>OZ024858.1:29902186-29929686 GCA_964017155.1 Oasisia sp. SBJ-2009
GGTAGGCTCCTTCATTTCAGCGCGTTTTGCCGGGTGGTCAGAGTATCGGATTCTCAGTTGAGAGGTACCGGGTTCAAAAACGCTTGGTACCGTTTTTGTAGCTCTGCCAACGAGGTGAATTTGGCTGTAGGCTGTATTGGATACACACACACACGCACATGCACACGCGCACGCACGCGCTCACGCAAGCACACACACACACACACACACACACACACACACACACACACACACTCACACACACACACACACACACACACACACACACACACACAGTTAATTTAGTAAATTATGGACGTCTGCACTCATATGCAGAATTAAGTCTAAGCAGTATAAAAACAAATTTCATTTGTGACAGCGGTGGCTTCTGATCTTAATATTATCTGTTCGCAGGGTTTTGTTCTTCTTTGTGGTTTTTGGTGAAGTTTCTTCTGATAAGTTCATAGTTATTTCAGTTACGGGAATTGTATTTGTGTAGGTATGTATGGTGTATTTAGTGTAATACGCGTATGTTACGAAGACCCTCAACGTGGGCCTTATCGGTTATCGAGGAAATTTCGTGCTATGACCGTCGTCTTAGTTGCATGTCATCGACATGTTGCTTTTCTTGTACATTGATCGATTCACCATCCAATCATGGTCACCGGGAGATGCGTCAGTGAATACGAACGATTGTGTTAATTAACGACGTGTGGTCAGTGCAGCAGAGATTTCTCTGGTACTGCGATTCATGGAACTGAAAGACACACGCCGGAAAATACGCCAAAGAAAGAAATACAGAAATATGGTGTGTGTGTGTGTGTGTGTGTGCGTGTGTGCGCGCGTGCGTGCGTGCGTGCGTGCGTGTGAGTGTGTGTTTGTGTGTGTGTGTGTGTGTGTGTGTGTGTGTGTGTGTGTGTGTGTGTGTGTAATGCGTACGTACGTGCGTGCATGCATGTATGCGTGTGTGTCGGTCATGGGGAGGTGGAGGTGTGTGTATCTATGTGTGCGTGTGTATATTTGTTCCACCTGCAAACCTCATCTGGTCACTGCATCCACACTACGGGATTAATCGTTTGCTACAATGCCAAGAGACTTGGCTGTTTTCAAAGTGAATACACCTCATTAATTTTCCTCCAAGTAACATCGTGTATTTTATGACATCATACTATTTAGTTGGTTTTTATTTTCAATGATCTTATTATGGGTTCACGTGTTACCCTTTGGAAATCCCCGAATTGTGACATAGAAATACAGACAGACTAATAACAATAGTCGTCCATTGCTTTGCAATCAAACGATGGAGACGATTGTCATGGAAATGAAAATAATTATCTTCATAATCCACGGAGACAAGCATGTATGCAGACGATCTTCCTCCAGTGATAAAAACCACTATTTCTTCGTCAACAAGCACTTATTTTTTATTCATATCAATTAAATGAAACAATCTTGCGTATACCATCATCGTCTATACATAATTAAAATTTACTCTATCATAATCTCCAAGACTGGAACGTCGAGGCGCCCTAACTCCACACGCGTGTCGTTGCAGGATGAACGTAACGCGTTGAATCGCAACAGTCATCACAGGTGAACGGCGGACATGGCCGACACCCGCCGCTTCTGCGCAGGCGCGACATGCGTAGATCTAGCTGCGGAGAAACTTCCGGCGAACGAGCGCGTGCGCGCGATGGCCGGAAGCTTATGCATGGCCACGTCCCAGAGTTTCTTTGCGCGGGTGCTTGCGTCCTTCGTCTGAAGCGGGTCCTCTACAAGATATAAGATACAAGAAGCTTTATTTAACGTCGGTTTACATGAGATTTTGATAACATTAGCTCATCTGAGCTATTTTCCGACAAACAAGTGTAAAGCAACGAGACATAACACCATAAATAGCATACAGAGTATTTAAAATGACAGCAATAAAACATATAAAATAGGGTAATGAGTACAAAATAAATATAATAATACATGCATGTATAATAATAATAATATATTTTTTATGGGTACATAAAACATGCAAAGTATATTTGTTAAAATAGATTGAAATAATATATAATTTAAGACATTAGCATAAATATAAATTAAAACGTAGAGATGTATGTAATTGAATAAACTTATTTAAAAATAATAAATACTTTAAAACATTAAAATAAATAGATCTAAAGAATAAATTAAGGATTTACAATATTTTACACATATCCATATTGCATGTATACAATGAAAGATATATTCACAATATTGGCATGGCGACAAACATGTTAGCTGTTAGCTGGTTACCTACATATAGAGAAATTGCATGATGGGCCATCCCAGTTCCGGATCAGTCTGCGAAACTCGCCGTAGATAACTGTTTTCGCATTTCATTTGGCAGGCTGTTCCAGATCCGGGGCCCATCATGGACAAATGATTTAAGTCCATATTTAGATGTGTTTTCCTTAGGGACAACTGCAGTGTTATCCTTTCGGGAACATACTGGGAACATTTTAGAATGATGAGATTTTGAATAAAACTTGGAGCAATATTATTTACAATTTTGAATACTTCGCAAGCCATTTCTTTTATCCTTTTAACGTGGAGGTGTTCGGTGTTAGCGGTCATAATGCGTGGATGAATAATCATTGTAAATAAAGCGAAGTGCTCTCTCCTGATTTTTTTCAAGTTTTGTTGGTGCTAAATTGGCTACAAAAATGCCAGCTCAAAGGACAGTAGTTGAAGTTTGATGTTATGCATGATTTGAAAATTGCAAGTTTCCCTTGTCGAGTAAGGAGATGACCGAGACGTTTTAAGACCGCTAACTGTCTAGCTGCCTTTTGCAGATGTTAGCGATATGTGTGTTAAAATGCCGAGAAAGACAACAGAGTTATCATAGTGAATGGTTGTGTTTTCAAAAGTAAAATTTGTTATGTCCCTTGCCAAAGCTAATTGCTTGGAATTTGGATGGGTTAGCCTTCATATGGTTCACATTGAACCACTGTAATGTAGAAGTAGGTCTTGTTGCAAGGTGTGAATGAGAGTGTCAGAATTTTAATGAGCATAAGACAGGGTGTTATCACAGCATACTTGTAGAGAGAGGATTTATCCAAAAAGTGAAGAATATCATTAATAAAAACATTGAAAAGAAGAGGGCCAAGAATAGAGCCTCTGACGATGTCAGCCCACTCACTGTAGTGAGGTCCTCATTTAACTCGCTGTTTCCTGTTGCTGAGATAATTACTAACTTAACTGCATGATTTATCAGAAAGGCCATAAGCACTGAATTTACCTATAGTGTATAGCGACGTCATGTCCATGTTGGACACTATGGACATGGTGAGGTCGGCTGACGTGTAGCCACGACTGACCATGCGCGCAGTGACCGGCATGTTCGTTGGCAGGAAGATATCGCTCAGCTCCTGGCAATGACAGATGACCACATGAGTCAGTCTGAGTGTGTGTGTGTGTGTGTGTGTGTGTGTGTGTGTGTGTGTGTGTGTGTGTGTGTGTGTGTGTGTGTGTGTGTGTGTGTGTGTTTGTTAGTGTGAATGTGAGAGTGTGTGTGGGGGGAGGAGTGCTTGCGTGTGCGTGCGTGCGTGCGTGCGAATATGCATGCGTGCGAGTACATACGGGCATGCCATCCATTCCATATAACATGGCACTAACAGCAATGGCGCTTGCAGTTGGTGACACCCACCTTGGTAGCGAGCAGTTTGTAGGGGCAGCAATGCTTGCCCGTCTTCGTCACCTGCTTGAAGTCGACGTCTGCGAGCAGTTCACGACGTCCCTGGCGGTCCAAGGTCCTCTTCTCCAAACACTTCTCCACCCTATGACCAAGCAGCCTCTGCGGACAGCACGGTCACGTATACGACATACACGTCAACACAGAGTATGTTGGTTCTTTCACAGGGATATCTGTTGATATTTGGCTTTAATGTACTTCAAACAGAGTAGCGGTCTGTTTTTATAATGTTATATATATATATATATATATATATATATATATATATATATATATATATATATACATATATATATATATACATATATATATATATATATATATATATATATATATATATATATATATATATATATATATATATATATATATATATATATATATATATATATATATAAACGTTGAAATTAATACATTAGGTGTTAAGTTTTGTTGTTTAAAAATGTTTTTTTTCTTCATATTATGTTATAAGTTGTTCAATTTCAATAAATATCTGTGTATTTTGTATATACTACTCGTCAATAAACCGTCTTAATGTGAACAATGAATGATCATTCAACACAACCAGGACGGTGAAAAGAACATCATGTGTCCTGACGATAAAGAGTTCTCCACGACTGTTAAAAAGCACAAAGGAGGACACTACGACAACGATATTGTCAGGATGTGACGACTGAGACCGTACCGAGGCAAGAGGTGTATCGGAGCCGTAGGCAAACGTGTGAGACCGCACCAACACGTCACGACCGTTGCTGTGAAGGCCGTTACTTCGACCAAGGCTGGACGGTCCGACGGATATTGGCTTCCGGACCTGAAAGACGGTACTGTATATTAACACATACGATTTGTTTGTATAAACAGGGACGTACCCATGTTTTTCTTCCCGTAATCCACTTACAAAATCCCACGCTAAATTGGAAACCTTCAACATATCAATCCCGAGTACGCCGCAAATTAGATATGACGATAGCACGCGTACACGATAGGCTAAAAGAGGCTTTCCCAGGGCGTTTATATGTATGTGTGCATATGTATGTCTGTCTGAATGTTTGTTTGTTTGTTTATTTATTTATTTATTGCTTGAGGATCAAGATACGTTACAACTGAGTGATGTACACCACCACACAATATTGATAATGACCTTATTAAACGTTGTGTTTCAATGCCATCTGTTATATCGTTACAGGTGTAGAAATATTTGCAATTGCCTGACTCTGACTGACCTTCCGTGTGGAGGTGCTATTTATTATTTCCTCATCATCGTCTTCCTTGTCTCCGTCGTCTCCCTCGCTATCACTTGAGCTGTCGTCGTCTTGTGTGTCCCTCTGGATGACGTCTCCGTTGCTATGTAACTCTTGTTGCTGCGGCTGTTCACGAGGCGAGTCCAACTCGTCATCTGTGGTCAGACCAGATTTTATTTTACATATGCGGTCATTATAACCTATACTGTATTGGATTGAAACATTCACCACATAGTTTCTTTTCTTCTTTCTTAGGACATGAAACATCATTAACTGAACTCGTGTGGTAAATTCGTGAAATTGCCTCATACTTCATTTTCTTTTCAGAAAAAATCCACCCAAACCGGATACCCTTACATTTTGTTCCAATTTGCTGACGGGTTTTAAAATATTCGTTCGTTCTGCAAAATAGCTACAGTCCGAGGTTGCGACTGTCAAGCGTATATTTATTGTTACCCCGTGAAAGAAAATAGGATCTTCAGTATTTGCTCCATCAACATGTTACATATTAAAAGTGTTCGAAACAACTTCATAAATTCGACTGAAATTTTAATAAGGGCTCTCTTATAAAGGTAATGGCGGACGAGCACTAATTGTGGTCTTATACTATAGAAAAATACGAATATGGACCCGGTATTTTCGAAAACCATTAATCACTTTTTTCCGGATGTTTTCAGCCATGATTAACCATCGTCTGTAAAAGGAAAGACAACGTAGAAAGCAAATATTATCGCTAAGAGGTGTATCGGAGCCGTAGAAATATTTTCTACATTTCATCTTTCCCATTGAAATGTAGCTCGGCATATCGTTTATTAGTAATCGTAACGTAAACTGCACTGACAAGAATGATTGTTGTTTGTCATCGATAGGTTCTATCTTTTAAAATAAATTCCTCAAGTTCGAGAGAAGTGAGGAAAACAAAGAGGAAGAACGAGAACACTTAAATCAACAAAAGGAACCCAGTCAAAGACCGTGTTATGACTCAACGTTGAATTCGTGGAATTAGGTCAAGAACAAACACCTCACCGCTGATTTGCTGGAGTTCTGACGGGGTACCACGAAGTTCGTTTTCTGGGCGCTGAGGCTTCTCAGCCACTTCTGGTTGGTCTTGCCAAGTCTTCAGGTTTTTCAGATTCCACGATAGTTTCTGCACATTTGCATAAAACATTGGTCGAATTGGTGAGATAGAAAATAGCAATCATCAACTGTGCTTTACAAGTATGTTTTTCGTAATGAGTGTGTAGTTTAATTCCGACATTTTGAAGGACATTCATATTTTATCAAGACATTATTTTAGTAGGTGAAAACCAGTATTTTGTATTCTTGTTAGGATACACGCTTTATTCTCTCACATAAGAAGATGTTTTGAGTAGAATCTTACTCTTTGGCTCACGTTGAATTTCAAAAGGAAATTAGTAGATGCAAATGTTTTAATGACCTAGCTACGCTAATATATCGGAAGAGTTGGAAGATAAGGTCAGAAAGCATAGGATTGGACTTTATTGTACTGGACTTTATTGTTATAATTATTATTTTATGATGAAAAATGGGAGGCATAGTAATAATATTATTCGATGGGGTATCTAATAGAAGACGCTGGATGCTCACTGCACAATATTAGTTGGAAAACGGACAAATGGCCCGTAATGACCGTTTATATCAAAAACAAAGGTAAGAAGTGACAACATTCGCGCTTTTCTCCCAAATTGGGAATTCCACTGACTGTTTGGAGGGACGACCTCAATGAAGTTTGTTCATCGACAATACGTCCAACATACAAAGGAAGTCAAACGATCTTTAGACACACGTGTGGTCACACAGAAGCCGTGTTTGTCGAACGAACCTGGCCGAAAGTTCCGACGCACTGTCCTCCGATAGTAAACAGTTTTGCCTTCTTGTCCGTGCTGGCGGTCAGCACGTAGACGCCGCTGTCGTGAACGACGTATTCGACGCTGACCACTGTCGAGTCGTGGGCTGACCAGCTCGTGATCTGCTCGGGTGTCGTCGTGACGCGCTGCAACGGAACCAGAAGGTCGAGTGTTGTAGAATAATACTGCCTCGACGTAAGGCGCCACTGGGGATAATGGAATGACCTGAAGAATCGTAATGGATTGTCTATATATCATCCATTATAATACTAACTACTTAGATTTTTAAGCATGTTGCTTCATTAAATTTTTATAGTAGAGTATTTTATTTCAAAACAACGTTTTCTGTATTATATTTCTGGAATAAATAAATATTTCCTGTTCCTGATGCTGATCCTATTCTTGTTCCTGACGTGTCGTACATAAGATACAGCTATGTGAAAAAACTACAACGACTAATACTTCTTCTAATACTACTACTACTACTACTACTACTACTACTACTACTACTACTACTACTACTACTACCACTACCACTACCACTACCACTACCACTACCACTACCACTACCACTACCACTACCACTACCACTACATCTACATCTACCTCTACCACTACCACTACCACTACTAAACACTTTTTTCGTATTTGAGATGTTTGCTGGTATTCAAATATTAAACGATACACGTCTATGCTGACATGACTTACGTGGTGCTGGACGCTGGTGCAGTAGTTCCGGATGTCCCAGACTGCCACGCGGCCGTGAGTGTCGCCACTCACCAGGATGCCGTTGGTCGAGTCCGTGGCCAGGGCCAACACCGCCTCGTCCGGTTCGTCCGGCAGGTAGCAGTGACCTGGCGGATAGCAAGACGGTCGTTATGTGTGTACGTGGCTCATGAGGCTAATCCGAGAAGGTCGTTCATCTTGATATTTGGCACTGTTGATCAGCATTTCACAAGACAATTGTTCATTCCAGTGTGTGACCAGGAATAGTTAATGGGTCTATCCGTGTGATGGTTCGTGATGTTTAATTTGTATCGGTTATTTCAACGCGATCTCTTTCGATTTACTTAGAATCCTGACAATGATTTGAGTAGCTTTAATAACAATAAATATGCAAATGTGTTTTTACATTTTCTTACTAATGCTCTCATGCGTGAATGTAATTTAGATTACAAATGGGAATCTAATGGTGTTTGACTGAACACATTAACATGAACGCATGCACACACGCACGCATGCCCGCATTCATCCATACCCGCACGCACACACGAACGCACGCACATACGCACACCACTACCCCACTACACACACACACACGCACACACACACACACACACACACACACACACACACACACACACACACACACACACACACACACACACACACACACACACACACACACACAAGCAATGCCACATCTTTCTAATGTTCCCCCAGAAATTGTGAGTGGCGACCTCTGGCGGGGGCCTCACCCATCTCGTGCGGTGACATCCACAGGTTCCACCAGTGCAAGTAGCCCGCCTCACTCGACACTAGCGTCGCCGCCTCCCCTTTCTTCCCTCGCTCCCTGGCCTCAAGGAACAGCAGTTTGTCGACGGGGATTGGCTGCCTGTGTGCGTGCACAAACTAGTCAATTTGTCATAGGGTAAGTTGAAATGTTTTAACATTACATTAGCTAATAAATAATAAAAACTGTTGTCAAGATTCACAACGAATGGCTTGTTATAATTGAATTACTTTCGTTCTTACAGCTATTTAATAGAGATAAGTAGTAACACACCTAGTGAATCAAAGAGCTGATTCACTCCAGACCACGCCATTTTGTAAATTAACGGCGCCATCATACGTATAGAACCAATTTGTTTTACATTTAGCTAAAGTATACATTCAAACTATATGTCTATAATATGGCTAATAAGTATTTCCTAAGAGGTTTGTTAAAACGATAGGTACAAACATTAATTTGTATAAAACGTCACTCTCGTGACATTTGTAAGATTGTTTATGACGTAGTTACTTGTTCCATCCGTGTGAGGTCGCTGATCAATTTGCAAAATGGTTCCTCCGTGTTAAAATCCATAGTGCCCTAGCTCCCTCTCAGTAGCTGTGATGGTACTAACGTTCACTCACCCGGGAGGGTTCTTGTAGCTCCTCCTGTGGCGAGAGTTGGGACGAGACGTGGGACGAGATGTGGGACGAGAGCCGGGCGTGGTCGGAGGCGTAAATCCCGAGATCAGCGCAGAGAGGTCAAGAGGAAGTTTGAATCTGAAAACGTCGAAATAAAAATAATGCACGCAGGATGCATATGGCGAAGATTGGTGCAAACGAACAGTTCTTCATCTTGATCTTTCTTGAGTGTTCTGTTAAAGATTTGTGTAACTTTCTGCTTCTCGTCTCGACTCGTAAAAATAGACTGTAAACAGACCGTACTTTTGGGACCATGGATGACGTCATTCACATCGTTGACATTATTTGATTATCGCCGTAAGACCTGAGCACACAATAGACAGCAAGAAATTGAATCAGATTTTTTTGCATACAAATTCAACCAATCAACGAACCCGATGCGGCAGACCAATTGTTACCAAGAACACAATGATACATCGACTGTGCCAATATAAATGGTTTACCCGAAGCACAGATCTAGTTACTTTGAGCATTTGCATGGTTTGCGCAGTCGGACAATGAGCAGCTGTGTCTCCGTGCTCCACACGCAGATCTCGCCGTCGAAGCTGGCCGTGGCGAGTAGCATGGCGGCCGGGCAGTGGGCGACGGCGATGATGTCGTCTCGGTGAACCTGACCGCCCTTCCAGGTCGTGTCGGCCTTCACAGTGGCGCACTGCGAGACACGATGTGGGGTGTAAAGTGGTGTTCTATTCCGAGGTCGGCTATAGGATTATGCATTCAGAAATATCGTATTTGTAAACACAGTTATTACGCGCTCGCACACACGCAAACACGCACACACGCACACACGCACACATTCATACACACACATATACACATATACGCACACATACGCGCACACACTTGTGCACACACATACTATATACATACACATAGACACACGCACGCACGCACGCACGCACGCACGCACACACGAATAAACACGCACACATTCATATACACACATATACACATATACGCACACATACGCGCACACACTTGTGCACACACATACTATATACATACACATAGACACACGCACGCACGCACGCACGCACACACGCGCGCGCGCACACACACACACACACACACACGTCTGTCGTGACCGTGACGTACATCAGGGTCGGAGTCGTCGTAGACGGTGATGAGGCGGCTCCAGCCAACGGCCAGGATCAACTTCCGGTCGGCCAGTTGGACGACGCCCGTCACTTCCGCCTCGGACACTCGCTGCAGTGTCTGTAGACTCTGGCCGTTCTGAATGTTCCACACCTGGGGATAACACAACATGTGTAAACACAAGACACGGCCTCTCACGCGCTGACAAAATAGAAACATTGGTTTAATTGTCTATTACAAGTGTTGGCTTTTCTTGAATGAATACGTTTTTTCAGTTCTTACTATTGTCTTGCAGTCAACATGAGGTGAGCATGGTCGTCAAACAAGGCAGCCCTGAGTCAAGACGGTTGTGAAATCAGCATGGAATGACATAACATGTGATAGTCGGTATTAAAGCAACAATTGCGGTCCTGTCTATACATATTTCTTGTAAGTTATTTCGCAACGCCGTCACTTGAAAGACATAGATGTTTGTTTGGATGATATATGGTTGTGTGGGCAGCACCGATGCTATCAAATTAATTTTGCGATTTATTGGAATGTTTTATATTTACAAAGTCCTTGGTGTTTTACAACTCCATCACTAGAAGACATGGCAATCTATCGCTGCAATTTGTAAGCTTTTTCTCAACCTTATGTATTTATGTTATGAAGAATTGCTGTGTGACACTGACCCTATCCAGTTTGTTCTGGATTATTGTATTTCTACATCTACAGAGCGCCTCACCTTGATGGAGCCGTCCCGGGCGCCGGTGATGAGACGGCGCCGACTGTCGTCGAAGGCCATCGCCGTAATCTCCTCCGTGTCATGGGCGTTGGCAAAGACGAGACACTTGACCCCCGTCTCGATGTCCCACACGGCCAGCATCGAGTCGTCCGCCCCCGTCACCACCTGTCACAACGATACGGTCAAAGTACTCTACTAAAACATGTCATAAACACGACAACACGTAATAAGATTAAGTTACTAAAAATAATATTAAGGCACAACGTTAAGATTGGGTTTCTGAGCCAGCAGTTGACCTCTTGGCGTCCTTGTCTTCATGTGTGCCAGGTTGGTCATGGTTTCCGTCGTCTATTCTTTCCTAGCCTTTCTCTCACTATGCTCTCTATCTTTTGCTGTTGTTCTCCATTCTCTTCTACTCTTTCCAGATTTCTCTTAACGCAGTCTAGTGTCTAAAAGGGTATATACATTTTTCAAAAATGGTTTTCACTCTTTTCTATAAATTTGTTTTAGATCTATATTTTTTCGTTTCGATTTGCAAGTTTAATGGTCCCAATGGCGTTTGCCTATTCCCTAGTTGTCATACCTTTCTTCTTAACCTCGGTACCTACTAGACCGTCCATGTGATACGTGCTCTTTGCCTACACTCCAACAATCAGTGTTAAATCAGAAACGATGCTAAAATCCACCTCGTTGCGTTGGCAATCGATCAGAAGTGTGTGTAGGTCTGGTGACTTTTACAATTTATTTATTTTTCGCTAAATCTTCTTCGAAGAACATACGTTCGCATGTATTTCATATGTATGCAGCTGTTTGCTCTATACTTCCCAGGAACAGAAGAATACCTGCATAATGTCCAGTCTGCAATTAGCGGCTAGACCACAATATCGCCGTGGAACTGCCAAACTGTCTCAAAACGTCGTCTCATCAGAGTTTACCAAATGGCTGTCGCCTGTTTTATCTCAACGCCAGTTAAGACAGGTATAGTTAGTCGAGTATAGTTTCTTTCCATGTACGGTTACTGACTGATTTTTAGGCCAAAAATGTCAAATTGTGAACAAGCTTCCGCTTGCGTAGGCCTATTGGAAACGCTGTCGAAAGTAATTCTCAGTTCTCAGGTTATTAACCCCAAACAGCCAAATCTTGGGCTAACGCAGATGATAGACGTATTTAAATAATAATAATAATAATTATGTTTTATTTTTATATTGATTTGACATCGCATTATGCTGTCCATGGGTTATCGCAGAATTGGATTTACAGCGAATAGTTTGCGATCCAAATGTGGAGATATGGATTCATCAAAGTTGAAGGGAATTGGCATGTTGTAGCAGCGTAAAACGTATTACATTTTTGTGCTCACACAAATTATGGTGACGTCATCGCGACCGTAGTCTTTAATTTAATAATATTAATTTATGTCATCGCACAACGAACAGGCCGTCAAGCAGAGGTAGGAACTATAGTCTCGTTTAATGCAAATATATTTGTTGTATTAGTTGTTTTATATATATATATATATATATATATATATATATATATATATATATATATATATATGTGTGTGTGTGTGTGTGTGTGTGTGTTTGTGTGTGTTTGCGTGTGCGTGTGCGTGTGCGTGTGCGTGTGAGTGTGAGTGTGAGTGTGCGTGTGCGTGTGCGTGTGTGTGTGTGTGTGTGTGTATGTGTTATTAGCTTGACCAATCTCTAATGTTGATATGTTAACCGTTCAAATGACGCGGGACTGTTGTCACGTGACCTGCATTGTTTCTGCGTGGCAACTGGCAACCAGATGTACGCGCGATTCAGAAGTACGCGGCGTGTTATATCTCGGCTTTTAGGTGTGGACCAAGAAGAATCGTATCCTGTTGCACGAAGATCGATCTGCTAATCTAGAATCGGACTTCTGTGATTCCAGAGAACACGTACAAACGGCCAATTCATCGGCGCCATCCTCATTCCAAGCTACGGGCGATGACAAGGCGAGCCGGCTGCAGGAAGGATTGTTCGCGAGCTTCGACGGGACGAGTCGAGACAAGACGAGACGTCGGATGCGGTCCAGTCAACGAGGTTGCGGCTGACAGGACACTGACATTCATCATTCTTATTCGACGCTAATACGCATATTTCTGATGTTCGGATCGCTGTAATTTATTTTAGGTAACCATGGTCGGGAGGAGAGTAAACTCCTTTCGCTGTTGAAGCACCTGGAAATATCACACCTCCTCCTTCCCCTAACAGGGTTTTGAGGTTGGGTGGCCGGCTTGCAGATTCCTTCCATGGCTTACCCGCCGTCTTCAACAGTCAGTAATTTCCTTCGTTCGGTTCGGTAATATTGATTACCACGACACCGGTGTCGTTGTAATCAATATTACCGAACCGTACGTTGGAAATGGATGGCGCGGGTTGTCGACGGTGCTTTTTCGTCATTCGATGTAACATTTCGTAAAACAATAAAACTTGTAAATTTAAATATGCTTTATTGTTTGTTTTACACAACGAACGATCTGGCGATATCCGTAGTTATAATGGGCTGCTGACGCGACGAAGATTCCGTTCGTTGACTTGGCGGAAACTATTTCTACCGCAATCCTCCAAGCCAGTATCACACGCCGCTATACTTGCTGGGACTGAGTTGGAACACTGGGTATAGTGTCGCGTCATCGTAAACAAATTATTGCTTTTATAGAAGTACACGAATTAATGTCCGCCATTGCTGTCCACCAAGTTTCATACGTCACGTCCGGTACGAAATATATCACCTGGCGGAAGCTGCCAGCAGTGGAAACGCTAGTCGACTGCCCCGACAGTGTGTTCAATAGCACCGATGCTACACTATAGCTATTATGGGATTACAATTTAACATGTGTGTCACATTTTTCACCGTAGGCTGGTACAACTTGCCCCGTATCGGGGGTAAATTGTAACACTTGAGGGCTCCTCATATAATTCATAATTATTGATGACCTAATTATCTGCGGGAGATATGTGGGGATCCTTTGACCCCTGCAATCTTGAAATGTGTTGTTTATGTTACAACTGGCCCCAGTCTCCCCTATCATAACACATATCAGTCACACTGTGTACACTTAAGCCTTGACTACGTAACTTCGCCGAAAAGATAGTCTGGTCACTTAGCCGGCTTACAAAAGTTATGCGTGGAAAGTGCTGTCACCGGTGCTTGTGTAATTATGTCGTAATTCCGGCTTCATAAACAACTGCAAAATTGTATTTCTGTTTCTTTTTTGCGTGATACGTTTAATGTTGAATACTGTTAATAGTATTATGTTATCAAAATGGATCCTTATTTTAGTTTTTATTTAATGGTTGGCCTGAGAGCCAATCAGCGTCTCTACCCTATTCTGGAGTAAGGCCGCCTTGGTGGTAACACGGGCAAAGCATCAATCTACCAGGCGGATTTGAGAGGCTAAAATGTGCTGCCACCTCACGGAGTCGGGTAATCGTTGCTATGTGTGGTTGGATACACGCAGCAATTTCTGCTAGTGGACCTAGAGCCATAGTCCGGTAGATGGCAGCACTGACCTGCTTGTAGTAGGAGTTGTAGAGCGCGCCATACAGCTGCGCCAGGTGCGAGACGGTGCCTTCGGTCGCTGGGGGCGCCACTGGTCCCACTCGCAAGAGGGCGATGTAATCGTTGGCCGCCAGCAGCAATGTGTTTGTGGGTGGTGGCTACAAACAAGAACAGGGTGTGTTCTTAATATGATTTATTGCAAGGAATAATTCATAGCATTTGACATGTGACCCTTTCTGAAAGACTTTATAAAATAAAAGTAGAGAGTTCGGATACACTCAGTGAGAAGTCCATAGGTGGCCGGCCTATTAGTGATATACAGACGTGTGGACATAA
This sequence comes from Oasisia sp. SBJ-2009, assembly GCA_964017155.1. Lineage (NCBI taxonomy): Eukaryota > Metazoa > Annelida > Polychaeta > Sabellida > Siboglinidae > Oasisia > Oasisia sp. SBJ-2009. Next base: position 29,916,875 of record OZ024858.1, read on the forward strand.
GAGTTATGCACGTCATATCTTGTCACTTGTGTTATTTTATATTCGATCAATCGAAAATCAATTGTACCGGAAAGAAAAGGTGTACCGGATTGCACTACCCGACCCTGGACACACGCTCAAGATTACACTAAATTGCAATACGTTTCCGCAAAAAGAACAGCCGTAAGTCGTAAGCGTTGAAGCAACGCTGTTCGCAGAAACTGACGTCGTCTACAATGTCACTCAATCTGCCGTCCACGCAGACGTCAAATCGGTGGCGGTTAACACAATGTACAGACAGCGTCATCTGCAGATAACTCCTACCTGCAGGTGCATGGCGAATGGTCCGTACTCTGGCAGGCGGCCGGCGAGGTTGGTGGGGAACTTGAGGAAGATGGTCTGTAGACACGAGTAGTCCTTCGTGTCCCACACCTTCAACGTCTGCAGCGCAGGGAAACATCGCATTAATTGATCGATTAAACGGCGGCATTAAACGTAATGCAACTGAACTGACCAGTCGTGCGTAGGCGATTCGATTAAACGACAGCGTCTGTCGATCGAGTGTTCGCTAATTGCGTTTGGCAATTACACAAGTGGCGGCAGGTCTCGAATATAAATATTACGTGATTTTTAGTAGTAAACTTGCAGCAAGAATTCTGGAAAGGAATATTCAAAAGAAAACGCAGCAAGAACAGGGCGAAGGACAGGAGGGATTGAGAAGGAGAGAGGGGTGGTGTGGTGGGATGTCTGCATTACGACAGTTGGTAGAGAAGGGACTAGCGTAGCAAGGGAATCTGGCAGTAGGAACTGAGGCCACGGACAAGGCCTACGACGCAGTCTCTACGCCACGTCATTTGTACTGACCGCGTCTTTTGAGCAGCTGAAGATGTGTCCGGCCGTGTGGTGAATGACCACGTCGACCACGCCCATCGAGTGACCGACCAGCACACCGGTCGGCTTGCTCGTCACGAAGGGGTTCCACACGCGCACGATGTGGTCCAGACTGCCCGTCACGATGATGTTGAGCGGCTGACTGTAGTCGAAGCACTCGACGCCCTGCGGGAAACAAACGCGGCGAGAGTGTCATTCTGGGGCTGAGTCTGACGAAACAACACCCGGCCCAGTGGCCAGGTTGTCGTTGTCGTTGGCCAGTCCAAACCCAATTAGACTTGAACATTGGGGTCTAAAGTCGATATGCGAGGTTCATTGTATGCACCATCACGCAATGTCGCCGAAGTTGTTAGACCCGGACATTCGTTAACAGTAATCGATGTGTGCACACTGCACACACGTACACGTCTACGAAACGGTGTTTGCATTATCGGATGAAAATGCAATCGGCGGTGAATGTTACATTTTAATGCAGTTTGATGTATTGGGATATTGCACTACAGAGACGAGCGCACGCACGAACGACCGCACGAAAGCACACACAAAGTCACGCGCACACACACGGACACACGCACGCACATATACATGCTTACGCACATACACACACGTACACAAACGCATGCACACATATGCACCTACACATTCGCACATATACACACGCGTGCACACACATACACACTCACTCATATACACACACGCGCACACACACACACACACACACACACACACACACACACACACACACACACACACGCACACACACACACTCACACGCACACGCACACGCACACGCACGCACACACACACACACACACACACACACACACCGACCTTGTTGCTCTTGAAGACGTACGTCTTCTTCTTCCTCTCGACGTGCGTGATGGAGAGAGAGTTGCGGGGACAGGCGCTCGACGACATGACGCGGTCGCAGTGGGCCATGTAGAGCAGCTTGCGGACCGGCTCGACCGGGTGCACGTCCTCCACACGCACGTGCCGCACCCAGCGCCCGTGCTGGGGAAGTTCCTACGGGGAGGGAGAGGAGAGGGAAGAGACGGCGTGAGTACAGTGTAGTAAGCAGATGGGTGACGTGCACCTCTTGTGTGTGACTGCACTGACTGGTCTACGTCAGTTGACGGGTTCTGACCGAACCGACGGGATTGAGAGGTGTATAGGTCAAAACAGTCAGCAAGACTTTCAAACAGACGAACATGTACACAGACGGGTGAACAAAATGACAGACCGATAGATACATAAAAAGATAGACCGACAGCGTGTACAACAGTCCAAGTAATGCCTTACAACAGTTAACTGAACTGTCAGGCATGGCTGGATGTTTTATATATCACGCGGCTCAGATTTAATATAAATGTCTTTGCGCATACCTATTAAGCCAGACATCAGACATGTATGCTGAATCAGGACCCTTGCCCATAACACACGTGCTTTTAGAACCAATACAATCTATGCCATTTTTAAAAGCTTATTCGCCGTTTGTCTTAATACAACAGCGGTGATAGTAGGCCTACGTCGATATGCCTTGTGTATTCCACTCAATAGAATTGGTTTATGCTCTACGTATATGAAGAGATGACGCGAGGCGGCCACCTTGACTCACGACTCACGACTACTGACTCCCGACTACCGACTCCCGACTCACGACTCACGTGGCTGTAGATGCGCTGCGGGCCGTGCCGTCGCTTGTTGAAGGGAGCGTTGAAGAGCTGTGTGAGCGGCTCTAGGAAGTAGAGCAGGTTGATGGCGCCGTGGTCGTCCCCGTACAGCAGGATCGACTCGCCACCTCGACTCTGCAACGACCCAAACGACACCCGTCAATCTCTGTGTTATAAAATCTATGTATGTTCACTCACATTTCCATCAGTTTTATATGTATCAGGCTGATATTTTGCATGTGATCCAGCGGGCCTCTTCAAAATTTGCGGCGAAAGAATTTAGGGTAAATATTTCAAAAGGGTGTACGTGGGGTTCCAGCCGCTTAAATTCATGTTTTATTAATCACTGTGAAGATAATTATGCCATTTACAACTGTGTCACTGGATATATGGAATTTGTTGCATACTTTTTGCATCCGATTTGCCGCGATTTAATGTCGTTTTTGTACCGTTATATCAACTCATGATTACACCATTATACGGAATATTAATATCCGTGGATTTTTATTATAACTAATCTTTTATGTTACATGTCTTCAAAGTAATATTGAGATACCCGCGAGCGAAACTATTGATTAAACGGGGTTAAGATAACTTTTGGTTTTCAATAATAACCCTAAGCTGGATATCACAACTATAACGGACAGCTAGCGGAATGCGAAACACTTTCATTCGTGTCTTTGCAGACCACACAACGAAGGTGCACAGGCAAGGCTAGTCCTGGTCGTTCATATTTGCTTTACAGTGTATGTCCAGTGAGCTTTATGACAGTGTAAACACGTAGCCTTTTGACGTAAGGTCAGCGTCGTAAAAACCACCCACCACAAAGAGACCTAGCAGGCGTTTATAGCGATCTACACGCAGATAAACGCACACAAATAGTGGTTTTAGGTTAGCAGAGATAATAACTATTATTTTCACCCATAATTCTAGTGGAATAATATTTAACGGTCGGAGGAAGTATTTCTTACGATTGTCTGTGTTCTGTACAATAAGGTTATTTTGTAAAAAGTAACACGACTGTCTGTGCGATATGGCATGCGACTGACGCGTTGACAGCTCTAAGCTCGTCCGTAAAGCGAATTTCGGGAATACTTAGCAATAATATTCGAAAGCTGGCGTTAAATCTTGGTGTATAAGAGTAGAGCGCTTTCTACAACAGTAAACGTGAATCGGTATCAACCAGAACCGTAGTGACAGTTTGTGTGCGAGTTTCTTTACCTTCGTGTCGAACCAGTAACACAAGCAGGTCGGAACGTGGGGCAGCGCTGGAATTAAACACGACTCACGTTAAGTTTATAATCTGCACGATACTCATGACGAACTGTAACGCTTGTTGTATCGAAATAAAATTGGTTTTGCTATTCGAGCATGTCGTACTGGGGAGGTGCAGGCCTACAAAATGAGCTCAAATGTTGTTTTAAAGTAAAGGTAAATTTACGTATCCTTTAGCACTGTTCTTTGTGCTTGACAATTTACCATCTGGAATATCTGTGTCATCGAACGCCCTCTCGACCTTTCTGAAGAACATTCAGTCATGGTGTACGTACTACGCGAAAAGTGTTCATACACAAATACAAACCACTTTCTATTGTCAGGCAGAATGAACTGGAGCAACGTGGAGTAAATGAAATTGTCCAACGTCCGAAACAACAGCAGGAAAATTTCGATTGGACATTCTATTTACTATGCCGCGCCCTATATATATATATATATATATATATATATATATATATATATATATATATATATATATATATATATATATATATATATATAGGGCGCGGTGGCATAGTAAATAGAATGTCCAATCGAAATTTATATATATATATATATATATATATATATATATATATATATATATATATGTACGATATAGAAAACCACTTTATCAAACACCAAATGGACACTGTCCAGCCGACCCACCGTACAGGTGGTTCTCTTCGACGTAGTGACCGGAAGTGACGTCATAGAAGCGCAGATCGCGGCCGGTGGAGGCGATGACGACCTTGCGGGTGTTGGGCATGTGGACGGCGTCCGTCACCCACTCCCTGACGAGACGCCGGGACGCCGTCGAGCCCGGCTCCCCGCACGTCATGGTCGAGTGTCTCTCTAGGTGCAGATGGGCGTCCCACACGCAGATGACGCCCTCCTGCAGCGCGGAAGGCTCGTAAGAAAACCCATCATTACGCAGATTCTGTCATTGCGTTTGCTGAGTGTTTTTTGAAAATGCAAACTGTTGCTGCTGTGTCACTGAGGACGTTATTTCCTGGACATGATTTCCTTGACACACCAACACAAGCGTTCCGGTGGCCCGGTTCGATGTTGACAGTGTTCAGCAGGTTACGACAACATTTAAGGAGCAACACATTTTAAAGAGCAAAATAGAACTTATGAGTTCATAAAGTGTGAAACATAAAGAGCAAAAATTCATAAAGAGTGAAACAGTTTCCGGAACTGATCAGCTTTAGTGACTACCAAATGTGAGCTTACTTCACACAAAGGCAATACACCGAATGGTTATGGTTTATATATTTGAAGCATTATATATACTCATTTAACGACAGTTGCAAAAACTGATAATATTTGAAGTTGCATTAGAAATGGAACAGTGCAGATCGATCGTAAAATATAAATTTGTAGTGCTTATATGTCATATATGGTTCAATGATTTGTATAAAAGTAAAGGCGCTTTACTTACTCTAAATGCAAATGAAAGTAAACAAACAACACAAAGAGCTGTTATTACATATTACTGCAATCCTTACGCAATCCAAAAGGACCAGTGATACGCCTAGCCAATACGTACCACTGCAGTCCTTACGCAATCCAAGAGGACCCGTGATACACTTAGCCAATACGTACCATTGCAGTCCTTACGCAATCCAAGAGGACCAGTGATACACCTTGCCAATACGTATCACTGCAGTCCTTACGCAATCCAAAAGGACCAGTGATACGCCTAGCCAATACATACCACTGCAGTTCTTACGCAATCCAAGAGGACCAGTGATACACTTAGCCAATACGTATCACTGCAATCATTACGCAATCCAAGAGGACTAGTAATACGCATAGCCAATACGTATCACTGCAACTCTTTACGCAATCCAAGAGGACGAGTGATACGCCTAGCCAATACGTATCACTGCAATCCTTACGCAATCCAAGAGGACCAGTGATACACCTAGCCAATACGTATCACTGCAACTCTTTACGCAATCTAAGAGGACCAGTGATACGCCTAGCCAATACGTATCACTGCAATCCTTACGCAATCCAAGAGGACGAGTGATACGCCTAGCCAATACGTATCACTGCAATCCTTACGCAATCCAAGAGGACTAGTAATACGCCTAGCCAATACGTATCACTGCAACTCTTTACGCAATCTAAGAGGACCAGTGATACGCCTAGCCAATACGTATCACTGCAATCCTTACGCAATCCAAGAGGACGAGTGATACGCCTAGCCAATACGTATCACTGCAATCCTTACGCAATCCAAGAGGACCAGTGATACACCTAGCCAATACGTATCACTGCAACTCTTTACGCAATCTAAGAGGACCAGTGATACGCCTAGCCAATACGTATCACTGCAATACTTACGCAATCCAAGAGGACCAGTGATACGCCTAGCCAATACGTATCACTGCAATACTTACGCAATCCAAGAGGACCAGTGATACGCCTAGGCAATACGTATCACTGCAATCCTTACGCAATCCAAGAGGACCAGTGATACGCCTAGCCAATACGTATCACTGCAATCCTTACGCAATCCAAGAGGACCAGTGATACGCCTAGCCAATACGTATCACTGCAATCCTTACGCAATCCAAGAGGACCAGTGATACGCCTAGCCAATACGTATCACTGCAATCCTTACGCAATCCAAGAGGACCAGTGATACACCTAGCCAATACGTATCACTGCAATCCTTACGCAATCCAAGAGGACCAGTGATACACCTAGCCAATACGTATCACTGCAATACTTACGCAATCCAAGAGGACGAGTGATACGCCTAGCCAATACGTATCACTGCAATCCTTACGCAATCCAAGAGGACCAGTGATACACCTAGCCAATACGTATCACTGCAATCCTTACGCAATCCAAGAGGACTAGTAATACGCCTAGCCAATACGTATCACTGCAACTCTTTACGGAATCTAAGAGGACCAGTGATACGCCTAGCCAATACGTATCACTGCAGTCCTTACGCAATCCAAGAGGACGAGTGATACGCCTAGCCAATACGTATCACTGCAATCCTTACGCAATCCAAGAGGACCAGTGATACGCATAGCCAATACGTATCACTGCAATACTTACGCAATCCAAGAGGACCAGTGATACGCATAGCCAATACGTATCACTGCAATCCTTACGCAATCCAAGAGGACCAGTGATACGCCTACTCAATACGTCAGTTCCCTACCTTTGAGACTGTCACGTATTTGGTTGGGTTATCAATGGTCAGAATCTTGCTGGTTGTTTCTTGCTGGAACGAAATATGATTATGTTCGGTGATGCTGTTTACGATTTTGCATTACAAAATTATTACTAGTTACACACAAGCACATAGGGGCCTGCTACCGTACAAAAACATGGAGAGGAGTTTTTTCTAAATGTTTCTGTGACTACGTAATACGTGTGTGACGGGAATACAAATGTTTCTATGACAATGTAAGACGTATGTGACGGGAATACAAATGTTTCTATGTCTATGTAAGACGTATGTAACGGGAATACAAATGCTTCTATGACTACGTAAGACGTATGTGACGGGAATACAAATGTTTCTATGACTACGTAAGACGTATGTGACAGGAATACAAGCGAGCGTTGTTGTTATAGCAAAAAGCGCTATTACATAAAGATTTGTATCATGGCCAATACATGACATAACATTACAATATTGGTATATATTATTACAAAAAAACTACATAATATTGCAAACAATTAAAAGAGATAAAGGTATTCTTGTGTAACACAGTATCCAATCCTCGGGATTATTCAAAGCGTTTTACACTCTACCACATTACGAGCAAAATGCTTTACACTTTACGTGATAGTTTACAATAACATATACTATTATAATGTAGCATTGTATAATATTATATACCAAACTAATAATAGTAATAATACATAATATTCTTCAATGTTATATTACATTGTAGAACAGCCTATAACGATCAGCTGTGTTATAAGCCAGCCTAGCCATGCCAACCCCCGACCTGCGCCGTTTCTCACCCGGTTGTACACGAGGTGTCTGATGCGGGGCTCGCTGTTGAAGGGAACCATCCGCTTCGCCTCGCCGTAGTCGCCCTCTCGCAGTTGCAGCAGGATGTAGCTGACGAACTCGTCCCAGTCCACGTACCCGTCACACGTACTGTCGAGCTGGCAACAACGACACGTCTCACGTACAGTAACTGTCGAGCTGAGAACAACGACACGTCTCACGTACAGTAACTGTCGAGCTGACAACAACGACACGTCTCCCGTACAGTAACTGTCGAGCTGACAACAACGACACGTCACGTCACACGTACAGTAACTGTCGAGCTGATCGACAGCAATGACACTTTATGCGTACTGTCGAGTTAAGAACAATGACACGCCACACGTACTTACGACCCGACAACAATGACACGTCACACGTATCGAGTTGACAACAAAAACACATCACACGTACTGCCGAACTGATCACAATAACATTTCACATATTGACCAGATGACAACAGTGACATGTCACTTACTGTCGCATTGATAACGGTGTCATGTCACTACCGTAGTGTTGACAACTATGACATGTCATGCATTCTCGAGCTTACAATAAAACAAATACATTCAAACAGTGACATGTACGTCACTCGGATGGACAAGTTGGCAGAAAACGCACGAACGCAAATTCAAACACGCTACACAGACACACATACGACAACAAATCATGACGAATTTAATTAATTTCACAATCACTGTGTTCCCGCACCTTGGTGAATAACGAGTCGAGTTGGTGATCATAGTCATGTGACCCTATCACCATGGCGATGACCTGCTTGAAGTCGTCCCGACTGAGTCTGCCGCGCCGTTGGTAGGCCGGGCACGGCTCGGCGTCGTCCGTCAGTCGAGGCACCGACCGGTGGTTCTCGAACCAGTAGCGCAGTTGCTCGAGGTGCCGTAGCTGGAGCTGCTCCTCCAGCCTCGCGCCGTCATCGTGCCGGAAGCTGGGGCAACAACAGCAGAAGGTGACAGCTTCAGCAGCAGCAGCAACAACAACAACTGTTATAGCATCGGCTACAGCAGATTGTTGCAACGACAGCAACCGTGGAATGGAACCAAGTGAACCAAGTTAACAATCAGGGATAGACTGTATCAAAAAGAACACTCGGCATAATTGAGTAGAAACGATAGAGAACCAGTCAACAGAAACGAACAGTTGCTCTAGCTCCTTGAATAATACATTCGTCCGTCCGTCCGTCCGTCCGTCCGTCCGTCCGTCCGTCCGTCCGTCCGTCCGTCCGTCCGTCCGTCCGTCCGTCCGTCCGTCCGTCCGTCCGTCCGTCCGTCCGTCCGTCCGTCCGTCCGTCCGTCCGTCCGTCCGTCCGTCCGTCCGTCCGTCCGTCCGTCCGTCCGTCCGTCCGTCCGTCCGTCCGTCCGTCCGTCCGTCCGTCCGTCCGTCCGTCCGTCCGTCCGTCCGTCCGTCCGTCCGTCCGTCCGTCCGTCCGTCCGTCCGTCCGTCCGTCCGTCCGTCCGTCCGTCCGTCCGTCCGTCCGTCCGTCCGTCCGTCCGTCCGTCCGTCCGTCCGTCCGTCCGTCCGTCCGTCCGTCCGTCCGTCCGTCCGTCCGTCCGTCCGTCCGTCCGTCCGTCCGTCCGTCCGTCCGTCCGTCCGTCCGTCCGTCCGTCCGTCCGTCCGTCCGTCCGTCCGTCCGTCCGCCCGCCCGCCCGCCCGCCCGCCCGCCCGCCCGCCCGCCCGCCCGCCCGTCCGCCCGTCCGCCCGCCCGCCCGCCCGCCCGCCCGCCCGCCCGCCCGCCCGGCCGGCCCCCAGCCCGCCCGCCCGCCCGCCCGCCCGCCCGCCCGCCCGCCCGCCCGCCCGCCCGCCCGCCCGCCCGCCCGCCCGCCCGCCCGCCCGTCCGTCCATTCTCTCACTCACTCACTCACTCACTCACTCACTCACTCACTCACTCACTCACTCACTCACTCACTCACTCACTCACTCACTCACTCACTCACTCACTCACTCATTCACTCACTCACTCACTCACTCACTCATTCTTACACCTAGAAGTCATGCTGTTCCACATACATTTTAGAAGTTTGTCGCATTGTTTGGCGTCAATACAGCCTTCTAGAATGTAAATCTTACGGTAGTGTCACCAAACACAATGCGTTACTTGTATTTAAATGCATTAAACATGATTGGAAGTTTACATTAAAGAAGCGCAGCTGCTCAAAACTCCCAGGCAGACAAGTTTAGTCAAACACTATCAAATATTCACTACTGTGTGCGACAATGTGTCTCAGCTGAGTGATCCGGCGCATGGCTTCTTCCTACCAAAGAAGACACGTATGAAACTATTCTGTTTTTGTTTTTGTTTTAATATTCCCTATGCATTTGGTCAAAACGCGCGACAGAGCGTCATTCAGGTTACTTAGAAACCTACGCAGTGTAAAACTGTACCAATCACGCGTACATGTGCAAAGCGAGCCATATTATTTCGTCATAGATCTACCCACAGTTCCACGTCGCCTCCTTCCGGTGTCCCGTGTGATGTCCGTAGTCATGCTTATACAGCAGCAAAACAACTGCGACTAGTCTGTCAAGTCAAGTGTTTACCTTTGCTTATCTTTGGCTGCCTTTAACTCGGTATCCTTCACATTTTCCTTCAATGTCATTATTTTCAGTCTGACTGAAAGTTTTCTCTATGTGCTCCAGTATAAAGTGAAACGTAATATATAGTGCAGTACCTAGTCTTTGGGATTGCTCAAAGCCTTTTACATTTATTTTTACCCCCTGGCAGACCTGTTCAATCGAACATCATCCCAAATTCTTTGCAATTAATTGCCGAAGACTATTCGTACACAAATATCCACCACTGTCTATAGCCAGCTATTCATTCATACAGCTGCGTGAACCAGGACAACACAGAGTGAAGAAACTTGACCACAGTTCGACACCGTAGCATAGGATTCGAACCCGGGTTCTCTTAGCAGCGAGGCACAAGCTCTAGCCACAGCAGCATTGCGCTACGTTAGAGGAGCCAACCTCTTTTTACCGCTTCGAGTAATCGACTTCGCTCACATTTTCGGCCCTGTTTTTTGTGGAAACGTTTAACTTCATGTGTAAAGTTACGATAGTTATTATTTTCCTGGAAACCATGATTTTGCTGTTCTACCTATCAAACAAGTATTTATTATTCCCATTTTACCATTCAATTAAAATGTCACGTCACGTCACGTCACGTTTGCATTGTGTGCATATAATATATTATTATGCTTCAGAAGGTTGTACATGTATCTCTGTATCTTACAGCTAATGCACATGAATGAGTCGACACTGTCGATCTTCTCTCCGTGAAATAATTATCGCAGCTTCCTTCGGTTACTTTCTTTGAAACTACTAAACATATTTCCTTCATACGGGTCACGACAAATTGGCTTTTTTTACCACTTTCCCTAAGTCAGCAATACATCCATCGAGAAAACTACGTCTGTAATTGTCACTATTATTTCAATATAATACTAAAACAGGTAAACATTCCTGTTGTTAACACAATATCATATGCTGTTCGCTTAGTAATGGTACTTTGTGTCGTCTAATGGTTCTATTTTCTGAAGTGAGAAAAATGAATTTAAATTAAAGCAAACTATTAGACTGAAGCGGAGCCATACAATGCTGGCAACAAACTACAAAGCGTCGGAAAACATTCTTGACTGCACCGCGACACCTTATATCGATTGGTCATCGTGAATGGTACATAAGAAAAGTGAACGAGTGAAAACACATATTGTCGTAAAGTTATCAAGAAACGTACTTACTAAAACAATAAACGTCGTCTTCTGTACATGGTGCGAATGTACCCTAGATCCTCAACACGCTACCAATGACCATCTGCTGTTGTCATGTCGCTAACGGATGGACATATGTAAAGGGTTGTACCTGGTATCTATGGTGTCAATGCACACACCCAGTTCGTTTACAGACGATTTATTACCTTATTCTTAGCCTAGCCTAAGCGACTGTTGACGTTAGGTGTTGAACAAGTTCTGTTTATGTAGAAGCGCTGATCGCTCGTGTAAACACGCTGTATTTGGTTACGCTGACTTGCCCTCGGGCACTCGGGTAATATACAGTGTCCATGCTTGCGCTTGCTTTGCTGAGCCTGTCTTCTGTTTTACTAAGAGTTACTTTGCGTGTATGTCGATGTAGCCACGGCCGGCTTGGATTAATGGCAAAGTCTGGACTGACGTCTAGATTGAAAATAGGACGATATTTATGATGGCACAGCGTGTGTGTGTGTGTGTGTGTGTGTGTGTGTGCGCGCGCGTGCGTGCGTGCGTGTGTGCGCGTGCGTATGTTTGTGTGTGTGTGTGTGTGTGTGTGTGTGTGTGTGTGTGTGTGTGTGTGTGTGCGTATGTGTGTGTGTGTGTGGTGGGTGTGTGCGTGCGTCCTTTCGTACGTGCGTGCGTATGTGCGTGTGTGCGTGTGTGCGTGTGTGCGTGTGTGCGAGTGGGTGTACATGGACGCATATGTGCATGTGTGTGCGTACAAGTGAGTGAGCGTGCATGTATTTCTTGCTTACTGAATCAGGACCACCTGATTATCCCACAAGTACAACTTGAAATGGAGGCCGTCTGACCGACAGAAATATGAGTGGCACGAAAGATTCGTGGCCCCGTGGGGGACCTGCGATATTGGTGAGAGCTACAGGACTCAGTGTCTGAGCGAACGACGACGAATCAGGACAAGAAAACGACACCGGCAAGTGACCCACAACGAACTTAGTTGTAAGTCAAAACCATTGAGATAGAACCCCACGCACGGGCAGATATTTGCCTTAGTCACTCGTAATAATATTGTGAGAGGAATAAAACAACGTCAGCCAGTAACAATGCTAACAGTCTACATGCTAATCCACTCCGTCGGTAAATGTTCCACGCATAGGCCATAGATATGCGGCAGTGGCTGCCAACAACTTAGTGGAGTAATTTCACGCATCGGAGATCTGCCAACACTACTATGCAAGGAATGCCGTGCGTACT
>OZ024858.1:29934686-29944686 GCA_964017155.1 Oasisia sp. SBJ-2009
AACCGGACATAAAAACAAGTAAAATGTGCAGTACAATTATATACACTTCGAGGTAGACAGCAGAGCCAATTGCTAATTAAGGCTGTAATTAAATTATGGCAGTGCATCTTGTCGAGTAATTAGGTGGGTTGTTGAATGTTAATATTTAGCCCTTCATTTAAAGGTACATGTTGCATATGTTGCGCTGTATCCAGTGCACGCGACTGGTCAAAGGGCTCCACGTTTCACTCCTTAGTTTTGTTAGTAGACATGTCCAAGCGAAACCATCACTACTGCTACGGTAGCATTCCGCCGCTCTACTAATAAAACGCGGCGTATATCCACCACTGTATACAGCTAGGTATTACTTCACACAGTTGAATGAACTGGACCAACGTAGAGTTAATGAACTTGCCCAATGTTCCACGCGGAAGCACAAACTTCGAACCCGGGTGTTCTCGATTGAGAAGCCGATACCAGACCTACTAAGCCACCGCCCTCCACGGCTGTTTGTCAATAGACTCTCTATGGTATTCTTATCCATCTTCAAAAACATGTTTTAAGGAACTTTTCAAATCACATACATAACACCCAGTTAACAGATCAAGTAAATATGGTTATTTACAGTTCCAATGTACCTGAACACAGCAGTACAGGAACCGCCTTCCAGACTCATTCCCATGGAGTGATTCATCGCCACCCCGACCTGTCAGAACGGCCGATGTCCTGCAGCTCGTGTGTAGACGGTCTACGGCGTGGAGCGACTGTGGCCGAAGCACCCTCGCAGCGCCTACGATCGCCGTCTGGAGAGCGTCGTAAGCAAGCCAGTATGACGTACAAAGATGTCCGAACGTGTGTGAATATCGGTCAAGTGCCACGGTCCACATATCTGAACTAGTAAATTGGTCAGCAGGACCTTCAACTGTTCACTGCTGGTGACCCCACGCAATCATTAGCGATTCACGTAACATGTAAACACCGCCCGGGTTGTCGTGGTCGCTTGCAGAAGAGGTTACGCCAATAACAGTACGACAATTTAGACATAAAATACGAACCAAATCCATCAAAGGTCAACATCGGCGCTATTTTGACCAACGCGGGAATATCGTCAAAACAACGATTACCTGTAATGATACTCTTCAACGCTTCTCAGGTATTTCGCATTAATGAAAGTTGCATTCATAGGCGTGTGTGCCCTTTCGTTGACGCTCCATTCAAGTAGGCCTATTTAGACTGCAGAGGCATTGTGGAGTATCGTTATACGCCATCATAATGAATAAATTGCGTGTTCGTGTAACATCGGCGACCAATCAGGAAACGATTCGCTATGTGCGCCGTCACGCACGGGAAAACATTTAGCTGTATCATAAGCATTTATTGTCGTCCGTCCTCCAAAGCCAGTTCGTGTCGTGTTCGTGCAAACGCATTACTGTTTCCGTGCAGTGTTGATGGTGTAGATGCAGGCGTAATCAGCCGTGGATATTGGACTAGATTGGAATAGAACGATGTGCTGCTTATGCGCGTGTGAGTGTACGTAGCCAAGCAAGCACATTGTGCGCGCATACACACGTTTATACACACTGTCTCGCACTCACGTACACACGCGCACACAGACGCACACTCGTTAATGTACAAACTCATACGCACATGCTAAAGTACACATACATAAATCTACAAACAAACAAACAAACAAACACACTAACAAACAACAAATACATACATATATACATACATACATACATACATACATACTTACATACATACATACATACATACATACATACATACATACATACATACATACATACATATACATGATGTACACATTACACGCGCATACATACATACGCATGCGCATACACACATACCAATACACACACACCATGCACGCAAGTGTACACACATGCACACACAAGACACAGGACACACGCACGTACACGCACGTACACACACGTACACACACACACACACACACACACACACACACACACACACACACACACACACACACACACACACACGCGTACACAGTACACCCGTCTACATTCACAAATAACGCACTATCACCGCACTGTTCATATGAAATATATACGCCAATGCATAGCACGTGTACTTAAAACATTCCCGAATGTAGTGTTAGCGTTTAACACTTACGATGGGCTCGGGATGTCTGTCTAAAATTATATGATACCTTTTTCCCAGGGCAACGCTCGGAACGGCAGCTAATGTTAACTATTTGTGAAATATGAAGTTGATATCTCGCTGATGGTGTGAAAACTGCATGTTGAGTGTATCGAAACAAGCGTGATATTTGGCAGGTTTCAAACGCGTGTCAAAGCAAAGTTTATTCAACTACAGAACCATCAATGCGTTGATGTCCAGTACCTATGTTTAGTTACTATACAGGTTGGACCAGGATTATTGGAACTGTTACTATAATAATGCTACACCATGGTCCACAATGAACTTATTAAAGATTATATTGCATTATCTAATTTTATATGATGATACAGTGTACAAGCGTCGCACTAAACACATTTTTAGACCGTGTCGAAAAGAAGCATTGAAGTACGTATCACGAAAGTTTCAATGATCGAGAATTCGCCAGACTATTGACGACTTCGTTAGTTCCTGTGCACAGCGAATGTCAGACGATGACGTCATTGTTTTTTTATTAAACGCACCACAACCATGTGTCACTCAATTACAGTCGATAATTCGGCAAAATCGATGGCAGAAATAGCAATCAACATATGCTATGTGTGGACACGTATTTGAGCCAACACACATTGTGATAATTCGTTTTTTGTGTTGCTGCTAACACGTAAATGATCCATTACACTCGGGTACACAAGTTCATTCTCGCAGAGTAAATGGCAGGAATCCACAGGTTCGACGGCAACCTTTGCGTTGGCACAAGTTGACATACGTGTGTCGTTAAGATTCTATACACCTCTCCGTTCGGTGAACTGTTGTATCGAGGCGCATAGACACAGCAAACATTAGTCTAACCGAATTAAACACCGCTGTGTAATATTTGCACTCGGCGCAGACAGGATTTCTTCTCTAAGAACATGCGTGAACCCATTAATGACCTCGATGGTTCCGACAAACTGGGGAGTTTGCAATGGCGTCGTTTTTACCTCAAATGGCAACGTTTTCGCCACAAACACGGTCCTCATCAGTAAGGTTGATTTTCTTAGGCTTATGAACCTTTACTTTTGACAAACAGCATAGGCTGCCCAAAGACATGTTAACCAAAATCACGCACTTGCTAGACAATTTAACCAACCAATAACTTATAATACAGACATGTACAATTCAAATTTATATTAATCCGTGATAAATTCGAATTGCATTGATCGACCACGCATGTAGCTGTTTATACAAAATGAGTCATGGGATGTCTTAGACGCAGTTTTATACAGAGCACAAAAACAGTATTTCTTTGAGTAGAAACAAACACGGTTGTGATGTATCACCAGTCGATGTGGAGAGGCTAACACTAGCCGCTCGCCGGATGTCAAATGTTGACATCGATTCATCATCCTCTCGCAGTTTGCGAATAAACCAAGGCCGTGTGCTTTAAGTGCGACTCGGCAACAGTTGATTGTTCGCCGCGCAGTATAGGGAAAGCAGAAATATTAATCAACATATCCATTGTGTGGACACGTAGATATATGAGCCTACGCGCACGATGACAAAGCGTCCATTCTGGTGTTGTCGCGGATTCGCAATTTATTCATTACACTCGCGTAATGGGACTCAATTTCACTCTCGGAGGCTAAACACTTGGTTTCACGGGGTCGGTGTCATACTTCGCGTTGACACGCGAACAAACTTTCGTGTCGTTTATATCTATACAAGGCAACATTCTGCGGGCTATCGGAGCGTTTCGTGTGGACACCGCAAACATTGGTCTAACCCAATTATTTACCGCAATAAGATACACACATACGGCGCAAACGGAATTTTGAGACTCGTGCAGGATTAATCCACGGCGTGGACGCTAACACCATTCGGCCGACTCCAAGCAGCAATATATCAATGTTACTAAAGCTGGTGTGACTCGCTAGCATTGAGGATTTTGTGAAGATTCAAGTCAGTGGAACACATGTTTATTGTTCCGCGAAATTGAGCAATAAAACCAGACGGTGATTGCGACTACCTGCTATATTGAATCAGTTGTCAACAGCGCGCGCCGGTGTGTGTATGCGTATGTGCGTGCGTGTGTTGGTGCGTAGTGAATGCGTGCGTGTATTGGTGTGTGCGTGTGTGCGTGTGTGCGTGTGTGCGTGTGTGCACACGTGCGTGCGTGTGCCTGATGACCGCTTAAGCATAACACCACAGTGAGCAAGTATTTTCACAAAGTTGATATTTGTCTTCTTCATAATTATGCGCCCTTCTCCTCTGGTTTTACTTTCTTCCAGAAACGACAGGTGATTGCAACTGTACTTAAGTAGTTTACTATTCGGATTTGTCGATGGTTTGTGTTGATTATCTCTAACAGGATTGATTAAGCTTTATAAAATATGTGTAATGTCGTTTTAAAGGCATTCGCGCTGATATGGTGTACGCAGTACGTTTGTTCCGGTTATGAGTCATCATTTGCGAAAACAACAATTGTTATATCGACAGAACTACAAGCAGCTTTTGTCAAGGTATGGATGATGTGAACGAATAAGTTAGTGTCATCAACATTCAGCTTTATCTACCCTTTAAACTGTTCCCAATACAGAGTAACCTGAAATGTCATAACGGATATATTGAAATAAATAATTATTTGTTACAACCAGTTACACGTCTCCTAAACCACTCGAGGTTTGTTTGCTGTAAAACCAGGAAATTTATAACTGGAAATAATTAAAATAATTGATCTATATTAATATACGTAATGAACGGGCTTTTAATCATCGGATTCCCTCACGTTGTCTCTAGCTTTATTTAAAGGAAATCAACCTGAAGCTATTACAGCTACTTATTTATGTTATTTATACACCTGAGTGTACTATAATTGTATATATATATATATATATATATATATATATATATATATATATATATATATATATATATATATATATATATATATATATATATATATATATGAATCATAAATGCTAAATGTGTTCCGTTTGCTGGGTCACACGCAGTAGGATCAGAACTGTTGTCTTGGAACCACCAGAGAGGATCATGTTCGTTGGCCGAACAAACAAAGTCTATTTGATGTGGCTAACTCTGGTAGTTTACTCGCTACGTTCATGACCTTACCTGTCCTCCACCGTCGGGAGGCCATTGCTGGGCGACGTGACAATCGTCTGCGGAATCACGAGATGTTTCTTCCCGCTGTTCCTCCCAGGGAGGTTCGTCTCCTTCGACATAGCGACTTTGACAGCGTCAGGCGCGGCCCAAGAGACACGATGGCTCCCGCGGTGTTTGCTCAGTACCAAGCACCGATCTCACCCTCGCTGACCACGGCAGCGAATACACACAGCATCGCTGATAGCATCAGATGTAGTCCGGGTGATGATGTTCAGAGGTGATCGAGGTCTCATTTGGACACATCGGCTGAAGAGAAGAAGCGGCAGTCTGTTGATCTCTGCGATCATTCGCACTGTATAAACTTACACAAATAATACTCCCCGCGGTGTTTCGTTACGGTGAACGATATTGAATAATTCATCGGGCGTACGCAACGCATCC
Organism: Oasisia sp. SBJ-2009; assembly: GCA_964017155.1. Lineage (NCBI taxonomy): Eukaryota > Metazoa > Annelida > Polychaeta > Sabellida > Siboglinidae > Oasisia > Oasisia sp. SBJ-2009. The sequence goes on from OZ024858.1 coordinate 29,940,369, forward strand.
ACCCGCGGTCGTTTTTGCGCAGAAATGTCAACGTTCGAGACAAGCAACGTCACGTTGTATCAGTCTCGGAGCAGTCACGCATGAGTGAAGAATGCATGCATTGGTCACGCCTCACTTGCGCTGGAGCTCGGCGGCTGATCGCGCGCAGCTAATACCAGTTGACGTGAAAGTAATGATCGTTTGATTCGGACGGTAATCGTAGAGCGACGGCGAGCGGCTGTGTCCGACTGACGCCACCAGCCGTCGCTATTGAGGCGCGGCACTGGATCGTTTGTCTGTCTGCACGATGGAGTCGTCTCGTGAATGGGTGTCTGATTTATATCGCTCCATCTACGGCGCTAAAAGACGACCAGTACACACTCAACTGTGGATCTCACAGAGGCAGTTTATGTGTCGCTGACTGGCTTACGTAACTTCTCAAGAACATATCAAAGCTGAAGAGGTTGCACTGACTAAACACGGGTCTATCTTTCCCAAACGGTGTTAGGTACATGCAATTATATCGTGCATCGAAAATAACCAGTAAACCTATGTTCAATAGACATAGTTGTGTAACTGAAAATATTACCAGGCCTAATGTTCTTATTTAACCATGATGAATACCGAGGGCTTACCGAACCTCAGCTCTTTGGGATGTCTGAAAAATCGGGGGATAGCCGCTTGAGATTTCTCGCTGTGATTTTCCAGATTTTTTACAAAATATCGCTCACCACTCGGATGCTCTCGAGACGGTCGAGGGGAAGCGTGTGGGAGGAGTTTAAGAAGGATACTGCCCCAGATGTTTCGCGGTTCAGTTTCAAAATTATGGCTGGTGCCTCACGGTTCTCTCAGACATACTTGAAGACAGGGATCGTCCACGAGGTCCCGCTTCAGTTCAGCCTTGCAAGATGCCCAGTCTACACCAACAAATCGCCGTCAAACTGTCAAACTACCTCAAAACATCGACGCTTCACACTAAACCTAACAACACGAACCAGAAGATCACCACACACCCATCACCACAGCAAGACATTCCAAGTGCCATTTTTCCAGAATAGACTATATGGAATTTGTATTCTGTCCCAGGACCATTCCAGGATGGAGTGGACTTCCAGAGAGGGTAGTGACAGCACCAACTTTTACCTGCTTCAACATTAGGATTGCCGCCCATTTCAATTCCCAGAAAACAATTCAAGCACTTTTATTGCCACATTCCCTATCCATATTTAATTATTCCCTTCATCAGTCAAATTCATTTTATTTGAAATGCAAACTACTGTTTCTTCTAGTTGTCTCGTATATTTCTATCCCAATGCGCATCGTGTGCAAAAACCAACAATGATCATCAACATTTTACAGTTGGATGGTTAAGAGGAAGAAGACAAAGTGATCTTGGCATGCATAGGCCTATTGGAAACGTTGTCGATGGCATTCGAAGGGATAGACCATTTAAATAATAATGTTTAGTTTCATATTGATTCTTAATCGTGTGATGCTTTCCAATGAGTTATACGAGGATTTTTTTTATATAGCGAATGTTCATTCTCGCTTGCAATGCAAATGCATAGGTATGATATTATTCGAAGTAGACGGGAATCGGCACGTGCGAAACTGTGTTGACTTCGTAGTTGCGCATCGGCGTAAAACGTATTTGTGTTCCCACAACTTTTGATGACGTCATTGCAACTGTTGGCTTAAAATGAAATATATAAATTAATGTCTCCTCTCACCATCTAAAATGTCGTCTAGCAGAAGTGAGAAGTAAACATTTATGCGTATGTATTGTCTTTGCTATGTCATAAGTTTCTCACTAATCTACAAGTCTATTATGTTAACCATTAAAACGATGCGAGACTGCCGTCACGTGACGTGCATTGTTTCTGCGTGGCACCCAGTTGAACGTACGACGTCAAAATACATGGACGTGTTATATCGCAGCTTCTAGATGCGAACTCAGAAGTCTTTGCCTGCGGCACGAAGATCTGCTGATGTAGAATCGGACTCTTGCGTCACCCAAGACCACATGATGGACACTTCGCCGGCGCCAGCCTTGTTCCAAGCAACGGACGATGAGAAAGACATGATGGACACTTCGGTTGCGCCATCCTCATTCCAAGCTATGGGCGAAGACAAGGCGAGCCGGCTGCAGGAAGGATTGTTCGCGAGCTTCGACGGGACGAGACGAGACGTCGGATGCGGTCCAGTTAACGAGGTTGCGGCTAATAGGACACTGATATTAATCATTATTATTGGACGCTAATATCGTAATACGAATATTTCTGATGTTCGGATCGCTGTAATTTATTTTAGGTAACCATGGTCGGGAGGAGAGTAAACTCCTTTCGCTGTTGAAGCACCTGGAAAATCACACCTCCTCCTTCCCCTAACAGGGTTTTGAGGTTGGGTGGCCGGCTTGCAGATTCCTTCCATGACTTACCCGCCGTCTCCAATAGTCAGTCATTTCCAACGTTCGGTTCGGTAATATTGATTACCACGACACCGGAAATGACTGGCGGGTTGTCGACGGTGCTTTTTTCGTCATTCGATGTAACATTTGGTGGAAAAATTAAAACCTGTAAATTTTTAATCTGTGTTATAGTTTCTTTCTCGGATAAAACGATTTGCATCAACCACTTAGTGTATGTGTATACCACGAATAGACGACTAATTCGAATCCCGGACAAAATCCCCTCCAGACATAATCCCCTCGGACAAAATCCTCTCCGGACAAAATCCCCTCCGAAAATAATTTCCTCCGAACAAAATCACCTTATTAACGTTTCACTTCGGACAACGTATTGTATAAAAAAAAAACGAAGAATCACATCAGAGGGACTGAGAGGATTCTTCCGGAGGGGATTCTGTCCGGTTACCACTTATTCAGATCATTGCCCTCCATTCCGACATGTCCCGAAATGCACCACGAGAAATGCACCACGCCGATTAAGTTCCCGTTCTCCAACTTTGCGGAAATGGTCTGCAATATTTCTACCGCAAGCCTCAAAGCAAATATCACACGCCACTACCAGCAAAACTGAATAAGAGCACTATGTGTAAGGTGTCGCTGCGTCCAAAGAAATTTCACTCCATAGAGGTTTATGGAGTAATATCCGCCATTGTATTTCAGAATGTTTCGTACGTCACATCCGGTACGATGGAAACGCTAGTCGACTGTGTGTGCAATTGCACTGATGTTATTGCCGCTATTACGTAATAAAAATAGCCGCACTGTATAAACTTAGAGCCCATGTGTGTTTAATAATGTACTGAGCCGTCTATGAGGGTTTCATTATACTTCTAAATGGATTCCTAGGCTTTAGAAACGGATTCCTAGGCTTCCCTAGGCTTTAGCTTGGTCTTACTTTGGAGAACTCAGCCATCCGGCCATCCAATTGGAGTTAGGATTACTCACTCAAATCTGAGGAAAAGTGGGTGAACCTTACGGTATAATTTGAGGTTTTGTTAAACCCCATGGGTATGTGTGGAAATGTATGTCTTTGGAAAACCCTAGTGAGAGGGAAGAGGTTGGCGCCCTTCTATGGGGATACATCTATAAAGGTTTTCGGAAAGCCTGAAGGTGTCATTTTGGCGAATATCTCATATAAATGTGTGTGTGTGTGTGTGTGTGTGTGTGTGTGTGTGTGTGTGTGTGTGTGTGTGCCGTGTGTGCGCGTGTGTGTGCGTGTGTGTGTGTGTGTGTGTGTGTGTGTGTGTGTGTGTGCCGTGTGTGCGCGTGTGCGCGTGTGTGTTTGTGCGTGCGAGCGTGCGTGCGTGCGTGTATGGGTGGGTAGGTGGGTGGGTGAGTGAGTGAGTGACATAGGGAGGGAAGGATGGAGGAAGGGGACGGAGGGAGAAAGAGGGAGGGAAGGAGGGGCCGAGCGACCGAGCGATTGATCGAGTGAATGAGTACGTGTGCGTTGACAATCTTAACTCCCATGCAAGACAACTTTAAAAACCCATCAAAGAAAGACATAATGTACGTGTAGTCGTGGAAACACAAGGGGACTTCTTACCCCACTGTGGCTTCGTGCCACGTCCTACCCTACAGACATCAAGAAACGGAATAGGCTTACTTCTAATAAAACCACGAACTAGTTTTCCGCCGAAAAGAGACAAGGGTTAAAAAGTGCTGCCACCTCCCGGAGTCTGGGTAACCGAGGCTAGATTGTGTAAGAGTAAAAACCAGAAGGTTGTGCAATGTGAAGTTTAATGTTTTATATAAATAATTTGGTACCTATACAATTAACTCACTGTCTGAATATATACATCAAGAAAGATTTAACAGTTGCCCGACCATTGGGCATTTTACATGATGCAGAGCTTCCTGATTAAGAAACTG
>OZ024858.1:29949686-29954686 GCA_964017155.1 Oasisia sp. SBJ-2009
CGAAGGATAACTTGCTGGCGGATTTTTCTTTCGTCAACTTATTGATATATAGTACTATCTTCTCGGTTATCGTCTGGAATGCGAAGTATATAGGAAATATACGATTGAGATATATCGAATAATAACTCATGGGATTAATATACCATCCTGTTGGATACACGGATGCTTTGTAATTTTCGAAATAACGGCTACTATTTCTAATTCTCTGAAGTGGTTGTCGTATGACAAGCGACTCGTACAGTCTAAGATCCCTGTCGTAGTCCGTTGAAGCTTGCCAGAACCCGTTGGTATAATTAATATATCCGTACGACATTTCAATTTCGTGATCATCTTTACAAATGCGAAGCAGTCCATTAATACTTTCTGTATAGTTCTTAATGTGTCCTCTGAGCCGAGTGTATGTCTGATTTATTTCCGTGGTTTGGCGGAACAATTCTGTTGTTCTGTACAACGCGTCGTAGTCGCCATTCGGAGTCGCCGTATAGTTCGTCAACGGGCGGAGGTTGATGTACGATTCGTGCATTCGTTCCAAGTCATCAGCTGCTTTCTTCGAACAGATCAGCTTTTCTTCCAGACGCAGACGTAGAGCTGCTCGCCAACTTTCTTGGTGAATCTCGTTTGTGGACTCTCTCAGTATTGTAAATAGCTCGAATGAACCAGATGTACATTCATGCAAATTCATTTTCCCCCAACCTGCGCTGAAGTCATTCTTTATAATGTCATGCATTTTGTACAATCCGTATTTCATTATAATAGCATAGGTGTCGATGATGAGAAAAAGTAGGTGGCGGCTCTTGGTGTGGGAGTTAAGCGATGCTGTACTGTCAGTGTTTCGCGGTAGCCCAGAAAGGATTCGGACAGCCTCTTCTATGTCTGCTCTTCGTCTGTCTGGCAATGTGCACTCCTGGGTGTCGATCGATTTGTTCAAGTGTTCTCTCACGCTCTTGAGGAATTCTTCCGACACGTCGTGTTGCCTTTGGGTGTTCTCGTTGGCGGTCGCGTAACTCATAGACGACTTGTAGTGCACGATATCGCAGGCCGGTGGACACCCGCACGAGGCAGACAGGTTTGTGTTGAATGATTCTGAAACAAACAACGACGACTTAAAGATATGTACAAGTTACTAGTACAAGTACAAGTACAAGTACAAGTTATTAGTTGGAAGATTCCATGGACAAGTAGGGGAGACCGGGGCTAGTTGTAACAGGGGTAAGTTGTAACAGAGGGCTTGCAGACAAAACTACTAATGCAAATTATTCTGCAAGAAGACAGCATGTTCATCAATAGATTTGAGCATGTCATGTGTAATATCACACGAATCCGTCGACACGCCATTAATTTACGCCATTAATTTATGCCGTTTTAAAAACTGCCACTCACGAAAGGCAATTAAAGGCAAAGCTATTCTGATTTTTTTTCAATATTTTCAAGTTAAGTGTATGTGTATCCATAATTCATATTTTCTGCTTTTTCATTGATGGATGTATTTACGAGTATATTATTGTAACTCTGACATAAACATTTAAACAGGATTTGAAGAATATTTTATGCAATATCGTGTTTTATGAAAAAGACGGGTCGGGGCAAGTTGTAACATTCATCTCTTTTGCCCTCAGGGGGCCAAAAAACCCTTTTCGGGCCTAAAATTAGGTATATTTAAATATTGTGTCAGTGTGACGTCAGAAATAGACATAGAAAAACCATATTTGGCAGAAAGCATCATTAGATAGTATGGAAGGCTACCATATATGACTTAGGGGCTTTCCACAAAGCAATTCCATAATTTGAGCCATTGCGTCCCAAAAATGATGAAAAAGCGTCCTCCGCCTGACACGTTCATGTCAGAAATTTTCTGTCAGAAAAGCCTTTTGAAATTAACAACATGGACTCTTTTCCAAATTGAAAACTTCCCAAGGCCATAAGCTTCTATTTGGTACCACGATGACCTCTCTATCTTGAAAATTGTGCCCGCTGTGGGTGAAAAGCCTAACGTACCCCCTAAATGACTGAAATGTCAGTTATCGGATTTCGGGTCTTCTAATGTGCTACCATCTTCAATTATTGGACAATAACATTGATCTTTAAGTTGATTTCATGTTTATCAGTGTTGTTCAAGTTTACTGTGCATATCTGAATTCTATATAAGGTCAAAAGCAACGATAAAGGTTCAAGGTGAATTGATTTTACCCCCACGCATGGACTGTGTGGGCGCAGAAATCAAGCTATGCTTAACCATGTGGCATGTAGTACCTCGTTCTGAAGCCCTGCACATCTAGATGTCGATTCTAGACTTTGTCTCGTCATACCATCAAGCAGGATACCCTGGTCGTAAAGGCCCCTGAATGTAATACTGCCCCCCCCCCCCGCTATATCTGCCAAATTAGCGACTACGGAATTACGCTAAATAGTTAAAGTGCTACAGTGATTAGCAATTCTCATGTGGTGAAGAGGCAACCCGGAGGAGCAGTTTTCCATAGTGATTGGGACAATTTCTATCAGTTGGTTTCAGATGTGTATGTAGCATGGTCCGTTCAGTGAGAAATGGAGAACTGGGAGAAACTGGGCGCTTCTGGCTCGAATACTTGGATTGCATCTGGCTCGTCTTGTCATTGAACAACGCAACCAAAACGAATGACTACGACAGGTACAAGTCTGCATAAGCCACATGCCTGTGCAAATCAGCAGAATTATGCTTGATTTCTCACATATTACGGCCACTTTCTAGAACACATTGAGAAAACGCACCCTGGTTCAGAGAAATTGCTGCGTGCTGGGGCTATCTGTGTTGCCAGATCGCACTATCCGCTGCCACACTGATAAAACAATACAAGAGACAGCTATGAAGTGGCTCAAGTCTATATCAGGTTCTGGTACACATTCTGTTGGAATCAGCGGTATCACCAGTAATTATGAAGCGAGTCAACGTCACCTTTTGACTGTGCATGCCAAGGGAGAAAATGCTCGAAAACAGACAGGCCGCTAGAGCAGCGCGAGCTACAGGATGCAGTAGTAAGCGAAAACTGCCACTCACGAAAGGCAATTAAAGGCAAAGCTCTCGTCAAGAAAACAAAATCAGTGGAATGGTTCTGCTTAGTATGTGACGAGAATTAGCCGACAGCAGGTCGCATGAACAGTGGATCCAGTGTCAGATGTGCCTCAGATGGGCACACACTGAAAGCATCACAGGCGACGACACATATATGTGTCACTTGTGCGACTCTGACAGCGAGTAGGCCTTATTCGTCAGGTTCCTGTCGTTGTAGATCTGATGATATATGTCTAGTTTTTAATTTCGATTTTCATCTTTCTTTTTAATTTTATTGTGGAAAGGAATACTTAACGAGTGTGCATAATTGCCCATTGCATTCACAATATACGTTACATCAGATACTTAGTTAAAACATGCGACTAATTACTGGGCCTACTGTATTTTGGCAATTATAAATAGCCATCACATGTTTGTAATCGAAATGATTGTTATTGCAATTTATGGTAATAAAACTATGTTTTGTTTGGTCAGATACTGTGTTTAAAAGCTGAACTCCAATACGGAATATATTATATATGCAATGATACATCGTTATTATTAAGTCTCAAATAATGTATATAGCTTACAGAAAGCAGTAGCATCAATTGTGTAATTTTATGTTGTGTTACAACTTACCCCAATGGTAAAACATACGTGTTACAACCTACCCCGTACTCTGTTACAACTTGCCCCGTATCGGGCTAAGTTGTAACACTTTGGGACACCTCATATAATACATCATACCGTAAATGTGAAATATCCCAGACAATTAATTATCTCCAATTAACTGCGGGAGATATATGAGGACCTTTTGGCATAAAAATTGTTTCGATCGGTTACGATGTACATGTAAAGCGCCCTGAATAGTTTTTAAGCTAGATTTGGCGCTATATAAGTTTATTTTATTTATTTATTTTATTTACGAAACCCTCCCGCAAGCCTGAAATATGTTGTTTTTGTTACAACTAGCCCTCTCAAATAGGCCCTACTCAAATAGGCCAGAATTTGTTGAATCTCAAACAAAGCATTTACCCTCTTCACTCGAAAACCAGCCAAATTATGTATGCTGCAAGCTGTTCTAATACGTTTTTCTGCAATATTGTTGCCATCATAAATTGTATAAATTTAAAATATATAATATTATATTACATTTAACCTTTAACGAGACGTTTGTCTTGCATGTCTTTGTTTTTTCTTAAATAAATCGCGTGCATTCATGGGTACTTGACGATAAAGTGACAATGTATTATATATATATATATATATATATATATATATATATATATATATATATATATATATATATATTATATATATTATATATTATATTATATATATATATATATATATATATATATATATATATATATATATATATATATATATATATATATAATACACACACGCATTAATTTAAACAAGTTTGTTGTCTTGTCGAATCCTATCAGTATACTGCCAAGTTTCGTGCTTTTATCAAACAGGGCATGACTCATCACAATGATGTTGTCGTCTGCCACACCCGTGCACTCACCCGTTGCTGGCAGCAGACAGGTCGTGTATTGGGAGAGAGTACACACCGGGGACACGTCTGTAATCAGTGGTACAGCATCTTGTATACAGAGTATAAGAAACTTCACTCTGCTTTGACCAGGTAGGTTATATTAGTGATGTCGAACGTTATACGGTAATTGCATTGATCGGTGCAACACGAATTCACCCTACATTAATTAAAGCGAAAGTAATGTAAATAATTACTTTTCACAACGTATAAATGTTTCAATGAAAATTTTTGCTAACATAGTTTTATATATTGTTAACTTACTTTGGAGCTTAATGTCGAATATGAGTACGACGTTTCGATCCGTCAGCTACGGACCTTGTTCACGTACTGGTGTCACGTGTGTTGCCTCAGATTTCGGCGGGATAATTTGATTGTAGATGGCAGGCAGGTGGCATTCCTGATCTCTGTTCA
>OZ024858.1:29959686-29962186 GCA_964017155.1 Oasisia sp. SBJ-2009
TACGGAGCAATGGCATTGTTATGACATGTCTGGACTGAGAGCGGAGTTCGTGTCGATATTCAGCACACATAAAAAACTAAATGTCATTCGGCTTTTTAAGGAATATTTCACAAATTAAATGTATTTTAATGCTCTGATGTTGTTTACAAGTCGATGAGATGACTTAATGCCGAGTAATGTTACCACCGTACAGCGCTAACGTCAGTACCGTTGGAGTCGGTTAGTCCTTAATGATGAACCGTACAATTAGTAGACAGATGACGACCAATGATACATCCAGGGTGAAAGTAGGAGACACGAAGGAGGAGTTGGCACGATATTATGCGATATGCGTGCTTTACTTCAGTGCATGCCTCGGCGCACCACAAATGTGTGCAAATTCAATCAGAGTCTCACTTCGTAGCCAGTATTTATTTTGAACGGCCAGTTTATAAACAACTAAATGACTGAAATCAATATGCATTGGCATTGTAATATGTTGGCCACTCAGCGTTTTGTTAAATATGACTCCAATCAAATTGTCATCACGAATTGATAAACATTTACCAGCCAAGACATGTCACATTTTGTGTTATCATATGATGTGTAACATACGGACTAGCCGAGATACCCAGCGTTGCTTGGTGAAAAACGTATTCACTCGTGCTAATAGTAATACATTTGAAAATAAATTGCGGATATATATATATATATATATATATATATATATATATATATATATATATATATATATATATATATATATATATATATAATTGCAAAGCTGGAGATGCGAGTTTCCCCGCAGCTGCTCCGGACCTGTGGAACAGACTACCGTTCTCAATAAGAGAACTGTGCAATGAGAACTCTTTTAAGAATGCCTTAAAGACGCTCTATTTTAACCAATACTTTGGCTGATGCATAAATAATTAAATGAAGAGACAATGCGTCGAAGAGAACATTACTTCTGCCTAAATGACCTTGTGTATTTTTTTATTTTTTTTAGCCTTTCTATATTTATTTATTTATTTATTTATAATGTTTTTATTAGTCTGTCTTTATGCACTTTTATATAATATACAGTTAATTTTGTTTTAGTTATACATTTGGGTAATTCGTTTTAAGAACATGTTATCATGTACATGTAAAGCGCCCTGAATAGTTTTTAAGCTAGATTTGGCGCTATATAAGTTTATTTTATTTATTTATTTATATTTATTATATATATATATATATATATTAATAATAATAATAATAATTAGTTAACTTCTATTGCGCCTATATCCTTAGAAACCAAGCTCAGAGGCGCATCAAAACAAAAAGGATTAATCGATCTCATAGTCGGTAAACAAATCAAGTTGTCATCAGATTGATTGATGCGCCAGGGAGCTATGGTGGATAGGCCAGATTGTACAGATATGTTTTTAAATGACGACGGAATTTAGCAATATTTTCAACTGATTTCACGCTAGAAGGAAGCATATTCCATAGAGTAGGCGCACCCACAGCAAAAGCCCTGGTCCCCATATTAGTATTGACCTTTGGTACAAAGAGTAAATCAGAAGTAGATGACCGAAGTTGAATAGGTTTTCTTATAGGAGTAAGCAAAGTATGTAAATACGATGGCTGCTTAGAAGAAAGTGCCTGGTAAGTAATGGTACACATCTTAAACATTATACGATATCGGACAGGCAGCCAATGTAGAGACTTTAGAAGCGGCTTAGAAGGAGTAAAGCGTGGAGACCTAGTCACCACCCTTGCTAAGCAATTTTGAACACGTTGTAGTTTTGTGATATCCTTAATAGCAATATTATGAAAAAGTGAATTACAATAGTCTAATCTACTAGTAACTAATGCAGTTGCAATAGTCTTTGCAACAGAAACAGGCAAATATCGACGAATACACCGCAAATCACGAATGTGGTAAAAACATGTTCGACAAATTTGAGAAATGTGTTCTCTAAAATTTAATTTATCATCAAAAATTACTCCCAAATTCCTAGTCGAAACTGCAGGCATAACATGCTGATTAAGTAAGGGTATAGGAAAAAGAGTCTTAATTTTGTCACGCTGCCGGTGTGTACCAATAATAAGAAACTCAGTTTTATCAGCATTCAGCTTCAATCTACTCTCAGTCATCCAGCAAAAAATGTCATCAATACAAGTTCTAAGCTGCTGTAAAGAACTACTTGCATCTGAAGTGGATAATGATATATAAATTTGAGTATCATCTGCATAAAGATATTGAGAGATCCGTTCATTTAGGCTATTTTAATTTAATTTACCCAAACAATAACCGCTCTAAGTGTGACAACTGCGGCCAAAAGGATTTTTCGCAAGCACAACTACAATACATAAACCGTCAGTCCAGCCACATTGCAAACAAAATTAGTTTTGGAGTACATTCCTCTGTTTACATTTTGAAGGTAATTCTTCCCAAGCATGCATGTATTTCCACATTCGCACAAATTCGCAAAAATTGTCGATTCCAGAACAGATCAATTATTTGAGAGTATCCCAC
>OZ024858.1:29967186-30304686 GCA_964017155.1 Oasisia sp. SBJ-2009
ACTTATTATAAAAAAATATATAAAAAAAAATTTTGTTTTTGTTTTAGATAATAACTCTGTTCAGTGGTGTCTACAGCCATGCAGTATCCACAAAAATGTAAATAATATAATTAAACGTATACAATACTAGACATGCATATTCTAAAGAAAACTGTCTAAAAAGGGTAACGACAATAGTTGTACACAGGGGCGTCGATCCGGTTTTAAAAGTGGGGGGGACGGGGCACCAATTTATATAGACATATATGTATGCATAATATATATATATATATATATATATATATATATATATATATATATATATATATATATATATATATATATATGACCTGAAATACACATAAGTATTTTTATAATATAAAACATAATTCATTGTTGGTCTGGTGCCATTTAAAAAAAAGCCTTCATGTTATGCTATTGATAATAGTTATGTTGGCAACATATACTTGAAGAGGGGCCATGGCCTACCCAAATCAGTGAATATTTGGGGGTAGACTTTGGACCAGGGCTTTATGCAGGATACAATTATTGCCAGTCACACATGTTTTGGTGGACACACGGGTGTTAACTGTTAAGCTAGTTTACAAACTTTCAAATGTGCCTGATAATCTGAAATGGGCTAAAAACACACATATGACACCAAAGCGCAGTGGCTCAGGGGTAGAGCTTCGGACTCTCGACTACGAGAACCCGGGTTCGAATCCTGGCTGCGGTGTTAAAACCTTGGGCAAGTTTTTTCACTCTACATTGCTCCAGTTCACTCAGCTGAATAAATGAGTACCTGGCTATAGACAGTGGTGGATATGTGTACGAGCAGCCTTCGCGCATTAATTGTAGCATATGGCTGGATGCTTCCCAGAGAAGCCGAGATGGTGTCTGAGTGAACAGGTCTGTCAGGGAAGTAAAGTGCACAGCGCTTTGAGCGGTCCTGGGGACTGGATACTGCGCTATATAAGAACTTGCGTTTACTTTTTTTTTCATTTATACTCACTTTCAAGGAAGGCATAGCTAATGATATATATGGTTTTGGAAGACCTTTTTTGCTTTTTTATACCCCGTCCACCACCCGTCCACCCACATTTCTACACGTCCATATTCGTTTTTACCCGTCAAAATGACGGGTCGACGGGTCTCTACACAAAGCTATGCTTTGGACCCAACACTGCTTGCCTGATTCAAGAGTGACAAGTTGCAGAGCTTACAGGGGTGCCTGTGTAGGACTTCCCAATACCACCTTTTGTCAAAGAAATTTGTCATCACTAAAATGAGATCACATTACACAAAGTGCATAAATCCTCTGGTTCCGCCGTAGGCGATATAAATATCCACCAGGGCGACCAGACTGCAATCCAAGGGGTGACAGGGCAAACAAACATTAATAATCTATTATGTGCTTGATGGCTATATATAAATACAAGTGTGCAAAATGACAGAGCCCGGCATGATGAATATTTACTGGACTTAGATAAAGTTGCGGGCTGGCTGCTGCCAACCAAGCAATTTATCTAGTGCTTTTCCACTAGGTATTCGGAAGTTTAGCTCTTATTATTAATTTTACTACTAGACCGATGTAGGGGTTTTAACAGACGGGAGTAATCAGTTTCGCTATATATGCCTATACATTTGTTTTATGAACTGAAAAAGTATGAGGAGATTTCCTATGCTGACCCCTCAGGCAGTGGGGTGGTCAGCGTCCCCTTCGTCCCCCACTGATCGACGCCCATGCTGTGCCTGTGTAGAACTTCCCAATCCAACATTTTGGCAAAGAAATTTGTCATCACTCAAATTGGAATATGTTACACAAAGTGCAGGAATCCGCCGCTTCTGTCGTAGGCGATAAGCATCAAGCAGGCGAGGGGTGAAAGTTCAACACAAATTTCATCATTTAAAATGTACTTGATGGGTAGAGCCTATTAATAATATCAACGCAAGGTTGATAGAGAGCCCGGCAGCGGCTTACATTTTTCCGGTAGTTATAAACTTTCCGATTGGCCTTTCTGCGCGACAAATTTAAAAGCATCAATGTGCAGCGAAATAACAAAGCCTTTTTGGTATAAATGCCACGGGCTGTTCGATAACTCTCCTATGATGACTACTGTGAAGAGTTGTCTAAAATGTCATTCAATGCATTAAAATATTACATTTGTTTAAATAACTATCACGGATTATGGCGCACAAACAGCAAAACATGCCTCAAAAGTTGTTTGCCTGTTAATTTGCGATAAATAACTTTGCTGAACTTCATATCGCGCGTTTATTGTCTAGCTAGTCCTATGTAGTGGCTTTTAAGAGAGAGGAGTGTTGAGTCAGGCTATATGCCTCGCAATGTTTCTGAACTGAAAAGTGGGGGGGGACAATTCCTATGCTGTACCCCCCGCCCTGAAAAGTGGGGGGGGGACGCGTCCCCCCCCCCCGTCCCCCACCGATCGACGCCCGTGGTTGTACATAGCGAAAATGTGTATGAATAAATAAATAAATTAATATCAGTGAACAAGTATTGAAAATAATAAATTATTAACTAGAGGTCAACTGCTCCATCACACATTAATTCATATTCCAACAATATTATAAAATGTATAATAAAACGATGATGGACGAAGTAACCGAAAAAAACTAAACATCATCTAATCACAGCTGTATAAATAATTGCTTGCCACAGCTGAAATTACTGCTAGGTTATTAGTGCCTGAAACTCTGAAACCTGAGCTTACAGATTGCACACCTGCCTGGCATCATGAACGACTTGTATGCGATGAGAGACAACGAAAGACTCTCAGCCCAAACGTCGCACATAGAAGAAACGCCGGTAAGAATCCAAGATCAAGATCATTATCAAGACAGGACAATTCTTCCAAACAAAATGGAGCTTTGCATAGATCCACTTGACACAGAGAAACATCCAGAAGGGCTGATGAACACTGTTATTGGACAAGTTGTGAATCATCCATGCTAAAGTGCTATGAGAGCCATGGGCTTGCCGTGTAGCGGACGTGATCTTGGCATGTGGCACGTGATCTTAATGGGCCATGAACTATTACCGATCCCTACGTCTATGTTGGACGAACATGGAAACATGAGGGATGCGAAAACGAAATTCAACCTCAAGAATGCACTCAAGGTGGAAGTGTCAACACGGCTGCCTGGACAAGGGGACCAGGCGACGTTCCTCGGTGGGTGCGCTGGTCTCTGGATAGTCCCTTGGCCAACGTCTGGCACTGTATTCGACAACCTTGCCCGATTCCGCACCTACCTAAATAGTCACTTATCGAAAAGTGACGTCTATCTGGTATTTGATAGATACATTGAAGGCAATACTAAGGAGGCAACCGTAAATTTTGCACGTATCAGGCTGCAATTTCAATTTGCTCTCTGTCTGTTACTGGATACGTTAGACGGGTGATTTCCGCTAGGCTGTCCTAATATCAAGGTCAGTGAGCAGTACAGGAACAGTTTGTTAATGCGACTATGTTGGAAACAACTGTGACATACATACATACACATATATATATATATATATATATATATATATATATATATATATATATATATATATATATATATATACGCACGCACTCACACACTCACACACACTCACACGCACGCACGCACGCACGCACGCACGCACGCACGCACGCACGCACGCACGCACGCACGCACGCACGCACACACACACACACACACACACACAAACACACACTCACACACACACCACACGCACACACGCGCACACGCGCGCACGCGCGCACGCGCGCACGCGCGCACACGAGCACGCGCGCACACGCGCACGCACGCATGCATGCACGCACACACACACACACGCACGCATACACGCACGCACGCACGCGCGGGCGCACGCACGCACGCGCGGGCGCACGCACGCACGCACACACACACACACACACACACACACACACATTTAAAGGTAGTTTAGACAATCCAGTGAGGCCGTTGAGGACGAGTGTGCAATGTATAAACCGATAATTTAACTGGAGGAGTCTTAAAACTTAAAACTGACAATAGAAGGGCAGTTACGAGGAAAAGAAAAGGGATGAAAACGACTGGGCTTACTTGACTGAAAGAGCAACAGCAACAAAAATCAAGTAGATCACTAGTCTACGAAGTGGCAGAAGACGCCTAAGAAAACATTTGTTTAATCCTACAGGTGGCGACACTATGTGATTGGTACCTTGTTAAACGAAAGGCGTGCTCCGTTTCAGTTTAGTCCTCATGATTGGTTGACGTGCGAAGGTCGGCTATTGGTCAGTCGTAAGGTATAAAATACGCTCTTGCCGCGTTGCCGTATCTTTATCTCTTAGGGTGGTATCGGCGTGGGATAGGCGTGGACTTTGGTAAGTTTATCAGTATAGCGGGAGTTTCTTGTGCAGAAGACAATTGTATAATGGCCCTATTGTATTTGCACGAACTTCAACACGCATCAATGGGGCTGCAAAAACTGAAGCATGCCCAGTGTGTAAAATTATACCGTAAATAATTCGCGTGTGGCTGGGGTCACATCGTGCACAGACACAGTCAGTGCCACAGAATCTGTGACTTGTGTCGCTGTCACGAACTGTCAGTCTGTGTGACATAACTGATCAAAGTCACACAAGGCTATGACTACACGTGGTCGTTGTGACAATATGTGTGCGTTCTGTCAGTATCACAAATATCCCGTTGTAAAGTTGTATCGAATTTGTCAGGCGTGATTAGTTAACATGCTGCAGTTAACATGCTGCAGCGAGTCACGTCTACTTGCGATCTGTGTTTACGAAGTCACGCTTCACTGATTGGCATTCATCATTGTTGTCGAAGTACCGGGCCGTGGTCACTCACCATACTGTCAAATGGCATTACTGTAAGGACTGTAAACATCCAACCTGTCGTCAATATGGATGACAGTGCAATTTTATGCTGTCAACTGAACTATATATACTAATATAGGTGTCAACACACGTCCTAATTAAAATATGTTATTATTGATTCAAAGTTATCAAAGTTCCGATAACTTCAGATCAACATATTGTCATTTTTTACAGCCAAAACTGTATATGTCAAATGACATATACCAATAACACAATATAATGTAGCAATGTGTGAATGTTAACAGTCAATTGCAAATTTAACTTAATCAATTCAATAATATAAGCGATTATGTCCAAAAAACTGTTGCAGCTGCATTGTCTGCACAAGTCAAGTGCTAGTGGTGGTAGACTGGACTATTTAATTCCCTTTCCCAAATATTGCTCTTAAGAAATTCACAAAATTACATTCTACTATTAAGAAACATATATATACGAATTACACAGTTATTCTGTTTATGTATAATGTTGTCACCATAGCTTTTTGCAGCGAACCGTCCCGTCATTTGCACAAGTAAAAACCATTGTGGATTTGGGTGCACGGGTAAAACAACGAAGGAGCATAACAAAGGTTTTCAAAAACCATAGATATTGTTAGTTGTCTTAAAAGTAAGTGTAAATGGTATCACATGTGTGTTTGTAGTCCATGTCAGGTCATCAGACACATTTTAAAGTTTTGAACTGGCTTAGCAGTTACATCCATGTGCCCACCAAAACATGTGTGACTGGCAATAACTTGATCCTGCATAAAGCCCTGGTTGTCACGAACATGTGTCTATCTGTAATCACAAGTATGTTAGCATTCATTATTGTAATCATAATGTGTGCATACACGAGAATGGTATTGCTGAGATTTGTCCCTGTGCTGTTACTCCACTTGTCCACATTAACTGCATTCTGTTTTCTTTTTGTTATCATGTACCATGGAGAGAAAAAATGTATTAGAGGGAACATCTGCCACCTGTGGCTTAACATCCTCATTATAGAAACTTCGACAATATAATCAACTGTATATTATCAGTATTATGTACAACTGAAATTATCGAATGCATGTATTCTTTCTATAATAAACCATATTACATTATCATCAATATTTTCAGAATTGTCTATACCTAGCAAGGGTTGTGACTAGATCTCCAATTTTTTTCAAATTCTATGTCACTTCTAGTCTCTGCATTGGTTTCTTGTCTGATATCATAGTTTCAGGCAATTTCTTGTAAGCAGCATTGTATTCATTGCATGCTCCTGTAAAAACAGTTTCGATATTTCATGTACACATAACACTGAAGAATTGCGAAACTTTCAGTTTCTTTTTGTTCATTGTTTGGAACTTACCAATATTGCAATAAATTCTGAATTATGGTCAATCAGATTCATTTTTGTGGTGTATTTTTAACTTAAAAAAAATACTTTTTACGAATACGAATAATTTTTTTATTTGGAGCACCAGAATGTAAGATAAATATCCATATTCTTGTAATGTTTATGTTGTGCTATTTCCATTTTCAATAACTTCAGCGGAAGAAGTGTTAGATCATTAAGAATCACATTCCTAGCCGTGTTGACATTGACTTCCTTGAGGCCAATACAGTGATGCTAGTCACAGCACCACTTTAGAAGCTGTTATATTGATCTAGCCAACTGGCAGCACATATCTCCTCAGGGTTCAAATGAGTACACACTCCAGAGTTTTGTTTATGAGAGGCTAAGTATACAGTGCTGAGGTGATTGATGTAATAAAATATATGTTTTCTAAGTAAGCAAACAAAACAGTTTACACAAACACGTTATGCTAAGTAATTGCGTAACTTTAAGTATGCTTCATGAAGCCAGTCTCAGGGTTCATGTTTGGATGGAAACATGCAAGGTTTCATATAGTGTGCCAGTAAAAACAGCCAGTGACGTTTCAAAGCACATTCAGAAACACATTATGTTGTGAGTGTGAGCAGGGTTGGTCACGGTCCCTACAAAGGCTTGATTGACTACTGTAGACTAATAGGCAGGCAGGTTTAGTAGACTGTCCTTATCTGTACTACTGTAGCAACTAGTGGGTAGCTCTTCCCCTGCATTGGAGGAAACCTGGGTTCCTAACTTCCTATGTCTTTACCCAGGATGTTTACACAGCAGGATTCTTTGAAGCACATTCCTTGTGAATAGCTGCCTTTATGGCTATAAATAAGCTTCACTGGCTTCACATTCATTCATTGATACTAATGTTTGACCAGTTTCACTGTAGGCCAACTTTCTCAATGCTATCTGCCCACTGTTAACCAGGTGTGAAATATATTCTGTCTTGGCTCCTGAGCCAGTTTATGCTTCACCTTTTGTTGGTAATTTTTATGTGTATTTGATTGTATTTGCAAATACTTTTAAAATACAGACAAAATATCAAATACGCACCCTTTTGTGATTTTTAAATACAAATACACAACATTTTGGTATTCAAATACAAATACGTATTTGAACCCAACCCTGAATGTGAGACACTTATATTACTGAAGGCGCATTGGTGCCATCCCCAATACACAAGAGAATAAGATCAAGCAAGGCTCGTCAAATGAAACATTATACCATAAGCTGGGTGTGGTCAACATGTTGTATTTATTATAAAAAAATCTAGATCTCAAATCTACTCCTATCCAGACAGACTGGGATGACTCTGTACTGTACAGCAGTAGTAGGTCTAGGCTTACAGCCACGTAATGAGAACCACTCCTGCAGAGTAATTGCAGTAAACATTAGTAAGGGGCCTTCCCAAAAGGTGTTTCATTTGGCTCTCCACTTTTAAGTTTTCATGTTGAGTACACAATGACGACTTCATCAGTGCAACATATGAGACATTTGTACTGAAAGTATCATGATAAAAAGTACTCATAAATCCAATAATTTTTTAGGAGTAGTGATTATGATTAGGAGTAGTTTTAATTATGTGTGGGTGTGGTGACCACGCCCACACATAATTAAAACTACACTGTGGTGTGTAAAGTATGAATGTAAAGTATGAATAACAAATATTTTGCACAACAAAAACAGTACAGATGTACCCAAGTACCAACTATACAAATAACAAGTACTTCAGGGAATTCAGCCCCAACGCTGACATGTTCTCTGAGGACTTCCACTGGAGAACTCTGTTGGTCTTGTCACAGTCACCATGAGTAACTGACAACCTGTCTTGCTAGACATAGGTGATATGGCCTTATAAATTATTTAAGGATGTTTATGTGAATGTTCACAGCGAAACAAACATGGATGAGGTGAAGAACGCCCGGTGGGAGATGCAGGATGACATCGGTGACCTTGACCCTGACATGTACGCCATCTTGAAACGTGAGAAGCATCGTCAGTGCAGTGGCCTTGAACTCATCGCCAGTGAGAACTTTGCCAGCAAGGCCGTGCTACAGGCCCTCGGGTCCTGTTTCAACAACAAATACTCTGAGGGCCAGGTCGGACAAAGGTCAGTAGGTCAAGGCCAAGGACCAGATTGGGCAAAGGTCGGTAAGGATAGGATGAGTATGAAATTTCACTCGAATCGAATATCCTCGAAATTTTGAATACAAATCGAATGTTGAATCGAATATGAATTCGATTAGAATATTGAAGTGTCGAAATGTCTTGCCTAGTGCGGCATCCTCCCATGGCCATGGGCACAAGTCCAAGCCAGAGTCGTTGGCATTGCCGCCATCGATCTTTTTTGACATTCAAATGACTTTCAAAAATTCCAGTTTTATGCTAACCCTAAAGTAGCCGTAACATGCGCAGGACATGAAGGAAAATATTCTAGCGATATTCGTTTATATAGCTGCAAATTTTCGAATTGAATACTAAAAAAATGCTTGAATATATTCAAAATTTCAAATACGAATCGAATTTCATCCCTAAATGTCAGGAATCATGCTAGTTTTGGGGAGAGGTCAATAATCTGAGGGTCAGCATTCTTGGGGCTTAGATGGGCAAAGGTCAATAGCCATAATGCTCGGTTGAGAAGAAGCAAGTACTTAATTTGGGAGTCAGTCAGGCCGAGGACAGTACTACATGGTCAGGTCAGGTCAGGTCAGGTCAGGTCAGGTCAGACAGAGACCTGTGTGTCAAGTGTCAGATCACAGGGGTCGACAATAACATAAATACATTTATACTGATAAAACAGGTACATTGTACAATAAAATATATTTGTTTATATTTAGGACATTAAAATAGACACGGCAGCTGAAATGACGTTATTACTATTAGCAAATAAATTAATAATCATAAACGTGTTTTTGTCGTTTTCTAATTCTTTTGTATGTATTCTATCAATAAAGTTCACTTTTATATTAATTACATACCTCTAAGTGATTTTTTACCATAACAAAATGAGTCTCTATCGATTGTGAAATACGTTTTAATTGTGAAGACGCAGGATGTGTTCGAAAATACGCGATGTTTAGACCTTAATAACGCCACCGTACTTTCACTGTTCGCCATGTTGTGTGGTACGAATAGAACTGCCAAACTGTCCTCTAACTGCTTACGTAGACGGCATCCCCGCCCTTTGACCTGTATATACAGGAAATCCAAATAAATATTCGACCAATAATCTCCTTATTTGGTGTTCGCCATTGTGACGTCAGCTTCGTGGACTTCCAGCGTTCTGCTATGCGTGTGACACGAGGTGACCTAGATAATGCCATGGCGCTAGCTAGAGTAACGTCACGACGACGTTGGTGTGAATCCTGTCGCTGCCAAACGTTATAAATTTACCGCAAGGTGTGAATTAATTTTAATCAGAGAAAGAAATGGAAGGCAACGATGGCGTGCATAGAAGTATTTGCTGCAGGCGACTGCTTAGCGCCGACAGCCGGAGGTAGAACAGGAAGCCGGGGTCGGGATCGTTGACATCGTTGGTGGCGTTTGCAGCATGGCCAAAACCCGTGACAACTTGATGTTTTACTTATTGGAATGGATATATTTTGGAATAAACAAGTTAGAAAATTCAGCTACAACATGACTATGTTTTATGTGATTTATTACTTAGACTATAGTTACGGTCTATGACTTTTTCAATATCATTATTTCGTTACTAATACTATTATTTATTACAAGTTCACAAGAAATCCACAAGGGGTCGTCGTGACATGCTCAACATTATTTTGTCCATTCGTTTTATACATTAGGATAGCAACAATAATAAAGGATAACGCGAAAGTCAATGACAATTTTTTTTTAGGTACCACTCGGCTATTACTACAAAATCCAAAGGGTTACCTTAGCTAATTCACTAGGGCGGTGTCTGCCTCGTGTCTCCGCCTCGCGTCGCCAGTAGCGCCGCCGTGCGAAGTTATGGAGAACTTGCAATTCGTAAACAAGATGGTGACTAGTTTCGAATGATAACACGAGTCCACGTTGTCACAGATTATGTTTAATTGTTGCGTAAGGAGTGACAACTGATGGAAACTATCTTTAAAACAATGGTGAATAATTCCATTGTTGAAACCAGTGGCCCGTCGGGCCAGTAAAATATAAAAACTGGTGGCCCGAACTGGCCCGACACCCTCAAAACACGTGTCGGGCCATCGGGCCAGCGCTATTGTCGACCCCTGGATCAGATAGAGGTCAGTACTCTACCGCTCTGAGAGTCGGGTCTTTTGAACAGATGGTTTTATTCTTAAGATTATGTCTGGTGTGGAGAAAATGTGAATGTAATAATAGTGCGGTTGCTGCAGGTACTACGGCGGCAATGAGTTCATTGATGAGATGGAGACGCTCACTCAGAAAAGGGCATTGGACCTGTTTGACCTGAGCCCAGACGAGTGGGGCGTCAACGTCCAGCCCCTGTCCGGCACTCCGGCCAACTTCGCTGTCTACACGGCTGTCGTTGAACCACACGGTCGCATTATGGGCCTTGACCTGCCGGACGGTGGTCATCTGTCACATGGGTTCATGACCCCAACAAAGAAGATCTCGGCGACATCCATCTTCTTTGAGTCGATGCCGTACAGGCTGAACGTGGAGACAGGGCTGATCGACTACGACAAGTTGGCTGAGAATGCAAAACTCTTCAAGCCAAAGATGATTATTGCAGGTGGGTTTGGGTCACAGGAATATCTTCTTTGTGTGTGTGTGTGGGTGGGTCTGTGTTTAGGGGGGTTGGTGTGGGTGTGTTTATTTTGTATTATATCAAATGTTATTTGTTACTTATGTCATAGTACTTACATGTCCACTTTGTGATAGGTGCCACATAAGGCTTGTGCCTATTATTAGTTACTTATGTCATAGAACTTTCTTGTCCACTTTGTGATATGTACCGCATAAGGCTTGTGCCATCACATTGTTGTAATGTAGATCTTTGTAATGGCAACCTCCAAGAACCTGAGTTGTAACGGGCAACAAACAAGAATGTTTACCACATTCACAGCAGAATATCAAATACAAAGTATAATACATACATTGTATACTTAACATTTTATATAGGTAATATTGATACAGTAAAATATCTACATTTCCAGTTCTATCTAAATTTCCAGTGTTAAATATCTACATTTGGATATTTAAGTCAGGTATGCTCGAAAGGCAGTCTCTGCCAGTGGCGTGGCACTGTATTTAGCAACAGATCCAGCACCACCAACCATGAGTGCCATGTTTCTGTCGTGTGTAGGTGTCAGCTGTTACTCACGGAGTCTTGACTACCCACGGTTCCGCCAGATTGCTGATGAGAACAACGCGTACTTGATGGCGGACATGGCTCACATCAGTGGCCTGGTGGCTGCTGGCCTGGTGCCAAGTCCCTTCCCACACTGCGACGTCGTCACGACAACCACCCACAAGACCCTCCGTGGACCGCGCTCTGGAATGATCTTCTACCGAAAAGGTCGGTTTCTAACTCCGCCACATGCAGTTGTTTTTTGTTTCTTTGGTGATGTTTTTTATGTGAGAATTCATTTTATGTGCCTTCAAGAAGTCGCTGTAGTTCAGATACACAGTGTGGAGAAGAATTAATATATTATAATTGTTTTATTGAAAAAGTTGCAAAGTTGTTACTGTAAATGTTTCCTTTTTAATAAAAAATGGTTTATTTAATAATTAATTAATTAATTAGAATAAGTATTGCACTTCACTTCTTCTTAATGAAATCGTGGTCTTACGATAATGCTTTGTCACAACAATATACAAACATGTCAGCATGAATCATTGCCACATTTCCCAGGCATCATTGCCACGTTTCCCAGAAATCATTGCCACGTTTCCCAGGCATCATTGCCACGTTTCCCAGAAATCATTGGCACGTTTCCCAGGCATCATTGCCACGTTTCCCAGAAATCATTGCCACATTTCCCAGGCATCATTGCCACATTTCCCAGGAATCATTGCCACGTTTCCCAGGCATCATTGCCACATTTCCCAGGAATCATTGCCACATTTCCCAGGCATCATTGCCTCATTTCCCAGGCATCATTGCCACATTTGCCCATGTGTGTTGCCAGGAGTGAAGAAGATTGGCAAGAATGGGGAGAAGATAATGTATGAGCTGGAGAAGAAGATCAACGAAGCCGTCTTCCCGGGGCTCCAGGGTGGGCCACACAACCACGCCATCGCAGGTGACGTCTCATTCTACGCTCTCAGTACATAGCAATGTCAGTCCTATCCCAGTAACTTATCTAACGTATGAATTTGAAAGTTCACGGAGAGTTCAGTATGTAGTACAATACCTGGTTATGGCAGGCATGGTGTATTTGGGGTTAAAACCTGGCTCTCAACATTGGGGACTGTGTATCCCTCGTGAATCGGCGATGTTGGTCCCGTCTCAATTTGGGATATAAAAAAAACTGAGGATGACAAACACTCTCAGTGCCAGTATAAAAAGGTCGGCTTGGCCTAAATGTTCAGAAAAGACTGATTAGTTCAATGAGACCTCATAAGATCATAACGTTATAACCACAATATATATATATATATATATATATATATATATATATATACTCAGTTAATAGAACCCTGCTGAGTGCTGGAAACAACTAGAACTATTCAGGCACCCAGAAGTAATTGTAGCATCGTGTGCCAGATTTTCTAACCATGGCTAAGTTTCCATTGAAGATGTCTACGCTTGAAATATTGGGGATTAGAAATTTGATGTTGATAATAACATTTGAACTGGTGACTTTTAACCTGTGCCTGGTCCTTGTAGCGGTGGGCGTGGCCTTGAAGCAGGCCCTCGCCCCAGAGTTCAAGACCTACCAGCAGCAGGTCCTCGACAACTGCCGCTCCATGTGCAAGGCCTTCCAAGACCGCGGCTACACCATCGTTTCAGGTAGGGCCTTCAGTTGATACACCATTGTCTCAGGTAGGGCCTTCAGTTGATACACCATTGTCTCAGGTAGGGCCTTCAGTTGATACACCATCGTCTCAGGTAGGGCCTTCAGTTGATACACCATCGTCTCAGGTAGGGCCTTCAGTTGATACACCATTGTCTCAGGTAGGGCCTTCAGTTGATACACCATTGTCTCAGGTAGGGCCTTCAGTTGATACACCATCGTCTCAGGTAGGGCCTTCAGTTGATACACCATCGTCTCAGGTAGGGCCTTCAGTTGATACACCATAGTCTCAGGTAGGGCCTTCAGTTGATACACCATTGTCTCAGGTAGGGCCTTCAGTTGATACACCATCGTCTCAGGTAGGGCCTTCAGTTGATACACCATTGTCTCAGGTAGGGCCTTCAGTTGATACACCATTGTCTCAGGTAGGGCCTTCAGTTGATACACCATTGTCTCAGGTAGGGCCTTCAGTTGATACACCATTGTCTCAGGTAGGGCCTTCAGTTGATACACCATCGTCTCAGGTAGGGCCTTCAGTTGATACACCATCGTCTCAGGTAGGGCCTTCAGTTGATACACCATTGTCTCAGGTAGGGCCTTCAGTTGATACACCATTGTCTCAGGTAGGGCCTTCAGTTGATACACCATTGTCTCAGGTAGGGCCTTCAGTTGATACACCATTGTCTCAGGTAGGGCCTTCAGTTGATACACCATTGTCTCAGGTAGGGCCTTCAGTTGATACACCATTGTCTCAGGTAGGGCCTTCAGTTGATACACCATCGTCTCAGGTAGGGCCTTCAGTTGATACACTGTTGTCTCATGTAGGGCCTTCAGTTGATACACTGTTGTCGCATGTAGGGCCTTCAGTTGATACACTGTTGTCTCATTTAGGGCCTTCAGTTGATACACTGTTGTCTCATGTAGGGCCTTCAATTGATACACTGTTGTCTCAGGTAGGGCCTTCAGTTGATACACTGTTGTCTCAGGTAGGGCCTTCAGTTGATACTCTGTTGTCTCATGTAGGGCCTTCCGTTGATACACTGTTGTCTCAGGTAGGGCCTTCAGTTGATACACTGTTGTCTCATTTAGGGCCTTCAGTTGATACTCTGTTGTCTCGTGTAGGGCCTTCAGTTGATACACTGTTGTCTCATGTAGGGCCTTCAGTTGATACACTGTTGTCTCGTGTAGGGCCTTCAGTTGATACACTGTTGTCTCATGTAGGGCCTTCAGTTGATACACTGTTGTCTCGTGTAGGGCCTTCAGTTGATACACTGTTGTCGCATGTGTAGGGCCTTCAGTTGATACACTGTTGTCTCATGTAGGGCCTTCAGTTGATACACTGTTGTCTCAGGTAGGGCCTTCAGTTGATACACTGTTGTCGCATGTAGGGCCTTCAGTTGATACACTGTTGTCTCATGTAGGGTCTTCAGTTGATACACTGTTGTCTCATGTAGGGCCTTCAGTTGATACACTGTTGTCTCATGTAGGGCCTTCAGTTGATACACTGTTGTCTCATGTAGGGCCTTCAGTTGATACACTGTTGTCTCATGTAGGGCCTTCAGTTGATACTCTGTTGTCTCATGTAGGGCCTTCAGTTGATACACTGTTGTCTCATGTAGGGTCTTCAGTTGATACACTGTTGTCTCATGTAGGGCCTTCAGTTGATACACTGTTGTCTCATGTAGGGTCTTCAGTTGATACACTGTTGTCTCATGTAGGGCCTTCAGTTGATACACTGTTGTCTCATGTATGGTCTTCAGTTGATACACTGTTGTCTCATGTAGGGCCTTCAGTTGATACACTGTTGTCTCATGTAGGGCCTTCCGTTGATACACTGTTGTCTCATGTAGGGTCTTCAGTTGATACTCTGTTGTCTCATGTAGGGCCTTCAGTTGATACTCTGTTGTCTCATGTAGGGCCTTCAGTTGATACACTGTTGTCTCATGTAGGGCCTTCAGTTGATACTCTGTTGTCTCATGTAGGGCCTTCAGTTGATACTCTGTTGTCTCAGGTAGGGTCTTCAGTTGATACTCTGTTGTCTCATGTAGGGCCTTCAGTTGATACACTGTTGTCTCGTGTAGGGTCTTCAGTTGATACACTGTTGTCTCGTGTAGGGTCTTCAGTTGATACACTGTTGTCTCGTGTAGGGCCTTCAGTTGATACACTGTTGTCTCGTGTAGGGCCTTCAGTTGATACACTGTTGTCTCATGTAGGGTCTTCAGTTGATACACTGTTGTCTCGTGTAGGGTCTTCAGTTGATACACTGTTGTCTCATGTAGGGCCTTCAGTTGATACTCTGTTGTCTCATGTAGGGTCTTCAGTTGATACTCTGTTGTCTCATGTAGGGCCTTCAGTTGATACACTGTTGTCTCATGTAGGGTCTTCAGTTGATACACTGTTGTCTCATGTAGGGCCTACAGTTGATACTCTGTTGTCTCATGTAGGGTCTTCAGTTGATACACTGTTGTCTCATGTAGGGCCTTCAGTTGATACACTGTTGTCTCATGTAGGGCCTACAGTTGATACTCTGTTGTCTCATGTAGGGTCTTCAGTTGATACACTGTTGTCTCAGGTAGGCCTTCCATTGTAGCATTTTGTTTTGATAGTTGCATGGCTAATACCATAAATACCCTAAATAATATAGAGAATATCATGTGCTGAGCCAGTTAGAAGGTTTAAGGGTTCTAAATAATGTTTTGGTTCATTACCCACACCCAACAGTCTCTGTTTGTGTCCCAGTTGACATGATATACATTTGTTAAACATGGACATTATTGTCTATCCAAAGCACAAATAGAAATAATCAAATAAATAATAAAGCCATTCAGAAGATTACAAATCTGGCAATCCTCATTAGAATTTTTGTGTTGATTGATAACCTATTCTACTAAAGCACACACTTGACCATGTCGTGATTGTAATGTTGTGTGAACGTGTTTGTTCAGGGGGCACAGACAACCACCTGATCCTGCTTGACCTTCGACCCATGAAGATGGACGGAGCGCGTGCAGAGAGGGTGCTAGAGCTGATGAATATTGCGGTGAACAAGAACACGTGTCCCGGCGACCGCAGTGCCCTGAAGCCGAGCGGCCTGCGCCTCGGCTCTCCTGCTCTCACGTCTCGCAACCTGGTCGAGTCAGACTTCGAGAAAGTCGTCGACTTCATCGACCAAGGTATGTTGTGATATTTAGGGGCAAGGGTAATAATGAAGGAACTTTCTAAATCGTTCAACACTTGTCAAGTGATAATTGTGTGTAAAGTGTTATATCTAGCACGTTATCTCAGTCGTCAGTATGCATTACTGCATTGTTTTTGTTTTGTTTGTGCAGACAGAGTGTGTACTGTGCTGCCCTCTTGTGTGACGTACATTGCTGATGCACACAACCTAGCTATTTTATAAACCGATGCAAATTGCCAACTTCTCCCACATCTGGGATGTTATAAATATGTCACTTTTGGCAGATATTAAAATCTGTTGGTCTTGCCTGGTGCACTGGGTGTGGTGACGTCTACACACTTGAGTTGGTTCACTTATAAATGTGCTATGGCTGCCACAGAGCCCTAACTTAATACTAGAACACTGGAATGTCAATTATATTGTAACCAGTCCGGCCCGCAGGTCGGTTAACCAAGGTATAACGTAAAACAAAAATAACTAAGCACATTTGTAACAAAGCTGTTAAAGTTACCGGTATAATTTCTGCTTGTATGAAAACCTCGTGTGACATCAACACAGGCGATCATTGTGTACTTGATGTGTTGTGTACATGCTGTGTTGTGTACTTGCTGTGTTGTGTACTTGCTGTGATGTGTACTTGCTGTGTTGTGTACTTGCTGTGTTGTGTACTTGCTGTGTTGTGTACTTGCTGTGTTGTGTACTTGCTGTGTTGTGTACTTGCTGTGTTGTGTACTTGATGTGTTGTGTACTTGATGTGTTGTGTACTTGCTGTGTTGTGTACTTGCTGTGTTGTGTACTTGCTGTGTTGTGTACTTGCTGTGTTGTGTACTCGCTGTGTTGTGTACTCGCTGTGTTGTGTACTCGATGTGTTGTGTACTCGATGTGTTGTGTACTCGATGTGTTGTGTACTCGATGTGTTGTGTACTCGATGTGTTATGTACTCGATGTGTTGTGTACTCGATGTGTTGTGTACTCGCTGTGTTGTGTACTCGATGTGTTGTGTACTCGCTGTGTTGTGTACTCGCTGTGTTGTGTACTCGCTGTGTTGTGTACTCGCTGTGTTGTGTACTTGCTGTGTTGTGTACTTGCTGTGTTGTGTTCTTGCTGTGTTGTGTACTTGCTGTGTTGTGTACTTGATGTGTTGTGTACTTGCTGTGTTGTGTACTTGCTGTGTTGTGTACTTGCTGTGTTGTGTACTTGCTGTGTTGTGTACTTGCTGTGTTGTGTACTTGCTGTGTTGTGTACTTGCTGTGTTGTGTTCTTGCTGTGTTGTGTACTTGCTGTGTTGTGTACTTGCTGTGTTGTGTACTTGATGTGTTGTGTACTTGCTGTGTTGTGTACTTGCTGTGTTGTGTACTTGCTGTGTTGTGTACTTGCTGTGTTGTGTTCTTGCTGTGTTGTGTACTTGATGTGTTGTGTACTTGATGTGTTGCAGGCATCAAGCTGGCCCAGGAGGTGCAGCAGCAGGCGGGGCCGACCCTGCGAGAGTTCAAGGCCAAACTCAACGAGGATGAGGGCATCAAGAAGAAGATCGCCTCGGTGAGGGCCGAGGTCGAAGCCTTCGCCCTCCGCTTCCCCATGCCGGGGCGGGACGATCTATGAGGTGGTAGCGGTAGTGAATAACATGTATGTGCATGATCTGTGATCTCTTGTGGATCCGCGGATGAAGGCACATCCAACCTGTCCTGAGTGCCACATCGACTTTGTTGGACATAACATGCAGGTGTAGACAGAACCTTTATTTTGTAATACAGTTGTTTAATGGTCATGTGTCCTGTCCTTGACAATGCATGCCCCACCCAGTTTAGTCATATTTCATGTCAAGAAACAATGCAATGGAATGTCACTACAGTGTATTGCGATCTCTGTTAAGATGCACAACGGCGACCTATTTATTGCAATGATTGTATTAGTATTTACTATTAATGGCTTAGACTTTACAGTATATGCAAATATGCACGGATTGTCCTAATGTGTCCATAATTGAACGAGGTTACACTCTATTGCATCAGCTCAGCAGATATAACAATAATTGTTGATCTAGTGTTGGAATATTTTTAGATGCATTGTTAATTTGTTTATCGATTACAATGTGGACCAAGTGTGAAATCAGGTATTGATACTGTGTATGTGTATACTATTACGTAGTCATTTTACTATGATTATGTTGGACTGTTAGGATAGCTGGAGACATGGTATTGGGGAAATATCTCATGTCCAATGCCCTGGTATAAATATGGCTTATTGTAGCTCTGAACGCCTGGCTGAAAACATAGACCAGACATATTATAATAAAACATGTACACAACGTGTCCATACTACTGCTGACTGTTTCAAGCTGGTACTACTGCTGACTGTTTCAAGCTGGTACTACTGCTGACTGTTTCAAGCTGGTATTACTGCTGACTGTTTGTTTCAAGCTGGTATTACTGCTGACTGTTTCAAGCTGCCCAGTGTCTTCTTTTCACCATGGAGTCTTTTTGTTTTTCCTCACACCTTGGTTAACCCGGCGGCTTAAATGTTTATTATTTGACATTCCAGTGTTCTTCATAATAAGTCGGGGGGGTGTGATATCATATATCGCTCATAATTGAACCAACTTGAGTGTGTAGACGCCACCGCACAAACACAGGAGACAGCACCAACACATTTTAATATCTGCCAAAAGTTGCATATATATAACGATACAAATTTGGGCAAAGTTGGCAATTTGTATCAGTATTATAAAATAGCTAGGTTGTGTGCTGGCCAGAGATTTCAAGTCGCGTCTGGCCACAAAGCAAATACCAAAGCATTGAATCACTGCATTCTTGAAGTACTACCCCGGGTATGTACATGTATGTAAAACTATGTGTAGATATGACTTGATTGTGTTGTCATGAAATATGCACTTACATGTGAAATCTTCATGTTTACATAGGGTATTTTCATATCGCACGGTTGCATTTCATTTCTTGGCATTTCTACAATCTGCTAAATGTATCGTAGAAAATTACATGACACAGAATGTTTTCCTCAGTGACCATAGATTCAACTATTAGAAGCCCTAGCTATGCAAATGCATTATTATGATGCAAATACTGGCAAACTGTTGAATGACAATTTCGTGGTGTGACAACTGTCTAAGAGAGGTGACAGTTGGAATCGACATGGCATGTTGTATGTAGACACACACTTGGTGAATCATGTAACTTATGACTGTGAAGTATACACATGGTGTTTACAGTATTCACTGGGGCATATTTGAAAGCGAGGGTCTTGGTTCAGATAATGATGCCCTTATATGAACCTGCAATCCATTATATAACTAACGTTATTTGGCAGAAGACACATTTTAGGTTGGACAAGAAATAATTTGACAAACCACGTAAGAAATTATTCATGAATGCAAAAGTCATGATTGTTAGGAATTATTTTTATTAGTGCAACCACATTACACATGATCATGTTAACAACTTGCCTATACATGTGATACTGTAAGGAAACAATGTTTGTGTCCACAAGTTGGCAGAAGTTTGTTGTATCAATGTGCATCATTAAAATAAGCACCAAAACTGTGTTGATTTTCTCTACACTGGCACTTTCATGTATTGACATAAGTTTTGTTTTTACAAAACTTATTTGTTACAGATTTGGCACATCAGCGGTTACATTCACAAACATCTAAGGCATGCGCATTTGTATAAAGTCAGAATGTATGTATTGATAGTGTTTACATAAGTGAAAACATGATACAATTTGTTAATGTAAAATTATTTTTGAATTTAAAAATATTGAAAACCAGAATATGATATACGTGTAAGTAAACCTAAATAGTGTTAACAAGACAATTACACTATTATAACTTTATGTATCCCAAAGATACATACAGTTATAAATTAATGTAAAAGGTTGTTATCTTAAGACTTGTTCATACTAAAGTCACACAAATGTCAAATAAATAATAATAACTGCATAGTAACTAACGGTTTCAGAAATACATTATAAACACATTCATTTGTGCTATTTTAAATACATCATGTATACATGTAAATAACATTAGAAGTCTCAATTAGTCAATATCTTAAAGTAGTATTACTTTGACAAACAGATAAAATGCAATAAAATTAATAATACAAAAATCTTGTTTTTTGAAACAGTAAAATGTTGTGATTCAATATCATTTTTATAAAACCTTGTATGTAAACATGTATGTAATATGTAAACAACATTGTTAGAAGTCTTAAATATCGTTATTCTTCAAGGGCTTGCACTAAAACATCACATCATATAATAACAAGGACAGTCTCATTCTTTCTTGCAGATATATAAAATTCCTTATAGGAGCAATGACCCAGTCCTATCTGGATGTGTTGAGTATTAGGGTGGTAGAACTATATTGAAACACACGATATGTACAAGTCTACAGCCTCCTGAGCCAATATCTCTGCTAGTTAGCGTGGAGAGACATCTTGGTTCATGAGTGCCGCGTGAATGGCTGCTTCTGCTGCACCCATAAAGGAATCCTTGTCCGTCTGCAACAATCAAGTCACATGTTACAGTTGAGACAAGGGAGGGTTCATTTATCGGAGGCCTTCATTTATTACACTGGAATTGGGAAGTCAAGCAAAGAATTACATTTTTACGCAGACAGGACGACGAACAACAACTCTTAAAAATTACGTTAACTTCTTATTACGTCATTATTTTTAGATTTGATTTGATTTTATAATAATAATAATAGCTTTATTGTTTCATAATGTCATGTACATACAATAATTTCATGTCAAAGTACATGTTACAATGTTACAATTCAACAATGCAACAATGCTTATTTTCCTTATTCATGTATTGTTTAGCAATTACGCAACAATTAATAATTCGTGAACATAAACACAAAAACCTATACAGCAGCATCATAATAGTGCAACTAGTTAATTAAAATAGTGAAATAGTGAATTACAATTTTCACTCGTAGTCAAATATATTAAATAATATGACAGGAATAATTTATGTTCTTTGTCATAAGCAGTCGTCCCCTGGCCTACCTTCTGGCCAAGAATGATGAGGTCTGCGATTTGTTTCACCTCGGCTGGTTTTGACAGCAGCATTGCCTGCTTTGCCTTCAGGTCGTCCTGTTGACGACGTTGGACACGCAAGAACCTGGTCTGTTCAACCAACTCCTGCTCGTATCGCCTGGAGCAAGGTCAGAGGTCAATGAGAATAAAAATGTCTACTTTCTGGGCGTGGACTCAGGACAGAGATCAGTAGAACTGACCTCCTAGTTACTGTTTCACTTGTGTGTCGTACACATAATTATTTATATTTGTAATATGTTTCATATGTGTGTTCCAACCACAAGTGAAAAGAACCAATATTTTGAATATGGTGCAAAGATTGATGAATAATGCTAGTGGTGTTCTAAAAAAGTTATTTTCTGTTTGCATTGTTAGTTACCTAACAGAAATATTGCTGTGATGTGGAAATGTTGAGTGAAATTAAGTCACAAGCATAGCAACTCAACTTGACAAAACCCATCCATCACAATTAAGCCTTTACGTAGAGTCAAATTTTTGTTTTAAACATGCATGTTAACTCACACACATACAAAAAAGGAGCCAGTCGAGATGTATATCACAATCTAAAATAAACTACAAACACATGTGTGACACCTACTTTCTAACCATAATTGATCTATGATTTTGGAAGACCTCTTTACTCCTTATTTTTACCCATCTAATGTTGAATTTACCCGTCCAAATGACGGCTTGTGGATTGGTCGCCGCATAAGGCTATGGTCACAACAGACAATCCAAGGAAAACAACCAACTTTTTGACTGTCTTGTCGAGTTGGTGAATGCTCTTGTAAGACTCCTGTAGCAGGTCTCGGTAGGTCGTCGAGTCCAGACTACACAGTTAGGGAACAAGATGGAACAATTGAAATACAACGCCCCTACAGTGATAACTGCCACGTCCTTTGGTCTTTATGTACTTCTGGGTTCCTGGGCGCCTCTGCTAATTGCAGGCTGGTGACTTTGTAAGATAATAATACCATTTTTCTCTAGTGCTAATTCCCACATAGTGGGTCGATGCTCTGCACAAACAATATAATAAATGTATATTATTAAATTGATAAACTGTATAACTTATTAATATAGACATAAATATAACAATTGCTTTTAAAATGTACATTATTTAAAAAGGTATGTAAATCATAAAAATTAATATAAAACAAATTAAACACTGATTTTAGTATGTACAACAATAAAAAAAACTATATATGTAAAATATATAAATTACCGGTAGCATAAAAATTAAACATTGATGTTAAGAAGTATACTAAAAAGAAATTTTAAATAATGTATGAGATGCTGTAGTAGTAGACAGGGTCAGACGGTGGACTGGTCAGACAAAGTCGCAAATCACACCTGGTTCTGTGTGCTACTATGTAGCCACTGATTCTGACTACATTACAACAGTAACTTGTGGTCTGTGTTTTGCATTCCAACTGATTGAAACTAAATTTGACATTACGTTCTTTATTGCCACAATCACCAGATATGTGGTTTTAAAACAATAAAATGTTGAATGTGATCACATCATCACATGACAAAATAGTTTCAGTTACAACGCTACAAGTAATTACGGAATTATAACTGCACCGCTGTATTCCACAGACCATACGCTGTGCACATGTAAGATGCTGTCAAATAATGAACTCCTTTAAGCATTTGTAGCCACCAGTGTGACTGTCAGCCGTACGGTGTGACCTTCAGCCAAAGGATACGGAGGCAGATTGGTGACCTTGGAGAACTGGATCTGGTAGAGTGGTCCAGTCTCGTACTCCAGGTTTCGCATGCGCAGGTAATGAGCCACCAGAGGGCTGCGTCCATTCACGTCAAATGTCACCTTCGTGATTTCCGCCCCTTTGCCGATCGGGTGGGACTAACGAAACGACAAATAACTTCACGATGACAACAAAAACTATTTTTTATAATGCCATATTAATCATAAAATTTGTACCGTAATATTAAAAGTATCTCCTCTCCCTTGGCAAAAAATTCTATAGAAAACTATAGATTTTCTATAGATTTCTATAGAATTATGTAGAATTTGCAGTTTTCTATAGCATTCTACAGAATTTTCTATAGATTTTGTGTGTCCTAAAGTTTTCTATATAATTTTTTAGATTTTTCTATAGTTTTCTAAAGAATTCTATAGATTTTTCTATAGAAAACTATTGGCAAAAATCCTATAGAAAACTATTGGCAAAAATCCTATAGAAAACTATTGGCAAAAATCCTATAGAAAACTATAAGCAAAAATCCTATAGAATATTCTATAGAAAATATTTAAAGTTTTTTTTGCCAAGGGCCATGGGTACATTAATTTTTATGTTTTTCTATAATTACAATCCTGTCTTTGTTTTGTCCGCCAAGCGGAGCCAGTTGTCAGCAAAAGCCTGTTAACTGACAAATTCATTGGCCATTACGTGATACATTAAAGTCCTTAAAGGACAAAAAAGGCTACGGCTTCGTGTCATACACCTAATAGAGTTTATACAAAGTAACAATTTCCACATATACTCAATTTTTTAACGTCAGCGGTTTACTCAGAATGTGACTTTAAAGTCTAAAATTCTAACGAAATCCACGATGGTCTAGACGCCGCCATAGGTGAAGGGTTAATTTGGCTTGGCCATTCAGCGCGCGGCATTCTATATCTCGGTCAGCTTCCGGCGACGTCGTTAAGGGTCAACAACTTCGAGTCTTCGACAGTTCATTCAGTTGGCGTGACATCTAGCAGCTGCTTATAGACGTATATCTAAATCTGTGGTTAAGTCTATGGTAAACTTTAGTAATTATGCCTTCGTGTTCGGCATACGGTTGCAATAATAGTTGAAACAACCGGTAGTATTGAAGCAATGGATTCACGTTGGTGATTTGCGGGCGTACTGTTTGGCACTTTGCTCGGTCCATTTTGAGGAGAAATGCTTTGATGTAGACATGTATCATCAGTTGATGGGATGATTTCAGCGATAACAATAATAAACAACTTTATATTTACCGTCATCAGCATGTTACGCGCGTTGCCGAGTTGCAGCCATTTCATGACAACAGCCAAACCCTATGCAGGGAATCTACGTGGAGAGCGCCTCGATCACCGTCGTGACGTCATTCTTCGTCTAAGATGGGGTAGCGCATAGAATTTGGATGGCTGGGTGTTAAAAAATATTTTTCTGGTAAACCGCTGGCATTAAAAAATTGAGTATATGTGGAAATTGTTACTTTATATTAACTCTATTAGGTGTATGCCACGTAAAAGTTAACTTTGTTTTTCCTTTAAAGCATTGCTAGCAAATGGATTGAACAGTTGATCACTAGATGGCAGCATTGGCATAAAAATGGCGGGCAGGCAACATTGAAGTTAGTCACTTAAATGTTGTCCACATACCCTTAATTATAAAAATGGCATAGGATTAATTATATTAAAGTTGAAAGAACATGAATCTCTCCCTCCATCCCTCTCTCTCCCCCTCCCTCCTTCTCTCCCTCCTTCTCTCCCTCCCTCTCCCTCCCCTCTCTCCCTCCTCTCTCTCTCCCCCTTCTCTCTGTCTCCCTCCCTGCCCCCTCTTTCTCTCTCTCTCCCCCTCCCTCCTTCTGTCCCTCGCTCTCTCCCTCTCTCCCCCCTCTCTCCCTCTCCTTCCTTCTCTCCCTCCTTCTCTCCCTCCCTCCCTCCCTCTCCCTCTCTCCCCCCTCTCTCAATCTCTCTCCCTCTCCTTCCTTCTCTCCCTCCTTCTCTCCCTCTCCTTCCTTCTCTCCCTCCTTCTCTCCCTCCCCCTCTCTCTCTCCCCCATTATCTCCCTCCCTCCCCCGTCTTTCTCTCTCTCTCCCTCTGTCCCCCCCTCTCTCTCTCTCCCTCACTCCCCCTCCCCCCTTCTCTCCCTCCTTCTCTCCCTCCTTCTCTCCCCCTCTCCCTCTCCCCCCCCTCTCTCTCTCCCTCTCTCCCCCTCTCTCTATCTCTCTCCCTCCATCTCTCTCCCTCTCCCTCCTTCTCTCCCTCCTTCTCTCCCTCCTTCTCTCCCTCCCTCCCTCTCTCTCCCTCCCCCTCTCTCTCACCCATTCTCTCTCCCCCCTCCCTCTCTCTCTCCCTCTCTCCCCCTCTCTCTATCTCTCTCCCTCCCTCTCTCTCCCTCCCCCTCTCTCTCACCCATTCTCTCTCCCCCCCCCCTCTCTCTCTCCCTCTCTCCCCCTCTCTCTATCTCTCTCCCTCCATCTCTCTCACTCTCCCTCCTTCTCTCCCTCACTCCCCATCCCTCCTTCTCTCCCTCCTTCTCTCCCTCTCTCTCCCTCTCTCCCCCTCTCCCCCCCCTCTCTCTATCTATCTCTCTCCCTCCATCCCTCTCTCTCTCCCCATCCCCCCTTCTCTCCCTCCTTCTCTCCTTCCCTCCCTCCCCCTCCCTCCCTCCCGCTCTACCTCCCTCCATCCCTCTCTCTCTCTCTCCCCCTCCCTCCTTCTTTCCCTCCCTCCCTCCCTCTCTACCCCCCCCTCTCTCTCTCTGTCCCTCCCTCTCCCTCCCTCTCTACCTCCCTCCCTCTCTCTCCCCCCCCCTCTCTCTCTCTGTCCCTCCCTCTCTCTCCCCCCACTCTCTCTCTCATTCCCCCCTCTCTCACACCCCCCCTCTCTCCCTCTGGGTCACTTTAAGTCAAATCAATCAATTTGACACCATTTGCATACTGACCGCTTCATTAATGCCTGTAATTCTGCTATTAACATAGCTAGAGAAACAATTTATAATTGAAAAGCCAATAAACATGCACACATAACTATTATAAAACTAAAACATTAGTGTAAATAAGAATGTTGTATTTTTTAATTTGACCTTTGACCTCAGATACCCACAAAATGTATCCTCTGAATTTGCTCATATTGTGTACACAGTATCCTATATTAGTGTCCCTGAAAATATTATAGAGTGGGTAAATAATAATGTTCAGAGATACATTAAATTAAGTGCACCCATGGATGAAAAATTGCATCGGGATAGCACTGTATAACCGTAATGTAGTGATTAGTGGCATGCAGATGGTTATTTCTGTAACCTACATAGTAAGATCTGCACACAGTTGCTTTCAAATAGCTGTCATGGTAAACAATTGTTTTGCTTTCTTTCAGGTTTTTGTAGTGAATTTGTCCACAACAGAAAACTTTACATGGATATGGGTCAGTGTGGCCTTCCACAATAGGTGCTTACCTTTGTTACATACTTACGTTGTTGCATATACCATTTTCTTACTTAGATACAGCATAGGGTTTTTTGCTAGTTGTAACTGAAGAGGCATTTGTTTTGTAGCAATGATGTAATTAATCTGATGTCATATCTATGTATGTTCGATATGCAATAAACAATGCATAAGTATTCGTAGCATGTTGCTGTTATGACTTAATAGTATGTATATGCTAAAATACCATTATAAGTAATTTTCTGCATGTACAAACTAAGAATCAGTCATCATTAACAAAACATAAATTGTGTTTATGTGTTTAATTCTGCTGTATTCAAAACTGTCCTTGTTTACCATTCAATAGGCCGGTCAATGTCTGCTTCATATTTATTTGCTGGTCTGGTGCACAGCTGTACATAAGATAACACAAGTCAGAATGTATGTTAGTATAAGAGTATGACTAGACTCATAGCCTGCAATATGTACAATGTCAACACCTAATTATACATGTAATAAGAAATACACAGACTTAATTAACAACATAGGTGTGGAACAATTCAGTGTTACTGCGTAGTTACTTTAATGGAATTGAAAAATTTAAGCATTACGTTAATTTCAGAATGTTCTAGATTACTTAGATTACGACAGGGTACGCACCTCAATCACGTTGGACTTGCTGGGCATGCTGGACCTGGTGGACACCTTGGCGTCAGGACTGCCGGACACGGAGCCTTTTGTCACCCGACTCTCCTCATCAAACTCATGGATGGGAGTGAGTGCTTCGTCCATGGTCTTCCCGCGACCTTTGAACCCAACGTCCAGCTTCAGTGGCCGGCTGTCCACTGACTTTGGGTCACTTCTCTGTGACCGGTGCTGAGAGATCTCGCTGCTCGTCTCCTGGTCACATGACAATCACATGATTACACGCAGCGTTTGCAAAAGTGGTCAGGATGTTATGTTCAGTTGTTTCAGTAAAAAAGCACATTGTAAAATTACAGTGGAATGTTGTTGTTGTTCACTTATGTACAAGTAACTTATAAATTTTTTTTATTTGTAATCCAGCTATCG
The DNA here is from genome assembly GCA_964017155.1 of Oasisia sp. SBJ-2009. Classification (NCBI taxonomy): domain Eukaryota; kingdom Metazoa; phylum Annelida; class Polychaeta; order Sabellida; family Siboglinidae; genus Oasisia; species Oasisia sp. SBJ-2009. Next base: position 29,994,785 of record OZ024858.1, read on the forward strand.
CTTATAATATAGAAGTTCAAATGACATTTCATTAATTTTATTTTGATTGGAATGAAATAACAAGTATTTAATTACAATTTATTAAATATTAAGCTATGATGCAAACATAATAACAGGCATGTGCTTTTTTTTTGTGCGATTAATTTTTCCCCAAAGATGTCTAACCTTGTTAGTTTTATGCAAACCCCTTTACCAAGAAACAATGGCACTTTCAAGAAGAACTGCTTCTCATAAACCTTCCAATTTCAAACAGTCACAAGAAAGTTTACGAAGCACACATAACCTCATTGCAAAAACGTTAATAAATGCTCACGTTGCCAGCTGCTGATACCTGACTGAGATGTTTCTTGGCGAGTCGCACACGTTTGGTGCCTTGGGCAGAAGAGACGGATGAGACAGACCCGGCCTGGTGGATTGTTGACTGGGACCCCATCTGTTGGTGCCCGGCCATACTAGAGTCGATTAGGTCGAGAAAACTCAAAACAGAGGACGCAGGCGCTGTAACAAACAAACAGTTGTCTACATTGCTTATATGAAGACTGCTTGTTTTCGTAGTGAACGATCATCGAGATCGTTTTTCAGTGTTTCTTTTATGTATTTTATATGGGTAAATATGCATGCTCAAGAACACTAGATAATTAAGACGTCTAAATTAAATTAAATTAAAATAAATCTATATAACATTTCTCACCCACTGTATAGTACGTATTTGCAATAGCAGTATATTTAATCAAATATATTATTTACGCAAATAATTGTTTCTCGTTGAAAATGAATAGATGTTTGTTTCGCATGAGCTTTTGACAATGAGAGCAATGACGTACTTGATTTCTTTCCCTTGCCCTGCTTCAACATGTCTTCCCTCAGTTTGATGCCCGGGGGCTCCAACTCATCCATGTTCCACTGTAGCCACAGTCGGGGGGCGGGCGGGAGACCTAGGGGGCACCACGGGACACAGACTTGGTCATAGAGAGATACCGCAGTCGGGGGGGCGGGCGGGAGACCTAGGGGGCACCACGGGACACAGACTTTGTCATAGAGAGATACCGCAGTCGGGGGGCGGGCGGGAGACCTAGGGGGCACCACGGGACACAGACTTGGTCATAGAGGGATACCGCAGTCGGGGGGCGGGCGGGAGACCTAGGGGGCACCACGGGACACAGACTAGGTCATAGAGGGATACCGCAGTCGGGGGGCGGGCGGGAGACCTAGGGGGCACCACGGGACACAGACTAGGTCATAGAGGGATACCGCAGTCGGGGGGCGGGCGGGAGACCTAGGGGGCACCACGGGACACAGACTAGGTCATAGAGGGATACCGCAGTCGGGGGGCGGGCGGGAGACCTAGGGGGCACCACGGGACACAGACTAGGTCATAGAGGGATACCGCAGTCGGGGGGCGGGCGGGAGACCTAGGGGGCACCACGGGACACAGACTAGGTCATAGAGGGATACCGCAGTCGGGGGGCGGGGGGGGGGGAGACCTAGGGGGCACCAAGGGACACAGACTTGGTCATAGAGGGATACCGCAGTCGGGGGGCGGGGGGGGAGACCTAGGGGGCACCACGGGACACAGACTTGGTCATAGAGGGATACCGCAGTCAGTGAGATGGTCACAGTTTAAATGTATATATGTATAATATATTGATTGTGCATAGTAATTGTGCACAAAGATTGTTAATAACCAATTAATTATAGTATATTTGTACCAATTAAAAGAATTTGCTATGTTGGATTCAGGGTGCTGCAGTGTAGAGGCACAGAACCAGTGACGTAAAGTGCTTTGGTATTTGATGTATCAAGTACGTCACGGTTTGCTTACGTCACTATCACAATTTTACGTGAGGCCTCCGCCAATTATTGCCTTTTCCAACAATGTGCCGGTAACGCAAACGATTCCGTATCTTTTGTTTTAACTGCCAGATATTAAAAAAAGTATCAAATTGTATATAATTTAATTGGCTATTTAAAAATTGATCAAACTAAAAACTATAAAATGGTGATCGTTGTATACGCGACTTTCCTTTAATTCATCTGAAAAAGAGCAACTGTGATGAGTTGAGAGGACATGAACTCTGACCTGTGACCCACTCAAACACAAGTGAAATGATGTACTCCTTAAACTCTTCACCAAACTGTCTGTAGGAGTCGGGGAACACGTCGCAGTAGGCAGCATACACACTCTGTGCCAACAGGTTGGGGAAATCCTGCACAAAAAGACAAAACTCTGTTCATGATAACTCATGTGATGACACATTATTATTTTATTAACAGACTTTTTATTGATTATATAGCTAAAGATGGAGACTGGCTTTAGAAAAGGTATCAGTAAAATTTGTTACACACATATGACAGTATATGATTCTGGTAGCTTTTTGTCAAGTACCAGTAAGTCTTACTATCTAAAAAACATGTAAGAGAGACTGCTTTCTTACCCTGAGGAATGTGTAGCGATATCGCGGATGTTTTGCATAAACCAGCAGCTTCACATAGTTATGCGCGACTCGATTGAACAGCAACTGTTGGATCTGTTTATTTGGCTGCCATTTCTCCAGAAACACCCACCAGAATATGTCCTGCAATCACAAGCTATGAACAGCATCCATGATACTGTAATTAACAACACTACTCTATCAATAAAGCATAAAAAAAAATCTATTTTGTGTTAGTGTATCATTAATAATTCATACAAAGTAAGATATATGAGTCACAATGGATGCTATGTCACGTCTTTTTATCAAAATATTTGCCAGAAAGTGTTCAGCCACAAGTCATTATTCGAGGTTGAGCGCAACACTAGAGTCTATTGGCTCTTTGTTCAACTAGGTCATTGCTGTAAGGTGGCGCCACTCCATGTTGTGCACGAAACGCCAGTAGCAAAATTGGGTACTGAATGCATCATTTTATTAAAGGGGTCACCTTCCTAGTCAGGTCATTTTTGCACACTCTTCAGGATGGCCATCACTGAACTTGGGTAACTTGAAAAATATAATGGTGCCAAAGCTATAAATTTACTAAATCATTTACATTTTGCACCATTTGACTAAGAGCCCACTTGCTTGAAACTAGATTAACATATCAAGTAACTCATTGTCTGAGGGTGGTCTTATCAACCATGTCATTACATTAAGCTGGACACTTATTTTGCCTCTGCTGTTGGTGAATGTGTGTCACTTACCTGAAGCATTGCTTGCGCCATCTCCGAAAGAAACAGTTTCTCAAACACAGGTTTGTATGTAAACTACAAGATACACCAGGAATGAAGATGATTCTTAATAAGAATTACAACAAATCGGGCAGAAACAATGTGTATTCCTCAACAGCACAAATAGTTCAGAATAAGCATTCCTCAAAAGTACAATGCCATGTTAATTCAGGTAGTTTTTTTATACACTGAAGAAAACTATGGCTATAAGCAGGGTACTACATTAATACTATAATGCAATAACAATAAAGTTAATAAAGAGCATGTAATATAGAACCAGATCTAATTATAATCATTTGTGGTACTTTATAGCATGTAAAGCACATATATTGGCAACAACAATGGCCAAATAAATTCACATTTTCTAAAGCAACACTATGGAAGATATTGAAACTAAGATTACAAAATATATTTCTATTATAAACCTCATAATATAATAATCATATATTAATTTAAATAGATATGTACATGGTAATTTTAAAAGCATTAAAATCCGTTGGAATGTTTCTAAGATATAAATTAATATTACAGTGTAGTAGAATATAAATAAATATTTACTAAACACTTTACTAAAATAGTAATCATATCTATAAATATATTTAGAAATAATACAATTTTTTTAAATTACATTTAGCTGAAGTAATGTATGTTGATGTAATAAATAAATAAATATGTAAGTATATAAATAGCCATGTCATTAAGGGTTGGGGTGTTTATGAGGAGCTCACCATGCAGTCTGCCTTAAGTAAGTAACTAGGTCGACTGTGGATCATGTAAGGGTTGGGTGTTTATGAGGAGCTCACCATGCAGTCTGCCTTAAGTAAGTAACTAGGTCGACTGTGGATCATGTAAGGGTTGGGTGTTTATGAGGAGCTCACCGTGCAGTCTGCCTTAAGTAAGTAACTAGGTCGACTGTGGATCATGTAAGGGTTGGGTGTTTATGAGGAGCTCACCATGCAGTCTGCCTTAAGTAAGTAACTAGGTAGACTGTGGATCATGTAAGGGTTGGGTGTTTGTGAGGAGCTCACCATGCAGTCTGCCTTAAGTAAGTAACTAGGTAGACTGTGGATCATGTAAGGGTTGGGTGTTTGTGAGGAGCTCACCATGCAGTCTGCCTTAAGTAAGTAACTAGGTAGACTGTGGATCATGTAAGGGTTGGGTGTTTGTGAGGAGCTCACCATGCGGTCTGCCTTTGGCTGTGCGGCGGCCACCTTCCTCAGTAGGGTCGGTGTGTGGCAGTCATGTGGCAGGACTGTCATTTCTTTAGAGTGGTAGCCGGGGTACTGATGCAACTGAAGTCAACACAACAAAGTTACACTTGCTGTACTGATGTGCAGTTACAATGTGCTGCATTGCAACGGCTGGTTGTGAGGGGATTCAAATAATTATAGTTTTCTTCAAAACGTGTCCATTACAAACATTTGTGTAGTTTTGCAGAGTTATTTATTAGGTATACTACACCATTGGTTGTTTATGTTGCATCAATGGAATACAAAACTGACTAATTTTATAAAAAGTTTATCATTACCTAAGCCTAAGGTAGTTGCTATGATGGTAAGCGTTGCAGTCTTAAGGGGAGTGTCCTACACTTTATATATATATATATATATATATATATATATATATATATATATATATACAGTGTATATATATATATATATATATATATATATATTATAATTATAAATATTGCACTTCTGTTCACCTGTCTCCACCAACACTCAGGATTACTTGTTTACATGTTGAAAATGTTGTATTTCTTAGTAGCGATATGTGTACTGGTAATTCTTAATGGTCATGGTTGGAAATACACAAACAAACAAAATAATTATATTGTACAACCAGAATTTTCATAACTTCTGCATTATATATTTACAGTATGCGATTATATATAATCTTTTGTTATTATTACCATTTTATTATCACATGTTGTACAACATTCAACATTGAGAAAATAAACTGGCCTGTCTATTGCTGTATCTACTGCTGTGAAAACAGATAGAGTTTATGCTGTGTTATTTATATCTTTGCAAAATACCTACGTAATAACAATGTTTATAGTAAATAAATCAATTATATTTTGTACTAACAGTTCAGTGTGTCATTAATTCGAAACATGTGATGTCACCCCGCAGTGTCTCCAATGTGATATGCCATACACATACACACCTCCACAAACTTTGGCTTGCCAGATACCGCATCCTTCTTCAACTGAAAATACATTCATGTGATGAGAAATTAAAAAAAATTCATGTTGTAATAGTTATTTAATATTGCATACATTTGCAACAACATAAACATGCACCACTGTTCAGCACAGCTGCTGGTATTAAGTGGCTGAATATGGATATTATAATTGTTGTTTGGTAAAATGATAGATGGTGGTTATCGCATTTTTAAAATAAATGCTGTTTCGTGCATATATTTTAGTGAGGCTTTGTCTCATTTTGTATATATGGGATAGTAACAACATATATTTTAAAAAACTGATTCATTATGTTTTGGGTGAAATTAAAAGAAATGGTCATATTTTGCCATGAAGCCTGTTATACACTCTTACACCCTCATGCACACATGCAATGTATACATAACATTCTATTGACCCCCAAATGGAAGACACCAGTTGATAACATATTTGTTGTTTACATGTAAGGTAAGTTCTTATATAGTGCAGTATTCAGTCTTCAGGACTGCTCAAAGCGCTTTTACAATTTACTTCCCTGGCAGACTTTGTCAGTCAAATACCATTTCAACTTCCCTGGAAAGCATCCAGCTGTATCCCACAATCAATGCACAAAACCTACTCATACACATATGCACCTTTGTCTATAGCCAGGTACTTATTTATACAGCTGAGTGAACTAGAGCAATGTAGAGTGAAAAAACTTGCCCAAGGTTTTAACACGGCAGCACAGGATTCGAACCCAGGTTCTCGAGAGTCTGAAGCTCTACCCCTGAGCTATGTGCTCTGCTGTATTGTATCACTTGTATGTATGTAGTACTATGTACTCAACATACTTACTGCTGGTGGCTTGCCCGGGGCCATTGTGATCTTCTGAATGTTCCGCATCCGCTCATTTGGCTTATTGAAGAATGCTGCAATATTTGAAAAATGCAATACAATCATGAATCATCACAGTGGGAATATGAACGGTTTTAGCTAAGCAATTTTTAGCAAAAATCTATTTAATTATTTAGGGATATATTGTAATGGAAACATTTACATAAACCCAGCATTATTTATTCAACACATTTCCGTCTGAATGTCATAGTACAATAATAAAAATAGTATATGGCTTTCAATAAAAATATGTATGGAACTATATAGTAAACTAGCTGAGCATATATAACTACACTTACTTGATTTGAAGGCATACACTCCCGCAAACTGGTTTATTTCTTGGATTTCCCTTTCTGAAAACAATATATAACCATATTGACAATAATAGATAATATATTCTAAAACTATCTCATCAGTCATCACCACTAATGGAGTGTATGCAAGTATATAAAATGTACATAATAATATACTTATTCACAAATTTGACAGATCTATATAACAACGGAATATCAGCTGAAGCATGCTGCTCTGGATTGCAATATTATTCAAATTTTCCAATCTGCTGTTAAGTGTTTACTCTGTCACAGTATAACATATGATGCCAAATTTAACAAACATTTAAATATTCATTCAACAAAGAAACAATGCAGGATGGGCAGCCATGTTTATTTTTTAATTATTATATACCTGATGTAAATTCTAATAGGTTCATCCATTGTCAACTGAGAATAAATAGTTCTAAATATGAATTTACGACATATTCATAGACCCATTATTCAGCCAAGGATTGTGAAACTTTGTTTTGCCTTTCGTCCTGAGTTTATCCTGCACCATGTCACTGTAAGCCACGATGTCTGTCATGCTACTGCTGGCGCCTGACGCCCGACTCTCCACCACCAGTTGTGTGTAACGCTGCAACTTCTCATCTAGTTTGCTAATCCGACGATTCACCTCTTCAATCGAGCCAATTAAGAAAGCTGAAATCTAGTTAAGAAATCAGTATTTGTTCTCACAGGAAAATATTACTTGATATGCAAAATAACACTGAGGTTGATGTTTTTAAGACAAATGTGCACATAATAATCTACGTTGTCAGGGAAATGGCCTTAGTTGAAGTTAATCATAAATGTTCTCACATTTGTCCAACACTATTGCCGTCATTACTTATTATTTTCAAGACAAGACAACATTATTTATTTTCACAGTTCACATAATTTTAGGAATTATATTGTAATGGGTATAGATGTGTGTAGTATGAAACTTTCAATCTCCTGACTTACAAAACTCTGCTGACTAACTTTCTTCTTCTTCTTCTACTGACAGAATCCATTTTGGGCCTTACCGGCAAAAGGAGTTTAGAGAATTAGACCAATGCTCAGTAATAGCTATACTCTTTACATATTTTCGATTAGAGGCCATTATACTCTTCTGCCAAATTTTGACCCATCTCAATTTTACCAAAAAATAATATATCTCAGTGCATTAGTTTCTTCATTACCGGTAAGTGTCATATAAATATGCCTGGCAATGGGATAATATTCATTACTCACAGAGAATGAGAGATATTATATTTAGCCTGGCAAAATTATATAGAAAATATAGACAGTTATAACGACGAAGTCCGGATTCGACAAAAAGTGACTGTTATTTTTTCAGAGCTTACATCCAAAGCTGTCACTTGCTACATGTCTTCCGTCTATATGTCTACAGTCTACATGGATGGCATTTGCCTTTGCTTTGCCTTTGGAGACTGACATTTGATTTGGGCGATAATATGAAGCATCAAGTGCGGCTATTATGATAGACATGGTGGATACGTGAACGGTTGTATTGCGTTTCCAATATTTTCTTCTTCCTCCCATCCACAACATCTTGCCTCTCCCCGAGTGTCTCGTCGACGCACATCATTGGAGAGGCAGCCTCATTTATCCTGCCCCTTCGGCGGCTGTGGCTGTACTCCGCCATCTTGGCCTTGGGCGTCCAGCGGTTGCTATGGATACGACACGGCGGCAAAAATGCTGCCTTTAATATCCTTAATAATACTAATTATACTATTTTTTTACCAAAACGCAACAATAATTTTGCATAACAGACTAGGTTGTTAAATATGGTACATTAATTTCGGGTATTTATAATTGTGTGAAATGTATCGAATCATCCAATAGGTGGCGCACAGTCGGCAACTGTCGTCCACAAGATGAAAGCCTGCCGAAACATGTCACTTCAGTAAACAATGAATGGATTTTGTGATTGTTTTGACTGTTTCGGATAACAGTTAGTCTGTGCATTTTCATATTTGACCCAGTTAATCGACAACTGGTGTTGCATACGTATTTTATGTTAATTGGTAAACGTATAATCTATAGTATATTTTGCTGAACTGGTTAGGCTAAGTCTGAACTGTGAAGTTGAACGCCCGACCTACTACATACGCTTCGGCTTCGAGACTTCGTCTCGCCTACAACTGTAACATTGCAGCAATTAAGACGCTTGGCATTACCTTGGCTGTAGTAGGTATAATTTATTTTTCATCACACAAGACATACGACTAACTCGACGCCCTATTGGCATAATTAAAGAGGATGCAAAAAAGGCAAAAGCACTACTAGCTAGCTGCTGTTGTCGTAGCGACGTTGGTAGAATATGCCAATCAGAGAAACAAATAGTACACATGGAACCCTTGTCACAAAATATACTTGAAAATACACGGAAAGCAGCAACAAACTCTCTGATGATTGAGTATCAATAATTTTAAAAAGCTATGCAAGTGCATTGGTCTGACACCAGCCTGTCGGGTGGCAGCAGGACTCCGACAGTACAATAGATCTGAAGCATTGATGGACATCTGTTATTTTCAATTACGTATGCAATTCTTTACAGCAATGCTATACCAGAAACAACAGAAAAAGGTCGGAAAAGGAATTACACAAATCATCAGTCATCATGGAAGGCCATTGAAATATCACAAAAATAGATCTGACTGTGAAATAAGCAAAGGTCTCATGCTAACTATGTAACTACAGGAGTGTTGGCCAGTATATCGACAAGACAAGTCAAGACTTTTCACACAAGTTGCCCATTCTGCACACTATTGAAAAAGCATTTACCTATTTACCATTGAGCCACTAATTAACTGCTCACTAGCGGTAGAGCAACTGGGTTTGATTGACTGATTCTAGTCTAGTTGTGTGAGTCTGACACTGCTTTTGTCCCGTCTCTTTCTGACTAATCATCAAAGATGCAATGCTAAGTTGCTGTTAGTTTATCTAGCACCTTTCCTGTTAATTAATCCATAGGCAATTAGATGAAATACAACTCAGTGGGGTCAGAAAGACAACTAGCACATAGCAAGTGATTTTGGGTAATTGTAAAGCTCAGCTTAATTACCCATTGTCATATTAATGTATTTACTTGTAGTGCTTAGACTTGTGCTGGAGACGAGATTCAAATGTTCACTTCTAACTTGTTCCAACATGAACTCACGTTAATGCCTATCATTTTGTATGACTAGTTTTCTGTTTGTCTTGCAGCATCATCACATTTAGAGATTGGGACTAAACCACCAACATGTTCCGGAATAAGTTTAGCCCCAAAAAGGGTCCGACCCGCAAATTTCCATCTATGTCAAATCTCAACTTAGATGCAACAGAGAAACAGCAGGAGTTTGGTATCGACATGAGTGGGCCGCTGAAGCTACGCCTCGGTTCAAATGAGATGATCTTTGCTGATGGACAGTGGATATCAGGTAAGATTTTCTAGGTGCAGAGATTATAAAATGTTGCAATCTATCACAGTCATAATGCTCAGCTATATTAGTAGCAACTTTTAAAAATACTGAAATTAAAATGTGATTTATAAAATTAGATATTCCTATAGATATATTATCTGAAGATTGCATTTTTTATTTACGTTTGGGGAATATACCTGCACATAATACCTCCCAAGTTAGCTTAATTAAATTACATGCCAGTGACTGATTATGAAATATCTCAAACATGACCACATGAGCATGTATATTTCTTCTACAAGCACTAGATGTAATAAACTGCAAAACTTGTCATTTAAAAACCATATGGTGAAAATGTCATGCAAATATTGTGAACAATGTGCAGTCTTTTACAACATGAACCCATTACAAAATGCAAGCACTGCAATAAGGTGCCACAACAACGAACTACATGAGTAAATGAGTTAGGTGTCTGGTTACAGAGTCGACAGGGGGTGTGACGAACCACCGGGAGATGGTACAGACAAAGAAGGAGAACCAGCACGTGTCGGAGGAAAACAATCTGCTTAAAATCAAAATAGAACTACTACTGGACATGGTGAGTACAGCCTGGTACTGTAGTAGTTGCATCAGACTACTGTAGCTCAGTAGACTTCTGTGTGATGTGTCACACCAGACCAGGAGATATAGTTAGTACATTCATACATATCAGGAGGTGCATCATAGGGATGAACCCGTATTGCCAGCGAGGATTTGTTATCTAGATGCAGCATTCACATACATAGCATGTTTGAAAAGTGTAGAAAATATGCAGAATTTTGACAGCCATAACTTTGATTTATGCACTCCCCTCCCTGTATATACATGTGAAAGTATATTTTATATCGAGATTACATTCTGGTGTATTATAATTAGACACAGCAGCACTGCTATATGTTGAAGTAGTTGAAATTAATTCAGATTATTGTACCTCGATAATTCCAAAATTAGGTAATTTGTAACATAATAAAAATACATCTAAGTTTGATGAATAGTTTTGATTATCATTATCATGACCACCCCAATATAATTTTATGAACCACAGCGCACTAATCTACTTTGGCTGTTATTTGTTTAATTCAAACAGTGACCAAGTCATTTTTTGTGTGTGGAAAATAATGGTCTAATTATAATTATATATATATATATATATAACTAGTTTACCTCACTTTAAATACATTCACTTCTTTGTTCATTCAGGACTAGACCTTTAAAACAACTGTGTTGTTACACCTTTTCATTCAGACATCGTACATTTAAAGGGGCACCGTATGGGATTGAACCTTCCACGCAAAACGGCAAAATTTGGCCGACCCGCAAGAGGCAGCACCGTCAGTACCTAAAAATATCTTGTTGACATTGACGATGTTGTGCAGCCGAGCGGTGGACAAAACTGCGACAACTGACAAGTCAAGCGTGCCGTGTGATAACTGTTGTTGCTATTTTTTAACTCATGGCTTTTAAAAGTTATCCCGGACAGTGCAGTTGTGGAAACATCTGTAATCGATTGGAAAAGAGTGGCGCGTGTCCGTGTTTGATTCAAATTCAACAAGATATTTTTAGGTACTAACGGTGCTGCCTCCTCGCGGGTCGGCCAAATTTTGCTGTTTCGCGTGGAAGGTTCATTCCCATACAGTGCCCTTTAAGGCAACCATGCATTGCTGACATGCCTTAGCACCGATCACAAACCGACAATCTCGACTGTTACAGTTATCTGAGAAGACGGCTGAAGTACATCTGATGGAGAACGAGATTGAACAGTTGAAGAGACTCGCAAAGAAACGATGATTGATCAATATACTGAGGAGGGAAAAGCATATTTTTTATTGAATCACGCCAGTAGCAGAACTACGAACCAATAACGTGAATGGTTGAGGACATATAGGAGTAGAACTGGTCAGCTGAAATACTCCCAAGATCTAGAACCAAAGAACACAGACAGGGATTGTGTATACATAATTATTATGTACACTTTGCAGACTTTATTTATATATGTATCCATGATACATACCAGTCAGTGTGCTTTTATTTATACAAATATTGTTCCATCTTCTGTCTGTAGTCACAAGTGGAACAAAATTCTTTAACAAACTTTGTTAAGTGTGTGTTGATTTATATAAACTATATATGTACATATACACAGTGGTCTAGTTGTGTGCATGTCGCACTGGTTATTTACATCTTACATATTCTGACGATTGTTTTTTCAGAAGTGGCACTTTCAGAAAGCGTTTCTATTATACATAATTTAATCTTAAATAACACATTATGGTTATAACTGCCACAGTTGGATTTTGACATGTTCGTCCACTTGCTTGCATCCGGTAGCTGGCAGTGTCCACTGTCCTTGTGCTATGTCTTATGAGGACATCTTGTACGCGTGTGACCTGTCACATACAGGTTGACAATCAGATGGCAGTAGCATAACAGTCAGGTGTTTGACCTAGTATCAACTAGTAACAGGTATATATATATATATATTATATATATATATATATATAATTATATATATTTATATGTCACAGTTTCCATAATAAGCAGTAATAATAAGCAGTGAAAAATGTTGTCATAGGCCATCAGTAGTCAATGATCAATACCCAAGAAAGGCCAGCAAATATAATTGATTAAATCATGGTTTATTTCATGAATAATGAAATATTGCCATGCATTTTTAAAGATTGCTTTACCCTTTTAGATGCACTCAAACAATCGAAAAAATGCTGTAATTTCCAAAATAGAAATGATATTCCACATTTATTATACAAAATTATTCATTCTATATTACAAATAGAGTTACTAGATAACAGAACTAACAAGGTTCACTATTGTCGGCAATTGAATGAATGAAAGTTTATTTAACAACAGCAACACAGGAATATACAACATAGTATGAAAAATAATACAATACATAATGGTAACGACAATACAATATAATATCGGTGCTGTTGTTAAAAGGACATAGCAGAAGTCATATGACTTGTAAGGCGCTATGCCCTTCTCAACTAAAATGCGTAATAGTTATAGTAAAAGTTATAAGATTTAATACAAACCAACAATAATATTTTTTTCATTGTGTTAATTGTTCATAAATACGAAGAAAGTAACGTCGACTTAAATTTTTTCTTAAATTGTTGTAAACTTGGCAACTGTCTTATATTATTGGCAATATGTAAAGACAAAGTTGAAGTAAATCAAGAGGCATTTTATTAAGTTAATTGATATTAGTTATTATAAATCATTACACTTCACAGAAGATGAATGTAAACCTACCTTCTTCCCCACATATTCCACACTTTCGTTTTTTCGTTACTTTCCCATCTTTTCCCCCCGATGCATTTCGTTTCACCCCTCCTGGTCCTCTGCCCCTATTTGCTGGAAACCCCGTATCACCTATAAAAAGTGGCAAATTATATACAGCATTAGATCACTCACAATTTTTTTTCTCAATAACATGATACATTAAAAAACATGCATATAAAAGTACATTTGTAAAAATACTGAACACTGATTACAAAGACTACAAGTAATTTGAAAAATAAATTTTTGGCTTGTGAATTCGATAAAATATAACAGTTTATTTTTACTCCATATTAAAACTGGAATAGAGTCGTCTGATATACTGCTAAAGTATAAACAGTTACATAGAGTAAATGTGCCAGTTATCCGGCAGTTCCTGGGATTTAGGTAACTCGGTGACATCACCAATGTGTCAGTATCATTTGCCAGGTGACAACAGCAACAGGTACAGTCAAAGAAGTACTGCCAATCCCGACACTCATTCTTACACAAGGTTAGTGGAATTCCAGACTGATAGATGCTGCTTTCCAATTACAATTACTGAGACAGTTACCCCCAGTGAGTCGACCCACCTCCCCTGGTGTTGGCGGTGTCGTCAGCCCACTGGAAGAAGGAGCAGCCCTCCCCCTGCGGCTTGCTGCACACGTAGAACTGACGCCCTGTGTTGGGTCCTTCCTTGTGTACTGTCAGACTGCAGCACAACCAGTACAACACTGGCATCACAGTCAACACAACCAGTACAATGCTGGCATCAGTCAACACAACCAGTACAACGCTGGCATCACAGTCAACACAACCAGTACAACACTGGCATCACAGTCAACACAACCAGTACAACACTGGCATCACAGTCAACACAACCAGTACAACATTGGCATCACAGTCAACACAACCAGTACAACAATGGCATCACAGTCAGCACAACCAGTACAACACTGGCATCACAGTCAACACAACCAGTACAACACTGGCATCATAGTCAACACAACCAGTACAACACTGGCATCACAGTCAACACAACCAGTACAACACTGGCATCATAGTCAACACAACCAGTACAACACTGGCATCACAGTCAACACAACCAGTACAATGCTGGCATCAGTCAACACAACCAGTACAACGCTGGCATCACAGTCAACACAACCAGTACAACACTGGCATCACAGTCAACACAACCAGTACAACACTGGCATCACAGTCGACACAACCAGTACAACATTGGCATCACAGTCAACACAACCAGTACAACACTGGCATCACAGTCAGCACAACCAGTACAACACTGGCATCACAGTCAACACAACCAGTACAACACTGGCATCATAGTCAACACAACCAGTACAACACTGGCATCACAGTCAACACAACCAGTACAACACTGGCATCATCGTCAACACAACCAGTACAACACTGGCATCATAGTCAACACAACCAGTACAACACTGGCATCACAGTCAACACAACCAGTACAACACTGGCATCACAGTCAGTACAACACTGGCATCACAGTGAGCTCAACCAGTACAACACTGTTATGACAGTGAACACAACCAGTACAAAACTGGTATGACAGTGAACACAGCCAGTACTACACTGGCATCAGTCAACACAACCAGTACAACACTGGTATGACAGTGAACACAACTAATACAACACTGGCATCACAGTCAGTACAACACTGGCATCACAGTGAACTCAACCCATACAATGCTGGCATCACAGTGAACACAATACAACACTTGCATCACAGTCAACACAACGAAATCAACAGTCATCACAAACAACTCTGTAATATTAATACAATCACCACAAGCAACAAAACCATGTCACCACAATCAACACAATAAACATAACAATGTCATCACTGTCAACACAATCAACAAAACAATGTGATCACTGTCGACACAATCAACAAAAACAATATCATCACCACCAGCTAAACAGTGTCGTAACCATAATTACAACCAACTAAACAGTCACCTCAGTCATCACAATATCACAAACAACTCAATAATTAAACCATCTATTTCTAGTTAAACAATGCCCACAGTACCAGTGACTACTTCATAAACCAGGATCAGATTGTTGTCATATTATCTGGATTGTTTTGATAGAAATGTTGACCACTGTGGTATGTGGTAAACATGACATAGCCACTCACCGCCTGGCCTCAATGCCACAGCCACAAGAGACAGTGTCATCGTCAAAGACACTGCTGCTGTTCTGAACACTTGTGTCGCTCCCTCTGTCAATCACAACACAACAATGTATAACAAGTTGTCAGCGTCAGTCGCTGCTGGGTTATTGTGTACTGTCTATATCAACTCGCAATACTGGGGTCATCCCGTACATTGCCATGTATCTTGTCATTCATTCTGTTGCCAATGATGTCTGTGACTGGTCCATCTCTCTGAAAATGTGTATCTGGGACATCAGTGTTGCTATTGACGACAATATATCTATCTTACCGAGCCAATTTAGCATTGTATTCAACTTAGTTATTTTAATAATAAGATAACTTCTATTTCACCTAATTCCTTGGAAGCGAAGCTCAGAGACACCGATACAAAATGGTTGGTCAATCACAGCATCACTTGACACAGACATGGAGTGATTACAATACAAATGTAATCGAGTTTGAGTACAATTACCATGAAGATGCGTGATTATGAGTACCCAGAAAACAAATGTACTCGAGTATGACTCTTTAGAATGTACTCGAGTACGAGTACAATTCCTTTTCTTTTTGAACCAATTTACTCAAGTACGAGTAGGATTCTCAGAAAGTACAGAGTTCGATTATTCCATCTCTGACTTGACATTCCAGTTGTCAACAGATCATGCGGATATGCACATGTAGAATTTCGCGAAAACAATACACATAACTGTGATGGATAGGCAAGGTTATAAAGGTACTTATGGGTTAACCTATTTATTTAAATAATTTTTTAACTTATATATTTACATGTTCTATACTGTTGGCACCTTTGAGCAATTTTTTACCCTGGAGACTTGGCATTTACAAATAATTCATAAAAATAGTAAGTGTTAATTACTCCAGCATCTGTTACCCTCAAGGTCAACGTCCTGAGATGACGACAACAAACTGATGTGAGAATGCCACCACAAACACACCTGAATCCCGGGCCCTGCCTTCCCAGCCGAGCCTGCCCTAGTATCCCTGGTGCTGTTCTCTGCCCTGGTACACCGCCTTCACCCTGTGATCCCGTGTTCCCTCCGTCGTCCGCCCAGAGGAAGAAGCCACAGCGAGATTCCTGGGGCCGGGCACAGGTGTAAAACTGACGGCCTGAATCAACAACATACAGGGCACAGGTGTAGAACTGACGGCCTGAATCAACAACGTACAGGGCACAGGTGTAGAACTGACGGCCTGAATCAACAACATACAGGGCACAGGTGTAGAACTGACGGCCTGAATCAACAACATACAGGGCACAGGTGTAGAACTGACGGCCTGAATCAACAACATACAGGGCACAGGTGTAGAACTGACGGCCTGAATCAACAACATACAGGGCACAGGTGTAGAACTGACGGCCTGAATCAACAACGTACAGGGCACAGGTGTAGAACTGACGGCCTGAATCAACAACATACAGGGCACAGGTGTAGATCTGACAGCCTGAATCAACAACGTACAGGGCACAGGTGTAGAACTGACGGCCTGAATCAACAACGTACAGGGCACAGGTGTAGAACTGATGGCCTGAATCAACAACATACAGGGCACAGGTGTAGAACTGACGGCCTGAATCAACAATGTACAGGGCACAGGTGTAGAACTGACGGCCTGAATCAACAACATACAGGGCACAGGTGTAGAACTGACGGCCTGAATCAACAACATACAGGGCACAGGTGTAGAACTGACGGCCTGAATCAACAACGTACAGGGCACAGGTGTAGAACTGATGGCCTGAATCAACATACAGGGCACAGGTGTAGAACTGACGGCCTGAATCAACAACATACAGGGCACATGTGTAGAACTGACGGCCTGAATCAACAACATACAGGGTGTGTGGTCATCAGAGATGGAGTATCGTACTCTGTAATTGTACCCACGGTAACCGTGGACAACTGTTTTGAGTAATTGTACTCGTACTGAATTACATTGGTTACTAAAGCCAAGTAATCGTAATCGAACTATTACCAAAGGAATCATAATAAATTATTTTTGATACTTATAATTAGAAGCAAGTAGATTAGACAGGTGGAAATGGCAATACCAGAAGTAATCTAATAAATGCATTGGTAACCGAGTTATTAATTACTTTTCTGTTACTACTGAATATTTCAGATGCATAAACAGTTAGATAGATTTCCCTAATTAATACCTTCACTGCCGAGAAACGAGCCACACATATCTCGGCATTCCCTGCACTGGGATGTATCTGCAGTTACATATTGTCATTAGAATATACTCAGTAATCGCAGTAGGACTATGTAACTGTCTACCTGTGTTGGGTCCTTCCTTCCTGACAGTCAACAATCGGGCATCCTCTCCACACTGACACACGATGGTGTTGCCGTCCGTGTCACTGACTGAACTGATGTCACTTGTCGCTGTCGAGTCGTATCTCGTCACCGACGTCACCGACGCCTTCTTTGTGCCGTTCCATCCCGTCTGTACGTTTGTGTTCCTTGGCGCCAGTGGGGCTCGTGGTTGGGAATGAAACGTGGAATTAGACTGCGCACTGCCACTCGTGCCACTCCCACTGTAGCCACTGTCTCTAGGCGTGCCACTGTTGCCATAGCCACCATTGCCAGGGTTGCCACTGTTGCCATGACCACTGTTTCTAGGGACACCACTGTTTCTAGGGACACCACTGTTGCCATGGTTACTGTTGTTGCTTGTTCCTCTGTTTCTTGCAGGTACGGTCTGCTGATTTCCTGCTCAAGAAAAAACAACAGTAAACGAATAATATTTAATAATAATTGTGATAATATTTAACATTTGTAAAGCACAACATCCATAACATGCTCAAAGCCCTGTTATATAAAAAAAATCCAATCAATCATTTTTAAATACATTATTAAAAAAATTGAAAAAGCATTTCACATAAAATGTAGAATAAATTAAGTTAGTTATATTAAAATTATTAATTAAACATTAAAAATATATAAAATGTTATAGGTTATTAATTGGACTAATTATTACTCAATTTACATGTATCTAATATCTAAAAACGATCTACTATCTGTACATGTAGACCCAAAGAAGTGTGGTGCTGGAGACTGAACCTTAAACGTAAGACAAATGGTGAGAAGTAGGTATTTTATGATGAATAGGAAATGATTGATGATGACATGACGTCCATCAATGGATGATGATTATGATATGTCTCATCCACGGATACGGGCTCGCTTGCACTAAGATGAGACATTTTGATGGGACAAGTTGTGACCTTACCAGCAGGGGGTGGAGGATTTCTCCGGAGTGTCTTGTTCAGGTCAAACAACTCCACCAGAGTGTCATCACAGCCCCCAATACAGCCAACGTATCTGTCAACACAGAGCAAAAATGTCATCCCGGCCACCAATACAGTGGACATATGTCAACACTGAGCAATAGTGTTAACACACCCAGATACAATAGATTTATCTGTTAACACAACACAACACAGCAATAGTGTCATCACAGCCCCTGATACACCAGACGTATCTGTCAACACAGAGCAATAGTGTCATCACAGTCCCTGATACACCAGACGTATCAATACAGAGCAATAGTGTCATCACAGCCCCTGATACACCAGACGTATCTGTCAATACAGAGCAATAGTGTCATCACAGCCCCTGATACACCAGACGTATCTGTCAATACAGAGCAATAGTGTCATCACAGCCCCTGATACACCAGACGTATCTGTCAACACAGAGCAATAGTGTCATCACAGCCTCTGATACATCAGATGTATATGTCAAAACAGAGCAATAGTGTCAACATAGCCCCTGATACAGCAGACGTATCTGTCAACACAGAGCAAGTGTCATCACAGCCCCTGATACAGCAGACGTATCTGTCAACACAGAGCAATAGTGTCATCACAGCCGTTGATACAGCCCACATATGTGGACGTAGAGCCACAGCAGGCAGGTCTGGAGAAAGCATGCTGACGCCTTCATTTATCTTCAAACAAAGAGTAAAAGATGTACTTACTCAAGTGGTATGTACGGGGGAACTGAACCTTTCTTGAATCGGAACTTCATCTTGTGCGTTGGATGAGGTCGACACTAACAGTAAACACTAACATTAGACACTTACAGCAGACACTAACAGTAAACGCTAACATTAGAAACTTACAGCAGACACTAACAGTAAACACTAACATTAGAAACTTACAGCAGACACTAACAGTAAATGCTAACATTAGAAACTTACAGCAGACACTAACAGTAACATAAAACACAACAGCACTCAATTAACAGTCCCTATGTTTGAAGTAATATTTCTAAGCTAAACCAATTATGCAAATAAAATTAATAGTGTGTATAAATATACATCCAGTTACATGTTATACTTTCCCAAACAAAGAACCCATGACATCATGTTATTTATTACATTGCTTGTACAAGCACATCGATCCACTATGCCGGATTAAGGTCTAGAAAAAATTCATATTATTACATGAAGATTGACAGTACCACGTCAGTACATCAAAACAAATTTCACTCTTTAAAATGTTGCCTTTCAAATTAAGATTTAAAACGAATGAGAGTGAAAATAACTTAGACCGACAACTGTTTCTATCAGAAGGTTCTGCCAGAAAGGACTGAATTTGTATTACTGCTCAACACACTCACAACATCACAGACGGCATCGTCAACAGACACATGTAGTACAAAGTCTGGGAACCAGATGGCAGCACGACATTCAGGGTAGCCCATGCAGCTGAGGAACCATCTACAGACATGGTGGTGTTAAGCATCAACACACAAAATGACCAACAATACAACAAATTTAGATGATTCAACTAATGCAACAGTTCGAGGATTATACATTATACAGTATGATCATAATATAAAATATAGCTTTATAGAATGTGTCATTCTCGAAGAAGATAAGCTAACAATTTTTTTGTAATTTTAATAAAAACGGAAGTTACACCAGAAACTTGAAAACTTATTAATTTCTCAATAGTTTTTCAGCAGTATATCAGAAGTATAGTACTGTATAATTATCATTAAATGATTTTGTTAGCACTGTTTCTAGGGTTGCCACCCACTCCTTAAGATACAGTACAGAATGTCCCGCAATTAGGGGATGAATATTACATCCGTTATAAAGGGGACGGATTCTGTTCCTTATTGTTGAATGTGACAAGTCAACTGTAATTGTGGCCCTTCACAATTTCGTTTGCCGTCACTGAAAATGTATTTTGTGAGTTATCATTTGACTTCCTGTGCTGCTGTCACCACTCACCCGCGGCCGTCCTTCTTCGTCTTCAACAGCATGTCATTGCCACAGTTGGGACACGGTCGCACGACAGAGGACGCCAACGTCTCCACTACTGCGACCAGATAGGTGACAAATAAAACTGGTCATTTGACAAATGTTCCTATGTCATTTACAAATGACAAAGCAGAAGGCTACTTACAGTGATCATGCCGTTTTGACTTTTACTTTTGAAACCGTAATTTATTGCGCTCTCTTTTGAAGATTTCATGCGTGTTACAATGATACCAACATAATAAATATGGGTAAAATGCCCATGAATAAAATGTTCACCCAAGATTTGATGGTATATCAAAAACGTTAAATTATTATTTGCTGCGCAATTAAAATAGTTATTTCGTTTAAATTATTTAAAACAATATTGCTAACTTATCTTGTAACAAAGGGAACAGTGGAAACAATATCTGAATATCAATTGTGAAAATGTTTAGTATGGAAGCGATCAAATTAATATGTTTAATACCATTGCTAATACACAACAAAATGCTACACTAAGACATCTGATACATTCATTGAATAGTGTTTTACCTGTAGCACGTATCGAGGGGCATGGGTAAGACGGATTTGCATCACTACATAGCTCTATAGTAAATCAAGATGAAATGTGTTACCTTCATGGTTGACTTGGTGGGCGTTGCCAAAATACTCGGCCAGTGCAGTGTCTATCTTTGTCGCCTGCCAAGTAACAACATAGAATGTGTCATGTGAAAAGTTCTTATTCTCACGGTCCAATCTCATTGACTACTGCACCTTCAAAGACACGTGTGATGGAGTTTGGAAACAGGTGGAACGACAAAAATACGACATATTCTAAAGTATCTGGAATAAGTATCTGTGTAATTATATAGTCTGTGTAATAGGATCTAGCGGACTCACAGAGTAATGTTGCAGAAAGAGTAAACAGTGTAGATACAACAAAGTATTCCTCTCACAAAGGATGGTAACTGCCAGCAGTGTAAACACAATTATCAACTGAAAAGAAAAATATATCAGAAAGGTAGATTACAGATAGGTGAAGATTATCCGGACTCTTGTGGTCAACTGTTCTTGTTTTGGATAACAATGTTAGTAAATATTGTAAAATCTGGGTGTCCTCAAAATCCTACATGTTACGTCTCTAGTTCAGTGTTCTGTCCCTAGTTCAGTGTCTTAGCTGTAAGCTGTGCAGTTCACTGACCTGTTGAACAACCTCCACAAAGACATCTCTGTACTTGACCACCTGACCCTGAAGAACCACTGTAACATCAGGGGGCATCTCAAAGTAATTGACATTAGCAACGTATCTCTGATGTGTTAACACAGATACCTCTAACATCAGGGGACATCTCAAAGTAATTGACATTAGCAACGTATCTCTGATGTGTTAACACAGATACTTCTAACATCAGGGGACATCTCAAAGTAATTGACATTAGCAACGTATCTCTGATGTGTTAACACAGATACCTCTAACATCAGGGGGCATCTCAAAGTAATTGACATTAGCAACGTATCTCTGATGTGTTAACACAGATACCTCTAACATCAGGGGGCATCTCAAAGTAATTGACATTAGCAACGTATCTCTGATGTGTTAACACAGATGCCTCTAACATCAGGGGGCATCTCAAAGTAATTGACATTAGCAACATATCTCTGATGTGTTAACACAGATGCCTCTAACATCAGGGGACATCTCAAAGTAATTGACATTAGCAAAATATCTCTGATGTGTTAACACAGATGCCTCTAACATCAGGGGACATCTCAAAGTAATTGACATTAGCAACATATCTATGATGTGTTAACACAGTTACCTCTAACATCAGGGGGCATCTCGAAGTAGTTGACATTAGCAACATATCTCTGATGTGTTAACACAGATACCTCTAACATCAAGGGGCATCTCAAAGTAATTGACATTAGCAACGTATCTCTGATGTGTTAACACAGATACCTCTAACATCAGGGGACATCTCAAAGTAATTGACATTAGCAACATATCTCTGATGTGTTAACACAGATACCTCTAACATCAGGGGGCATCTCGAAGTAATCTACATTAACAACATATCTCTGATGTGTTAACACAGATACCTCTAACATAGCAACATATCTCTGATGTGTTAACACAGATACCTCTAACATCAGGGGGCATCTCGAAGTAATCTACATTAGCTACAAATCTCTGATGTGTTAACACATACACCTCTAACACTGATACTTTTGTAACATCAGGGGGCATCTCAAAGTCATCTAGATTAAGGGGGCATCTCAATGTAATTTATGCTAGCAACATATCTTTGATATATTACCACTGATACCGCTGTAACATCAGGGGGCATCTCAAAATAATTTACATTAGCAACATATCTCTGGTAAATTAACACTGATACCTGTGTATCATCAGGGGGCATCTCAAAGGTAACCTCGTTAGTGACACATCTCTGGTGGATTAACACTGATACATATATATTCCTAAAATATTTTGCAGGCATTCACAAATCATTTAAATTAAATTCAGCAGCATCAGTGAAGGATAGCATATGTCAGAAATGTCATAATGCCATTTAGTATCTGATCCCGGGAGCAATGGGTGATTACAACTAGATAAAGGTTTATTTAGCAACATTAAATGCACTTCGTGAATCAATATGTCAGCTTCAATTTTATACTTGCACACTGAAATATTAATAACATTAAACATACCATTTTTGTCTTTTGTGCCATCACATATTCTGAAAAGATAATACATATTAAAAAACATGGAGTTACATTCGGGTTTAGAGTGTCTGAAAACTAGTGTCAAATAAATGCACAAATTTCCATTAAAACCAAGTCTTCTAAGAGGGCTGACTGTTGTTGTAGAAGTTACATTTTTATAGTAATACAGGCTATCGCTGGGCCTAAGTTGTTTAACCAATTTGTCGAAATGTGGGCTTTGTCAACCTGAGACAGGAGCCTACCATGTGGTTCAGTCATTCATTTGGCCTGTTTTCATCACTACGTTTGACTCGTATTGGTGCTTGCATAAAAAAAGCTGAACTGTTGTGAATTTTGCAAATACCAAAAATAAATTAATGGGAAATTTTTCATCTATTAAAGTTGAAAGATAACATGTTATAACAAGGCCATATAACTTAGAACAATCTACTCTACTCTTGTAGAGCATTGATATAATTATCATCTATCTTAAAACATCATTTAATTGAACAGTAACTGATTAACTGAATAGTATAATTCTCCAAATTAGTTAGCGGTAATATATTATAAATCGGCTGTAATTCTGGCTTGGGTAACGCAGGCTATAAATGACAAAGCATGTTTCTGACGTACATTTTTCTCTCTCTACATTTTTCTGGTGATGAGACTTG
This sequence comes from Oasisia sp. SBJ-2009, assembly GCA_964017155.1. Classification (NCBI taxonomy): domain Eukaryota; kingdom Metazoa; phylum Annelida; class Polychaeta; order Sabellida; family Siboglinidae; genus Oasisia; species Oasisia sp. SBJ-2009. The sequence goes on from OZ024858.1 coordinate 30,018,950, forward strand.
TCAAATATACATGAATTTGACCAAACCTATATTGACATTTGGTTGAATATTTACCAGATGACACATCGACTATTTAATGGCCATGCCATGTGACTGCGCTGGCACTGAGCAATATAGGGAACATGTCAGTACAGTGTTGGTTACTCGACTCAGACTGATAACTAGTGTCATCCAGCAGGTCCTCGTTGTCCAAGCAACACAATTCTTAATTGTAGTAAGCCCTATTATTGCCAATGATCACGGCTAAACCATGGAATTAGCGACCTATTGTTTACTCTGCTTGACACATCACTCTGACAGGTTATTGAGGTCGGTGTGATGTGCGATCATTTAGGCAACTTCAACAGAAGTGTGCTGTGAATAATGCAGTCATGTACTGCTGAAAACATCAATGATAATAACCGAAATAACGTTTCGCAAATTTGGCGACAAGTTTTATTTGATTTTTGCCAAATAGCAAACCAAACGCAATTGGCGATCGACAGCGCTAGCCTAGGTCATGTCTTGTTTATCTGGTCTTCAATAATCTGGTTGTTTCGCGATCCACATGTTTTGGGTAGAAACCATATTGCTATTATGTATAATAAATTATCTTGCTAATCTGTAGGTCTTGTTTATCCAACCAAAACATTGGGAACCACACTGTGTAGATAACTGAGACATGACTGGACATACCTTTTGAGGTCAGCCTCCAATTCTGCTCTCAAATGAGGTTTTGACATTTCAAAGCCCATTGCATCGTAACCTGAAACATCGTTATTTGCATGCCGTAAATCTTTCTGCTATATGCATTATGCATACCGGGTAGTCATTAAAAAATTAATCCAAAAATATAAAAAACATGTTCATCACTGAATCATTTACCAGAAATGCTTTTCATTCAACATTTAAATAACCCGAATGCTTCATGGATCACAAAATATTTTCATTATATTTTTATTATTATGAATACCAATTTAAAAAAATCTTGTACAAATGACGACTTAAAATTAATATAACTGTCATGAAATGCAGTGGCGATGACTGTACCTTCAACTAATCCCATGCCTAGTTCACCAGGCAGGAACTTGCCGTCAGGAGTGAGTCCCACATACAGCCTCGACTTGATCTTCTCTATGTGGTCTGCGTGGGTCGCATCAGTTCCTGGCCAGGCACAGCAGCGAATTAACAATTATAGTGAAGTCAACTGAATTGTTTGATGACAATATGTTAACCGACTGCATGAAATGCGAGGGTGCTAAAACTGCTAATGAAAATGACAACCACATCTAGATCTAACGTAACTGCCTTCAAAACACAACAATGTGTTGTCAGCATATGAGACAGGAAGGTATATTGTATGTCTAGGTATCGCTTAACCTAAGATATATCAAACATTTGTTTTAATTTAAGCGTAATCATGCTAAATAATCAATTAGTTCCATTCAGTTCGATGCGAATGAATCCATTCTGACATTATGTCTACGCTATTCTTCAGTCACTTTGTGATGAATAAGAATGGTAGGGAATATGGAATATACATTGTATGCTTCACAAATTATGCTCCAAACCAAGTGAATTTCTTACAAAATAATGGTAACCAAGTTTCAACAAGACTTCCTATGCAACCAATATTCTATGTTATTGTTGCAAGGTTCGACAATGAAAACTAATTCAACGACCCACCTATGCCATGTTTGTCCATCAGAGAGATGAGGTCAGCTTCTGTGAGCAGGGAGGGCGGGGAAGTCTCACCCTCGGTCATCTGAAAGGTCACTTCAATTACAGTTCAGCAGATACAGCGAAAACATAATTTCAGTGGACGATATCACCATGAATGCAAATATGCTGCTAGCATTAAAATTTCAGTTGAGTGATTTTAAATACAAATTTACGCTTAATTCTAACTACTTGACAATTTGGTGTGTGTTTACTTACAACGGTAACCGTGATAAATTGTACGTAAATGGACTGTTATGAGTCTTCTCAACATAATGTTGTTTCCATATACAGAAGACCTTGATGCTTCCCAGAGAAGCCGAGATGGTGTCTGAGTGAACAGGTCTGTCAGGGAAGTAAAGTGTAAAGCGCTTTGAACGGTCCTGAGGACTTGCCTTTTTTTTACTTACCTCGACAGACTTTGGCTGAAATGTTGCTCCAACCTCCATTGTTGGTATGACCTGCAACAGCAGTCAGTTTTATCTGCAACTAGCTGGGTTATGTGGCATCATCCCATAAAAAGGCAACCGCATGCCCTAAAACTATTTTTAATTTGTGACCCGCCAAAGAAAATATATAAATCTACATCCCACTGGGCTGTGTAGATGCCTAGATCACACAAAAACTTTCAGTCACATGTACGCAAAACAGGTTTATGTGTCCTCAGATAAACAGACAGACACAGAACCATATTATTCTAATGTCATGATCCGGTTTCTTGGTTCATTGTTAATTGGTAAATGTTTTAACTTTCAAGAAACCTTTTTCTTTTCTCAGCTGTCTCTCACAGCCTTATTCCGCGGAGAAAAAAGAAAAAAGTTTCTTGAGAAGTAAAACATTTACTAATTAACCATATTATTGTTATTCGAAACAAATTTAATAATTACACAACTAGCAATTCGACTTACTTCTGTTTCGACCACAATCGGCGGCCTTCTTCAGGAACTGAATGTTCAGTGGTCCAGTTCAGCTCGCTAGATTCCTGAAGAAGGCCGCCGATGGTGGTCGAAACGTAGAAGTAAGTCGAATTGCTAGTTGTGTAATTATGAAATTTGTTTCGAATAATATACTGCCAACTTGATGAACGTTTTCACGCATATTATTGTTGTACAATACATATAGTAATATTTCTAAGATCGATTTAAGCTGCCATTAGCACACATTATTATAGTTTCACGCAGCCATCTGTCAAGAGCGTCTATGACTGTTACTATTTGCCATGCATACCCCCATGTCAGAGACTATCCTTAACTGACTCACTTGTCATTGTCTATTTCCATTTGATCAACCCCTTATCTTCAACACTTATATATTATTTTAACTCTACAACTCTTCACCATTTCACTCTATTAACTGTTGACTGTGACAAGCATCCTCTCAACATTTAATATTTCTCATATGCCACTCCACTACATACATTGGTGGGAATGACCAAAATGGTCTGGGATTGTCTAATTACACACAAAGTATGATTTTATGCAAAAACAACAAAAACAAAAATTTTCATTTTCCATGGCCTTTTAACTTTTCAGCTGTGTCACCTTTTAGCTTTATTTACCGTAGTTGTCGCTCTTTGTCACTTTTTGTCAAACAGTCCCCTAATTGTCAGTAACAACAATTTTCTTCTCAATATTTCTAACTCATACGATTTATCTAAAGTGTCGTCAGTACCAGTCCTGCCCTGCTACATCCTGGTTACCTTGGCATTCCACCTGTCGTAGGGGTACACATCCAGGTAGTTCCGCGCAATGATCATCAAACCTTGCAGTGTAAACTAAAGCAAAGACGAATACAAAATGATTGCACATTATCATTGTAAGAAACTGTTGTTTTATTATAATGTATAACATGAAGTCTGCTGTCGTGAACATGCGAAAGTGAGATATCGCTGCACATCAAATGGTATCATAATTCCTCGGCCTGCTTTGGCAGTATTGCTAATAAAAATTGTAAACTGGATGTTTTGCTTGCCAATTGATGATGTTTTGCAGTAGAACGTTTAAAATTGTTAAAATTGTGACACACTGAATAAAGTAACTGAACATGATTTTACAAATAATATATCTTCTACATATTCATTATAATCTTAAGAACATAATTAAAACATATCTTTTTCTAAAGTTAACAACATAAAAAACAATACATTAACCAGCAGTCCAATGATGAAGGTTTTGAGAAGACATTGCAAGCTACATAGGAGAATCCAGTGGACTTGGTAAGGTAACTTTATTTACAAGTAGGAATTTAAATCGAATCCGGTAGCAACATTTATGCTAATATATTATGTGCTGTTTAACTATCAATATTTTATCAAACAAATCTATAAAACAATAAGAATATACCTGATAACTACATACATTGTAGAAATGTATTGTGTACAATCACTCTCTCTAGATGTATTCATGAAGATTCTTGTATAATTTAACAACCTATATCTCACCTGCTCGCCATTTATGTCAATCTCGATCGTAGTTTCATGTCCTTGTGCATCCTGGGAACAGCAGGCCAGGAAATGTCGCACAATGAACTCGTAAATACGTTTCTCATCACCCTACAAAAGACAACGCCACAAACATACAGGCACCAACTGCGGAGGTGATGACACCAGTGATGACACCAGTGATGACACCACTGGTGACACCAGTGGTGACACCAGTGGTGACACCGGTGATGACACCAGTGATGACACCAGTGATGGCACCAGTGATGGCACATTGGATGATACCAGTGGTGACACCAGTGATGACACCGGTGATGACACCGGTGATGACACCAGTGATGACACCGGTGATGACACCAGTGATGACACCAGTGATGACGCCAGTGATGGCACCAGTGATGGCACATTGGATGACACCAGTGGTGACACCAGTAATGACACTAGTGATGACACCAGTGATGAAACCGGTGGTGACACCAGTGATGACACCGGCAATGACGCCAGTGATGATGCCAGTGATGGCTCCAGTGATGACACCGGTGATGACACCGGTGATGACACCGGTGATGAAACCGGTGATGACACCGGTGATGGCACCGGTGACGACACCAGTGACGACGCCAGTCGTGACACCAGTGGTGACACCAGTGATGACACCAGTGATGACACCAGTGGTGACACCAGCGATGACACCTGTGATGACACCTGTGATGACACCAGTGATGACACCAGTGATGACACCAGTGGTGACACCAGCGATGACACGTGTGATGACACCTGTGATGACACCAGTGATGACACCAGTGATGACATCAGTGATGCTGGGAAGGAGAGATGGTGGATCAAAAATACTTATTAGATTTTTCCCTATGTACCAACATCTGACAATGTTGTTAAATTACCAATTTAGCCAACACAGCCCACTCTGATCTTTCAAATAAAAAATGCATTACATTTCGATTGTAAGCACCAAGTGTTACACATAAGGCAGCCAGAAAGGCTAACAACTGTCACAGACCCTGATTACAATGTTTGTTGTACCATTAAAATATCATTGATCATCATAAAAAATCCCAGCCTTCGTGAAAACGTTTGACTTTCATGCCACAGATTGGCAAAGAGCTAATGCATGTTTATGATTTCAGTATATTCACGAGGAAGTCTGGGATTATAGATCAACCAATTTTTTTTAAATGCTAACATTTTGAAATACCTGTAGTGTGTTGACATATTTGGTAGGATGTATGGGAGGATGGGCATGATCAGTCTTGTTGCCGTTTCTTGGTCTCGGCCCTGCTTCTAATAACCCCGCAGCAAAACCTACCGCAGAAAAAATGTAAAGGTTACTTATGTTTGTTTTTTAACTGCACTGATGTGCCCAGTTCTGTACATCAATGTTTTAAACACCCTGCCAAATTAAATCAAATTTAGTGAGCACTGCACCAAGCAGACATAAATGAATAATGACTAACTATAAAGTGCACAGTGTAATGTCATGATCGCCTACACCTGCAACAAGTATGCTACTTAATGATGATAAAAAGGTAAAGTCTACATAACACGGCTGCACTTCAGAGTCTGGCTAACAGTTCATCCAAACACCATCTACACTTCACAGTCTGGCAAACAGTTCATCCAAACACCATCTACACTTCACAGTCTGGCAAACAGTTCATCCAAACACCATCTACACTTCACAGTCTGGCAAACAGTTCATCCAAACACCATCTACACTTCACAGTCTGGCAAACAGTTCATCCAAACACCATCTACACTTCACAGTCTGGCAAACAGTTCATCCAAACACCATCTACACTTCACAGTCTGGCAAACAGTTCATGCAAACACCATCTATACTTCACAGTCTGGCAAACAGTTCATCCAAACACCATCTATACTTCACAGTCTGGCAAACAGTTCATCCAAACACCATCTATACTTCACAGTCTGGCAAACAGTTCATCCAAACACCATCTATACTTCACAGTCTGGCAAACAGTTCATCCAAACAACATCTATACTTCACAGTCTGGCAAACAGTTCATCCAAACACCATCTATACTTCACAGTCTGGCAAACAGTTCATCCAAACACCATCTACACTTCACAGTCTGGCAAACAGTTCATCCAAACACCATCTACACTTCTCTGCGTTACATTCACTCATGCTGAAATTATTGTGCAAAGACAAATCATTCACTAATGAGTCCATCACTGTCTACAGCCAGGTTCTACTTACATAGCCACGTGAACTGAAGCAACACAAAGCAAACAAAATAACCTAAGGTTTTATATGATATACCAACAAGATTCTCTCCATTGTTTTAACCACTTCTCCTAAATGAAGTGAGAGAGAGGCGCCGTGACTGAGACTGACCTCCCCACACAGGGTCCTGCGTCTGTTGCTGGACGAGATTCCTCAGGTCCAGCTCGGCAGGGAACATGTTGGTCTCCGTGCGGGGGTAACTGATACACCCCTGGGTGTACAGCTTCTCCGCAATCTTCATCGTCTCCTTCGCATTGATGCGCAACTTGCGGGAGGCAAGCTTCTCCAGCTCCTGTACATGAGACACATCAAGACTTGTAACATCACCAGGCAACATGTACATGAGACACACCGAGACTTGTACACGTCTCACCAGGCAACATGTACATGAGACACACTGAGACTTGTACACGTCTCACCAGGCAACATGTACATGAGACACACTGAGACTTGTACACGTCTCACCAGGCAACATGTACATGAGACACACTGAGACTTGTACACGTCTCACCAGGCAACATGTACATGAGACACTCCAAGACTTGTACATGTCTCACCAGGCAACATGTAGTCTTTGTTACCAGGTACGAACTGTAATGTTTTGTTCATGGTGGATCTAACATAAACATATCGCAACCCTTTCTCCTTCCCTCCCTCCTTCACCTCTCCTTTCTCCTTCCCTCCTTCACTTCTCCTTTCTCCTTCCCACCTTCACCTCTCCTTTCTCCTTCCCTTCTTCCCTCCTTCACCTCTCCTTTCTCCTTCCCTCCTTCACCTCTCCTTTCTCCTTCCCTCCTTCAGCTCTCCTTTCTCCTTCCCTCCCTCCTTCACCTCTCCTTTCTCCTTACCTCCTTCACCTCTCCTTTCTCCTTCCCTCCTTCACCTCTCCTTTCTCCTTCCCTCCTTCAGCTCTCCTTTCTCCTTCACCTCTCCTTTCTCCTTCCCTCCTTCACCTCTCCTTTCTCCTTCCCTTCTTCCCTCCTTCACCTCTCCTTTCTCCTTCCCTCCTTCACTTCTCCTTTCTCCTTCCCACCTTCACCTCTCCTTTCTCCTTCCCTTCTTCCCTCCTTCACCTCTCCTTTCTCCTTCCCTCCTTCACCTCTCCTTTCTCCTTCCCTCCTTCACCTCTCCTTCCCTCCTTCACCTCTCCTTTCTCCTTCCCTCCTTCACCTCTCCTTTCTCCTTCCCTCCTTCAGCTCTCCTTTCTCCTTCCCTCCTTCACCTCTCCTTTCTCCTTCCCTCCTTCAGCTCTCCTTTCTCCTTCCCTCCTTCACCTCTCCTTTCTCCTTCCCTCCTTCACTTCTCCTTTCTCCTTCCCACCTTCACCTCTCCTTTCTCCTTTCTCCTTCCCTCCTTCACCTCTCCTTTCTCCTTCCCTCCTTCACCTCTCCTTCCCTCCTTCACCTCTCCTTTCTCCTTCCCTCCTTCACCTCTCCTTTCTCCTTCCCTCCTTCACCTCTCCTTTCTCCTTCCCTCCTTCACCTCTCCTTTCTCCTTCCCTCCTTCACCTCTCCTTTCTCCTTCCCTCCTTCACCTCTCCTTTCTCCTTCCCTCCTTCACCTCTCCTTTCTCCTTCCCTCCTTCACCTCTCCTTTCTCCTTCCCTCCTTCACCTCTCCTTTCTCCTTCCCTCCTTCCCTCCTTCACCTCTCCTTTCTCCTTCCCTCCTTCACCTCTTCTTTCTCCTTCCCTCCTTCACCTCTCCTTTCTCCTTCCCTCCTTCACCTCTCCTTTCTCCTTCCCTCCTTCACCTCTCCTTTCTCCTTCCCTCCTTCACCTCTCCTTTCTCCTTCCCTCCCTCCTTCACCTCTTCTTTCTCCTTCCCTCCCTCCTTCACCTCTTCTTTCTCCTTCCCTCCCTCCTTCACCTCTTCTTTCTCCTTCCCTCCTTCACCTCTCCTTTCTCCTTCCCTCCCTCCTTCACCTCTCCTTTCTCCTTCCATCCTTCACCTCTCCTTTCTCCTTCCCTCCTTCACCTCTTCTTTCTCCTTCCCTCCCTCCTTCACCTCTTCTTTCTCCTTCCCTCCTTCACCTCTCCTTTCTCCTTCCCTCCCTCCTTCTCCCTGCCTTACCTCTTACTCTCTTTTCTATGTCTCTCTCCACTCTCCCCATTCTCCCTCCCTCTTGCGCTCTCTCTGTCGCTCAAACGCTCTTTCTCCCTCTCTCCCCCTCCCTCGCGATCCTTCTCTCTATCCCAGATACTAAATGACAGTTGAATGTTGAATATTTTGTAAATACAAAACACCTGCATCTGCTGTGTGCTATCATTTCAAGGGACATGTTGGATCTTTCTCAAATTGCAGGTGGGATCCAATGTTCCTTATGTTTATTGATGTACAATACAATACAGTGATTCTTTCACAACACTGTTCTTTGCTGTACCTTTTCTAAGGGGCAGAGCGAGAGAAGAGATCATTGCATTGCTAATCATTTATTTAAGATAATTAACATTTTAGTTTTCTAATAAGCATGTTTTACAAGAATGCAGATATTTTAAAGACAAATTTACGGAACTTTACTGAGTTTATGAGATGATAGTCAAGATGAAGTAAGAAAGCTTGAAAGCAGAAAGAGGTAAAAATAGTAGAAAAACAACGATATTGATAATATAGGTCTTGGAATGATGCCAAACATGTGGCTAAAGACAGAGTCACCGGCAGTCTTAAGAAACACTAGGATTGAACTAAACAGATGTGTGAGCCTAGATGGACATTAAACTGACCACTGTGTCCAGGGCCACTGGCCGCCACTTGCTCTTGGGCCGACTACGAATGTCCACTACACTTGCAGTCGGATCCTAAACAAAATAACAGCTCTGTGAAAACAGAAATCATTCAAAACCATTTTGTTCAATTCCTGATATGAGAAATGTAGAAAAAACACAAACAATAATTATCATCATAACAAAATTGCTTTAATGTACTAAAATGTGCAGTGGACAAGCCAATGACACATAACAAAACTGGCAGGCAGTAATGATTACATGATTTGATTCTGTTCAAGTTCATTAAAATTACACACAGAATGATAAACTGTTTCTATCTAAAAATATGTTTATTACAGTTACACAAGAAATTATACAACTTCTGGAAAATCTGAATTCCTTCAACTTTAGCAATTACATGTACTTGTTTACTGATGTAGATGCTTAAAAGTGTTGTATGAAGAACAATATTTATCTTACCTCAAGACAATGTAGATAGAGAACTAGGCAGGCTGTGTGGTCGAAGAGACGTTGACTGTAAAACACGTAACACCTTTCAACTGATCTCTGCAAGTCTAACATGGGTCAATTAAGTTCATATTCTAATCACCATACATGTGCAGAGCCATTTGAACTATTTTCTAAGGATTATTCGGAATGATATGCACACATAGATATGATGGTGATCGTTTACATGTAACATTTCTCAAACTGATTATCCATTTGGAAAGTCTAGTCATTTTACTTTTGAAACATGTGTATGGAACGCTGCAGGTAAGATAGAGAGCATACCGTTTCCAGTGAAATTCTGCTACACTGTCTTCTGTCTCAATGGTGGCTGGAACAAACATAGGACAACACTCTCAGTACAGTCACATGTAACATAGTACAGAACTCTCAGTACAGTTACATGTAACATAGTACAGAACTCTCAGTACAGTCACATGTAACATAGTACAGAACTCTCAGTACAGTCACATGTAACATAGTACAGAACTCTCAGTACAGTTACATGTAACATAGTACAGAACTCTCAATACAGTCACATGTAACATAGTACAGAACTCTCAATACAGTCACATGTAACATAGTACAGAACTCTCAATACAGTCACATGTAACATAGTACAGAACTCTCAGTACAGTCACATGTAACATAGTACAGAACTCTCAATACAGTCACATGTAACATAATACAGAACTCTCAATACAGTCACATGTAACATAGTACAGAACTCTCAATACAGTCACATGTAACATAGTACAGAACTCTCAATACAGTCACATGTAACATAGTACAGAACTCTCAATACAGTCACATGTAACATAGTACATAACTCTCAATACAGTCACATGTAACATAGTACAGAACTCTCAATACAGTTACATGTAACATAGTACAGAACTCTCAGTATAGTCACGTGTAACATAGTACAGAACTCTCAATACAGTTACATGTAACATAGTACAGAACTCTCAGTACAGTTTCATGTAACATAGTACAGAACTCTCAATACAGTCACATGTAACATAGTACAGAACTCTCAATACAGTTACATGTAACACAGTACAGAACTCTCAGTACAGTCACATGTAACATAGTACAGAACTCTCAATAGTTACATGTAACATAGTACAGAACTCTCAGTACAGTTACATGTAACATAGTACATAACTCTCAATACAGTTACATGTAACATAGTACAGAACTCTCAATACAGTCACATGTAACATAGTACAGAACTCTCAATACAGTCACATGTAACATAGTACAGAACTCTCAATACAGTTACATGTAACATAGTACATAACTCTCAGTACAGTTACATGTAACATAGTACAGAACTCTCAGTACAGTCACATGTAACATAGTACAGAACTCTCAATACAGTTACATGTAACATAGTACAGAACTCTCAATACAGTCACATGTAACATAGTACAGAACTCTCAAAACAGTTACATGTAACATAGTACAGAACTCTCAGTACAGTCACATGTAACATAGTACAGAACTCTCAGTACAGTCACATGTAACATAGTACAGAACTCTCAATACAGTTACATGTAACATAGTACAGAACTCTCAGTACAGTCATATGTAACATAGTACAGAACTCTCAAAACAGTTACATGTAACATAGTACAGAACTCTCAGTACAGTCACATGTAACATAGTACAGAACTCTCAGTACAGTCACATGTAACATAGTACAGAACTCTCAATACAGTTACATGTAACATAGTACAGAACTCTCAGTACAGTCATATGTAACATAGTACAGAACTCTCAATACAGTTACATGTAACATAGTACAGAACTCCCAGTACAGTCACATGTAACATAGTACAGAACGCTCAGTACAGTCACATGTAACATCTTCAGTCCAAGTACTGAAACAAGCTCATATGTATGAAAATTGCGTTACACTGTTTTGACATGTCGCAGAAAAAGATCATGAGCGTGCGACAAGCAATTTTTTTCTGGCAATCTGTGTTAAGTGGTGATGACTTTCAAACTATAACAATTTAAAGCGTATGCAGAATTATTCTGATATTCAGTGACACTGTTGTAGATGGCATTAATATTTATAAGATGACATACAAAAACATAAAATTGTATGTATGGAACTACATGTATAGCCTTTTGAAATATTAAACCCAATGTTCTCCAATCCATCAGAATTGTTTTGAAAAGGCAAACAAAAAACAAACAAACAAACAAACACACAGAGAAACACAGTTTTATAACATTATAACTCCAACATCTAGCATCATCATCTGTGCACTCACTAATGTCATTTAACAAACTCTCGCTTGGCTGTGGAATGTCACCGAGAAGATAGTCGCTTGGCTGTGGAATGTCACCAAGAAGATAGTTTTGTGATTTAGCTGGCTTTTGAATGTTATCCAGCTAAGGAGCTAAAAGGTGCTGCCACCTCAATGAGCCTGGGTAATCAAGGCTAATTCTACCATAATTCCTGCTTCATAAACAACTGCAAATTTGTATTTTTGTGTGGGAATATAAGTTATATTGAATACTTTTAACAGTATAGTATTACCTAATATTTTTGTTTTTATTTCATAGTTGGCCTGAGAGCCAATCAGCATCTCTACCCTATTCTGGGGTAAGGCCGCCCTGGTGGCAACATTGGCAGAACACTCATTCTCCGGGCGGATGTGATGGGCTAAAAAGTGCTTCCACCTCACGGAGCCTGGGTGACTGAGGCTATGCACTGACCTGTGATTTTCCAGAACTGTTCAGCAATGAATGCCTGGACCTGCTTGTAACGTTCCACCACAAAGCCCAGGGTAGGGAACTGACAGCTGCCGTAGCTGATGACTTGCTCCGCCAGGACTTCTGGGAAGACCTTCTGTAGTCGGAGGGTCTGGAAGCGCGTGAACGCAGCTCCTGTATAACATCACCGGCATACAGACGTAAGACAGCAATACAGGTCTCGTCTGCCATTGTCCGACGAAAGAGTTCCCAATAGAAATGGTGCAATGCAAATTGTCTGAATTTCTGTGAGGACTTGTTTAGTGTTGAGTGAGTAGAAATTACGTTTTTGTGCAGCGTGGTATCAGAGCTGTCAAATTACGACACATGTTAATCAGTGTTTCACTGCATGCAGATACAGGCGTCATTTTGTTTGGTGAAGCAATCCAGGCAAATCAGTCTCTGGTTCCAGCAGCAATTAAGGGGTGTCAGGTTAGATATTGGATTGTAGGAAAATTAGGTATTAGAATTTCACGTATTTTATACCACATGTATGTGAAAGGTCTAAAAATGTGAATACCCGAATGGCAGAAAAAAATCTGGAAGGCAATGGGGGAACATTATAACAGCCGTGATGGAACTCAGATGTTGTGTTACATCTGCAGAGTAATCACAACATGACCTAGAGATTTGAAGGACCACGGCACTGACCCATTCTGCCAGCACTCTGTTGGTGAAGACAGTCCATCTGGTACTTTGAAGTACACGAGACTGACCAGACGGTGAACAGAAACACGCAAAAAGTGATAGAAATTAAGCATCTAGGACAAGGTTTGTCTGATGAGTATATATTTCTGCTAATTGTTTTAGGAATAACTAACAGCATATTTAAGGCATCCCTCTGATCACGTCACTCGCCAATTTATTATTGCACAGTATTCTAGGCAAAAAGTAGAAGTTATGCAGAATTCCATATCTCATATAAGAACTATGCATCTTATACTTAGCATATCACATGGTGGATTTTATTTATTATTTGGAAACATTTATAAAGTGCCATGTTAAAAACCTGTTCTATGGCGCTTTTCAACGTGTTGTCATGGATATATTATGTCGTTAGTTAATTAATAATGAGTACCCACCTATCCTCAAGTCCAGTTCCTGCCTCACATCGACCGCATCACTGACATTAATGTTTGGTTGTTCCAGAGCTCTCACAGCCCGGGCTATGGCCCTAAAGAGAGGGAGAATAAACACTCCGAATAAGTGATCAACGTCTACCACAGCATAAATACGAATGGTCATTGAACATCTGAAACAGTTGGATTATAAGTATATTGAATGGATGTCCAAATTGAAGACTAAACAGAAAAGCAGTTTATTTAATGTATAATTTTGATATAAACTATGATTAATGCTCTGCAACACTCAGTTTAAACATACATACAATTCTCAAATATAAATAACAAAATAATAAATATATTGGCATAATACTTTGTTAGTAACAAAGAGTAGTTTAAAATAAAGTGGTCTGAGCATATGCACACTTACTGTGGAGTAATCTCAGAAAATCTGGCTCTGTAGACTCTCAAATTGGGCTTCACTGGAACACAGGTTCAGTCATATAACACACTTCACAGGAACACAGGTTCAGTCACATAATACACTTCGCTGGAACACAGGTTCAGTCACATAACACACTTCGCTGGAACACAGGTTCAGTCATATAACACACTTCACAGGAACACAGGTTCAGTCACATAACACACTTCGCTGGAACACAGGTTCAGTCATATAACACACTTCACAGGAACACAGGTTCAGTCACATAATACACTTCGCTGGAACACAGGTTCAGTCATATAACACACTTCACAGGAACACAGGTTCAGTCACATAACACACTTCACAGGAACACAGGTTCAGTCACATAACACACTTCACAGGAACACAGGTTCAGTCACATAATACACTTCGCTGGAACACAGGTTCAATCACATAACACACTTCACAGGAACACAGGTTCAGTCACATAACACACTTCGCTGGAACACAGGTTCAATCACATAACACACTTCGCTGGAACACAGGTTCAGTCACATAACACACTTCACAGGAACACAGGTTCAGTCACATAACACACTTCGCTGGAACACAGGTTCAGTCACATAGCACACTTTGCTGGAACACAGGTTCAGTCACATAACACACTTCGCTGGAACACAGGTTCAGTCACATAACACACTTCGCTGGAACACAGGTTCAGTCACATAACACACTTTGCTGGAACACAGGTTCAGTCACATAACACACTTCGCTGGAACACAGGCTGGTTTATTGCTATAAAGACACCATGTTAATAAATCTTATTTTCATGCTGCAATATCTAGAAATTATTTATCTAGTGCATCATGCCGTGAGTATTACATTAAAAAGAAATAGTACATATTACTAATACAACCAGACGGTGGGGCCCAGTCAACCAATTAAACATTTTCCTGTTTAGGTTCGGTTTAGGATTACAGGGGTAATGCTAAATTCAGGGTTAGGTTTAGATACATTTGGGTAGGTTTAGGTAATCGTGACTTGCCAGGGAAATAGCCATGGCCATACACTACTAAATACCTGCCATACAAATGCACACAAAATATAATGACTGAAGAAATCTGTCAAAATAAGGTGAGACGTATTATTTGACTGGACAGTTCATAGTTATTACTAGTGCCACTGAAGGGTCGCACCTGCCTGACACACCCGGATGATCTCATAGCCGATGTTTTCTCCCTCGCGATCCCCGTCTGTCCATATGATGAGTGACTGACAGCCTCGCACTTCCCTTTCCAGGGTCCGCTAACAACAGAACACACTTCTAGCACCTCGATGTCTCCAACACAAGTATTCTACTATAAATGGTGTAGGGGTACACCACACTTACCAAATGAATGAATGTTTTACACTTAACATTAGTGTTTGCATTGATTGAGTTTTTGAGTGATTATATGGTTTCTTGAGGTGGAAGTTTTGCCACATCACCATGACATGATTTTTAAGTTTCACCACATACCCAGGACACTATTTTTCAAGTTTTGTCATGTCTGTTCGACTTGGTGCACTTCAGGCAGGTTGTTTATAAAGAAATGCGCCCTATATCTAAAATATTCTAAATTGTGTCCACTGTCACACTTTCACTTTGCAATGATAAAATGTTGTGTCCACCTAGCGACTAAATTGTGAAACTGCTCACTAATGCACATCAGCACCACCTGGTGGCTAGTTCTGAAACTATGCAGGCCTGGTGGAATGAATCAGGTGTCCTTTTGGGTATGCCCTCTGGTCAGTATCCTTTTTATTATTGACACCATGACATTGCAAGCAGCTAAATGACGAAGAGGTAGACAATTTGACCATGGCTGGCTGTCAAAATTTGACGGTCTCAGGTTTGAGAATAAAATGAGGACATTATATACTTTACTTTTCAAAATGTGACTGATTTCCAATACAAAATATGTGCATGCATGCGTGGTGTGTGCTTGAGTGCTGCAAAGTGCATTTCAGGGTGCCCATTAGCATACAAAACCCCCATGACCACCCCATTTCTAAGTATGGGTTTCGGCATATTTTGACGTAATTTCTGCTGTGGTGAAACCATATATGCTGTAAACAGGAGAAATGTGTTTACCTTGATGTCCATAAAATTCTGAGGACAATACTTTTCCATGGGCGCCTCAAACAATGCAACAGGGCTGCAGCTATGCCTGGAGGACATCAGCAGAAGTTGACACCGAAGTATTGTTAGGAGCCATGGCAGCATCAATAGGAATGTGTAATGATATTTACGTATATTAATTGTTACATCTTGTTTCGTTAAAATTACAAGCATGAAAAAATTCATGCCATCATAATCTTTCACTTCAAGGTTAATATTTAATAAAATCCATAATCTAATGATTTAATTAAGGTATGCTAGTTTTGCCATCCACCGATATGTCTTTCCTAAATAAGACCAAACAAAAAACCTTCATCTATAAAATAAAATGTCAACAAATGTTTGACGATTTATTGATTTATCTGTATTCAGAATTCAATAACTATTCAAAATTACAAGTATAACATTCTTAACTAATTATGTTGACTAGAATGAAGAGAGATACTTACCATTTTGAGTACTGTCCAACAAACCTATACTCGAGGAGGTGGCCGGACACAGACGTCATGCTCATGGTGCAGTTCTGGCTGAGGATGTTGTAGTCAAACTCATAGATCTTGTTGAAGCGGGAGAAACCTTCTCTCTGGAGCACCAGTGACAACCATCATTTAAAAATATATCAGTCTTGATGCACTACACCTATAATAATTGCTCGTGGCACACAAAACACTCTACAATCAATGTGTCTACATACAGTGTAGAATATATCATTTTTATTCTGGAAGATTTGGGAGGCCAAAAGCTTACAATATTTGTAGACCCACAACTATATTATATATATATATATATATATATATATATATATATATATATATATGCTATATATATAATATATATATATTATATATATAATACATACATATTATATATATATATATACACAGTATATATATACAATATATATATATATATATATATATATATATATATATATATATATACATACATACATATATCAATGTTTGACAGTAGTAAATGGCGAATCACAGGAATGGTCAAATCAGATTTACGAACTGCTTAATTCCACGGTTCCGCGGAAGAATCTCATGTCTGTTTGAAACATTTTGTTCTGTCTTTGTTGATGCTGGTAATGCATTGAAACAATGTTATTCTAACCTGTCAATTATGCGCTGAACAGCTGTACCTGTGAATAGCCTTGTCCCATCGCGCATGCATCGTTGCAATTACTTTTACTCTGGTCATCAACTGATTTCTAGTTAGACTATGGGTGGCAAACATGTGTGACCTACTGTCGATGTTATACTTGTCATCTCTGGTCACCTTTTTCCACTCTACACAACAGTGGGACCATATTCGAAGTCGAATCTCGAACCGGGCGAATCCGGCCACCGGTACCTAAACTTGGCTAAAGGCTGATCCTGTAACTAACACTGTAGCTGTGTGTGAATATCTGATCAACTGGCTTATCGTCGCAGCCTAGATCTGCGGATCACGTGCCTGATATGACTACCACCACTGGCGGAGATCGATCAAAATACCGTACCTTGCACAGTGTTGCTTTGTATTCTAAGAAGGCTATGTGCGTTTGTTTTGATGACGTAGCCCAGATCTTCCTCTGCACCCTCACAGTTTTATTTTGTAAATCGGCAACCAATAAGTTTGTGAATTTTGCATGCGGAAATTGTTGCCATGTTTTATCAAGAAAGTTGAATAAAACCATCAACGATCACATTGAATGTAAGGAAAAAAATTTGTGAAACATTTTTTTCAGTCTATTTACGATGTGCGTGCTGAATTTGAAGGAAATTTATCGATTCTCTCATCATGTTTTTCCATGCACAAAACTACACATAAGCTCTAGGAAGGCCCCATGTAAATGGATTTTTTGGTGAAAATAACTTGAGTTTACTGTTATTTTTCACTTTGCTAGAAAATAATGTGGATTATCCATAGTGTTAAAGTCCTGAGAATGGATAAGGTAAGTGATAATTGTAGTTTTGATACACCGATGATTGATGATTTTGATGCATGCATTCTACTCTAAATTGGAAGCTGGTTTGATGAGTGGAGGTCATGTTACCACATTCGAGCAATATGATTCGGCAATATCGTTTGTTTACAAATAGTGACACCACATGCTAGTGTTGATTTTGCCATATTCTTCAGTTTGTCCATTGTATTAGGCATTTTTGTTAATATGTTTCAGAATCAGGAGAGGAACACTTTCCAGACCATAGGACGGGGATCCATATTGGCTGCCTTACATGAACATTAAATAATGTACAATAATACAGTAAGTACTATAATATGATGATATATAATTTACATTATGTATGGTGATACAATATGATGATACGACAATATGATGATAAATAAAATAAACATTAAATTTATTTAAAAATTATAATTTTAAAATAAAAAGTAAAACAATTGATTAGGTTATAATTAGTTATAGATTATTGATGGTATAAAATAGTTTGGTTAGATTTTAAATGGCTTATTCTTATTTCTAATTTCCTAGGATTTTCCAATGGTCCCAAGATTTTGAAAATAGAACAACAAGAATTAAGAATGTTATGGCATGAAACCACCAGAAAACTAAACAAAGTATTTCATCAGATCTGCTAACTGTTTTCCATTAAGACGAAGGCCAAATAATGAGCCTAATTTCTGAGGTATAGAAAACCATAACTTATTTAAAGGACCAAAAAATGTAACTGTTTCGTGGCATACACCTAATAGAGTTAATATAAAGAAATAATTTCCACATATACTCAATTTTTTAACGCCAGCCAATATTTTTGAACACCCAGCCATCAAAATACTGTGAGCAACTCCATCTTAGACGAAGAATGATGTCACGACGGTGAGACCCTCTCCACGCAGATTCCCTGCATGGGGTTTGGCTGTTGTCATGAAATGGCTGCAACTCGACAACGCGCATAACTTGCTGATGACGGTTAATATAAAGTTGTCTATTATTGTTATCGCTGAAATCATCCTATCAACTGATGATACATGTCTACATGTCTACTTCAAAGCATTTCTCCTCAAAATGGACCGAGCAAAGTGAACTGTACTTGGACTGGAGGGATTCCAAACATTACGCCCGCAAACGTGAATCCATTGCTTCAATACTACCGGTTGTTTCAACTATTATTGCAACCGTATGCTGAACAGTAAGGCATGATTACTAAAGTTTACCATAGATTTAACCACAGATTTAGATACACGTCTATAAGCAGCTGCTAGATGTCACGCCAACTGAACGAACTGTCGAAGACTCAAAGTTGTTGACCCTTAACAACGTCGCAGGAAGCTGACCGGCTTCAGCAGAGACATAGAATGCCGCGCGCTGAATGGCCAAGCCAAGTTAATCCTTCACTGATGGCGGCGCCTAGACCATCGTGGTTTTTGTTAGAATTTGAGACTTTAAAGTCACATTCTGAGTAAACCGCTGACGTTAAAAAATTGAGTATATGTGGAAATTGTTACTTTGTATAAACTCTATTAGGTATATGACGCAAAACCGTTGCGTTTTTTTGTCCTTTAATACTTGTCACCTAAAGGTGATCTTGGTACCATTTGAAATGTATGTTCAAGCCCTTGCCCCCAGGGGTTTCTAGAGGATCTCCACAGTTACATTTTATAATCATGTTTATGCTTATGTTTGTATGTTGTTGTGACCGAAATAAAGTTCAATTCAATTCAAATACATCATAGACATAGCCATAGCAAAGCCAAAGCCTAAACACGCTCACTGACTGACAGCCAGTGTCACTGACACTGAGTCAGTGCATGATCATGACTTGAATGACATGATCATGATGACGTCTTACATGATGACCGAGTGCGTTAGTGACACTGACAGTCACTGTCAGAGACTGTCACTCTCAGAAATGTTGTGATGTACAGTCAGAGCGAGTGAGTGACTGGGTGAGTCACTGAGTGAGTGAGTGTTGGCTAAATGTACCTTTCGGTATCTTCCGCCGGACATGATCTCAGATACTGATTTCGCCGCATCGTTTTTCTCTGCCACATTTAAGATACGAACCATTTTTGATGTACTAGTATTAGTGCACAAGCATCGTATAGCAAATTTCAGCATGCCAAGACGTTTAACTCAGAGCTCGCATTTTGATAAGCCCGCTCGTTTATAATTTTTAAAGGCATCTAGTCTTGAAGGCATTCCATCTAAAACGCATCTTACTATCAGAGAAGATCTTCTCTGTTACTATACGCGTATACATAACTTTGGACCAGTTTTATGTGTGATACTGCTACACAGACAATCACCAAGTACCCTTCCCCAATAATACATTATGTCAAATGATTATGTGATTGCATATGAATGATAAATAAGCAGTAATAAGCAATCAGAGTAACATAATATACGACAATGTACATAAAATTAATATCCATTTCAAGGTTGACTAGTATGAATTAGAAAACCTAAGAAAACATTTCGGAATATTACGTTTGCAAGCTAGATATCAATACAAAAGTAAGATAACGATACACTAATGAGATATTGATTTTTTTTAAAGTGCTATTTATTTAGTTATTACAATTTTTGAAAAGGCACCGCCCACGGCTGTCTTCAAGGTATTACTGTCCTGTCATGACGTATAGGGCATCAGTGGCACTGGGTGACTGAATTGACCTCTTATAAATCGTATGCACGTTTTAAACATATATCATGTTTTCTCTGCGGGGGAAGCACTTTGCCACTTTATGCAAAAGAGTATCCATGTGTCATAAATTCGTCGCTTCGTAAGTTCAAAAGAATCGTGTTAAAACTTGCCACTATTTCTTTTTTATACTTTGTCCGACTTCGTATGGGCGATAAATGGATATTGTTACGGGTCCTAACAACGTATTCATTTTAGACTGCAGTCAGACCTAGTTCATTAGCGAGTCTTTTACCTAATTGACTACAGGTTATTAACCATAGGATTAGGGTAATACATTTTATGTAAATTTGTATTTAAATTAGCTTAACTTACATTATTTTGTTAGCACTTTTTTACTGTTTTTTTATATTTAATTTTCAATTTTAGACCACGATTACATGTTCAAGTGTAATGTTATTTCAAATATCTACTGCCTTAGACATTACATTATTAATTATCCTTAAAAATAACGGCACTTATGTACAAGTCGGACCCACCTCAATTTTGCCATTATAACTATTTTTTACAACAATTGATATTTAATTTTGTTAATTCAATCAATTATAATCATCTTGCGCATATTTATGTTTTATAAACAGCGCGTCTTGGCAGACTTTTGAGGTCGAAAAGACAGCGGGATTTGTGCCAGTCGCAAGCGCAGCGGTGCATGTTACTGCGCTGTGCACATGGAATGAGCGATAAGCAGTTTGTTTATGCCGACCGCGCTGTCTTTTCGACCTCAAAAGTCTGCTAAGACGCGCTGTTTATAAAACATAAATATGCGCAAGATGATTATAATTGATTGAATTAACAAAATCAAGTATCAAATGTTGGCAAAAATACAGTTTTTACATAAGTGCCAAAATAACTATCTCCATTTCATGCAAAGTGGACCAACTGCTGTTTTTATGATCAATTAATTCTTAGCAGTTAGCACTTTTTTTCAGTTTCACCAAAAACAAAAAATTATATATTATCGGCAGTAATGTGTTATCAAAAGCAACATGTTTAACATCATTTCACATTAATATAATTATATAAAAGACTACGTTAAAGTAAATAAGTGGCATACATTTATTTCCTGTCTATTCAGTATGCCTATCCTGTCTAAGGTTTGCATTAGCCAAAATAGATGTCATCATGGGTATGCCACCATCATAATTCGGCTCCATGCATAGTTGAGTACTTGAGTTGTAGTTGCCACAACTGTATTTTGCATTCTGCTGGTAACTGCTTAATTAAAGCTCCTATGTTTTCATCTTAGGTCGCAATCACACCGCTGCACGTCCCACACGTCGAAGGGACAGCAAAGTCAGCCACCAGATGACGATCTTGCAAAACCTGTACAGTATTCAAACACAGAGGCCAACGACTGGCGGGCATACGACACATTCTTGGCTGAAGAGAACGCTCGACCAAAATATCAGTTTTTGATTTTGACTGCAAGTTGGGTAGTGTTCCTGGTATACTTCCTCATTCTACGAGAAGAGAATGACATAGATGAACACCTGTCAACGTCACTGTATGACCATCTGCCTGGTCTAGAGGCCCAGCAGTTGGAACTAGCAATAGGAGAAAAGGAAGAGCGTGGGGAGGACACAACGGCCCTGGTGGCCAGACTAAAGGCAGTACAGAGTGCAGACAGTGGACAGTCGTCAGAGTGATTTATTCCTATGCAAGCCGACAGCATTTGATTCACAAGCTGGTGGACATAAGCTGTTATCAGTGACAACTAGCCTCAAATGTAGTGATCACCGTCCATGTCACATTCATTTATAAATAAAATGTAGAATGAACAGCTTGTGTTATGGTTAAGTGCCAATATATGTATAATATATGTATACAATACTTAGTGATACCGGATGAAACAACATACAACCGTGAGATGTGTCATGTAAAAACGTTCCATCCGTTTAATTAAAAACACTACTACCGATACCTATGGTATTCATGCTTTAGCCCCATTTCTCTAGCTATCAAGTCATCTAGTAACTCTCGCATAGCTATTTTAAATCACATATCAGCACTTTTCTCACAGGGTGCATACACAATGACTGATACCAATTTCAAGGCTGATGAAATGAAAATTCAAGGCTATTAATTTAAACTTGGAGTGAACTCATAGATTCATACACGCCCAAAGATCACAACCCTCAATTGGTCAACAACTGATGGAATGACACCCAAATAACAGAACTGCATGTAAACATCAGAATCCATGACATTTTACTATAAAGGAGACTGACTGTTGACTGTTTGATAACATTATATTGCAGTATTCGGATGTCTTGGTAACAGGACATTGAGAAAATAACCATACTTTGCAATGATTATATAAATAGAATATTGCAGATACCGCAGTTCTGCAGTCATTGTTAATCTGGTTTAGCTGTAGAAACTCCACTGAACACCTGTATTTTCTTGAATACTAGAACATTCATCCTAGCTACACAGCTTTTATAAAGTATGCCTTTAAGGATGGTTTTTACAAAAAAAATCCTTGTAGACAAGTGTCCCATAACAAAACATCTTGATACCACAAGTCCACAACAATCCTTACAAACTCATTGGGAAGACTTGAATGAACATGAAGATCCTCACCATCATAAGGCTCGATGGGCAACTGCTATACAATATTAGCATACAAGCTGATGAGCACCAAAGTGCTGCTCAGTCAGAGGGAATGAATTACTGGTAAACAAAGGCTACCAGGGTTGGTGGACAATTGTCCGCAGCAGCCAAGTTAATTATGCAAATAAAACAACCTGGGACCGACATCAGAAGGGATTGTTCTGACCGCCAGTGAATAAAGGCCAGGTTTTAGAGAGTGTGACCCATAAATGAAGTCCATGAAACTGGATAGATGTAATTCCAGGTATCAATGCCTTGTACGAACCTTGCTTCTCAGTAAATATACACAGGATTGATGTTTCCAGTCAGACATCACAGGGTAAATGGAATATGTGAGGCAGTTGTGAGAATAGTGTCAAGCTGCTAAAATAGGAATTATGCACCAATTTAGACTTTAAACCATTTTAGGAAACAGGTCAGGGGAAATGTTCAGAATTATGCCAATACCGACTGTGTTAGCAAACATTACTTTTTGCATGCTACCGATGTGTGTAACACTGTATTACCCCACAAGTGTACATCTGCCAAATATTAATTGCAGGTGCAGCATTTCGCACCTATTACAAAGAATAAATTATGATAGGATGCTATGCAAACATATCAGCAGGTATGTCATAAAAAATTACTTTTCAGCAACATTTTTAGAAACTTACATTTCAACCCATCACGTGACCAAGACCAATAGGTGACAGGTCAAAATGCCATACATTTCTAACAACATAAACCATATCTCGGAGCCATGAACAATAATATTCAATATCAGGAGGCATAATTGGAGATCATGATTTATTGATAAAAATGTAATACACATATATCTACAAAATGTGGCAACACCTTCCAGGTTAATTACAAATGCCGAATTGTCCAAATTCCACACTGGAAGAGGCTTAACAACAGTCACCACAAAACAAATTGGTCTGATTTTGAATTTAGAAAAAATAACATGAAATATAAAACACACATATATACGAACACTTAAATTTTCCAAGTACACGCAGCTGCCATAGATGGTGAAATGACTGTCCACAACGTAAAATGACAAGTTAAAACAATCGATGCACAAGTAGCAAGCAAAGTATTAGACGTTATGCTGACAGAAAATGGTATTAAAATAAAGTCAAAACAATACCGGCGGCTGTCACACCAGTTTATTGATATATTTCAATTTATAATAACCATTTTACAGTTGACTGGAGAATGTCCAAAGACAGTTAACACAAAATCATTTGTTGCCGCCATCTAAATACTACAAACCAGAGTGAAGAAATAAACTGTTGAAAACAGCAGTTGGATGAGCATTGTCCATAAGTCACCACTACAACTCGATCCTACAATCAATGTCAAACTCACAGATACTAGACAATAACATGTCAGACATACGCCTACACAATACTAATACATCCACCTATGCGATCGATACCCCTCAAATACCACCCAAGACAGGTTATACCTGCAGCTGCTTGTTCATAAACTCCACCAACCAAATGAAATAAAAGTGCAATAAATTAGTTACTATTTGGAACGGTATATAAAATCACACCCTGCCTAAAAGTCCACATATAAAATATCCGTCCTAGTCTCATATGGACATCTGAGTAAAGCGATTGGTCGTCGATCGTAAATGAGTGCACGTGATGAACTTTTCAATGTGGTGTCATGTGTGAATGAAATGGTATTCTGGGGTCAATATCGATATTGCGGATTATGCTCGCTCTCCCCGGATCCGTCTAGCCAGCTGGATGTCCTTCGGCATGATTGTGACCCGTTTCGCGTGGATTGCGCACAAGTTAGTGTCTTCAAAGAGTCCGACCAGGTAGGCCTCACTGGCTTCCTGCAAACACAAAGGAAACTAAATTGCAAATCTTCAAAGCACAGTGTAACCACAATCCAGTTCACCAAGATTTCCCACGTTCAAGTTTGGGTAGCTTAATGTGGATTAAAGTGTTCACGTGGCACTATTCCATGACTAACCAATTTGGGACCTTCTATTACGGATTAAAGGTAAGAGTGAAGCTTTAATCTTTTTGGAAGTAGGCATCAGGATTTGTTCACATAAGTGTGGTCATTATAACTTTATTTCTTAACGACAATTCACCTGAATATCTGATGCCACGTTTTTATAATGTTGAGTTTATTTAGTGCTATTCTTATGTTTTGTAACAGCCCCTTTGAACAGGTTAACCTGGATTTACTGCACTATATAAATGCATTATTATTATACATAGCCAAGCTACAAATACTGGTTCATGAATATACCTGAAGTGCACCAATGGCAGCACTCTGGAATCGCAGATCTGTCTTGAAATCTTGAGCAATTTCCCTGACAAGACGCTGGAACGGCAGCTTCCTGATGAGCAGCTCAGTTGACTTCTGGTATCGGCGAATCTCCCTGAGTGCCACAGTTCCAGGCCTGTACCTATGTGGTTTCTTAACACCACCTGTAGATGGGGCGCTCTTCCGGGCTGCCTTGGTTGCCAACTGCTTGCGCGGGGCCTTACCACCAGTAGACTTACGAGCAGTCTGCTTCGTACGTGCCATTGTGGAATAGATCTACCTGCATCACAAAACAGCTAAGTAAATAAGAGGGATATGGACGTTATGTCCCAAGTCACATATGTCCTAGACGATGTTCTAAATTTATTATTACGTTTTTATCTTATTTTTGCACATTAGTGTCAAATATGTAGATATATTAACACTAATGCTGGCACTTTTTGTAGAACATTTCAAGTCCATTTCATGTTTAACTGTCACTTAGCATCTTGTTTTGGGGACATATCGTCCACAATAATTGGGACACAAGTGAATTGGAACATAAGCGACTTGGGACATAACGTCTATAACTCAAATAAGATGTTGGTGTTGCTGGGCCTAGGATAAAAATACAGGAAATTTACTAATTAGTGTAATTTTGGAAAACCACAAACAAGCAACAAATGCAAACAAAAATGCAAAACATGACTGGGTAGGTAATGCCGATTAGAAACTAGGTCAAGAGGTGTCGTTCAACCACCTATTCAACGAACGTCAATTCGTCAACACGAAAGATTCACAATTGGACTAAAATTGTGTATGTAATGTCAGGACTCAATATACATTATATACCTAAAAGTAACTGGAAAGTATACAACATATCAAAGCCATTAATTTGCCAACAGGAAGTAGCATTTCACATGGTAAAAGCCGGACCAAAATGGCGACCACAACAGTCGACAACAATGGCAATGCCGCGAAAATTGGCAACTGCCGACACGCAGAATTTTAAACATAATTTTCACGAAAAGGAACACTACCAAGTATTCGGAAATGTGATATTAGTGACATGTAGCGTGTTATAAACGTGTATGTAGCCTTTAAAACCAAACCGTCCACTGTGTTGCGCCACATTTCTCTTACCTTGCTCTCAAATTTTTGAATAAACCTCCTACGATTCGCGCAACGAACTCTGGTACGTTAAGCTCATTATGCATACTTTTTATATGGGCGCTTGACGTAATTTTCCTTTACGGAAAGTGATTGGTTACTTGTACTGGTTGCCGATTGGTTGAAATCCCACCTTCATGATTGGTGGAAGAGATGTTCCTTGCATACCTAGTGATTGGTTAATTTTGGAGCCCCTTCCGGTAACTTCGTGTTGGCGTTTTCTGTAATGCTAGTGACGTTCCTTTTTCCTAGAAACTTAGACAATTCACCTCTTGTGAAGTATAGAATTGCAAGAAATCGTAGACTGTGCCAAGAAACACAATAATTTTCGTTGAAAAACATTACTGTCACAAAACCATCACTATATAAATCGTCGGAATAACTAACTGCTGTTCTCTGCTTTCAAACTAAGCACGGGAACGTACGCTTGAACGACCGTCCTTTCGGTTTCTTTTTGCTATAGGACGTTAACTCAGGGGTGGATGCAGATGGGGTTCTTTTTTAGCCAAAATGTTCGTTTAGTTTTTACCAAAAAGAGTCATAAACTGGGAAAATAATATGGATATGTTTATGTAACAGGATAATTAATCTACGACACATATGCACTTTTGACAAGGGAATCTTTAGTTTATCGACCGTGGTTATTGTCCCCTATACCCAGATAGCATGCAATTGTTAATTTAACGTTAGCAGAAACGTTGGCTTGACCTTTAAATGCGATTTTTTCGCGTTATTTTGCTCGTTTGTTTAACGTTAATCTAACGTTTCAGTTCTGACCAAACCAAAACAACACAAAACTAACGTTTCGGGAACGTTAGAAATTTAACCGTAACCAAAATCAAACGGTTCTAACCAAATGCAAATGTTAATGTAACGTTTGCATATTATCTGCGTGCGTGCGTGCGTGCGTGCGTGCGTGCGTGCGTGCGTGCGTGCGTGCGTGCGTGCGTGCGTGCGTGCGTGCGTGCGTGCGTGCGTGCGTGCGTGCGTGCGTGCGTGCGTGCGTGCGTGCCCTCTCATGTTTTTAATATCCATAATTGAAAACAAAACTGTAGTATATTATAAACTGCTATGGTAAACACTAATCATAACCAATATAAAGCACACTCACTGCATAGGCTACCTAGCTATATATAGCTAGCAGCCCTGCACACTGACGATCGACGGTGTTTGCAGCACTTTTAATTAGTATCAGATTGACGCTGGCATGTTCTATTAATAAATAATTGTCGAATTCCAAAGATAGACAATGACGGAAGAATATAATAAGTAATTACTACGACTACATGAATAGTTAGTTTGATCAAGGGATAGGCCATAGCTAGCCGAGAGAGTGCTAGACGACCCACTATGACAATTAATACAATGTGTCATGTTACGTTTCCAGATAATATTATAGACATATTATTTTTTGACTGATTACGAACATAACTATGCCTATGAAATGATGCTATTATGGATGAATTAGGGTTGATTCAAACCCAAAAGATATTTAGGCCTACGCCGCACTAGTTAGCCTACGAACAACCGCAGCACAGAGTGCGTAAACGACTTCCAAAAAGCAAGGGCTTACATCACGTAATACACGATGTATACCCGATATCCTTTACACAGAGAATAAAAAACCAACACGACCAAGAACTGTTTCAGACCTGGTGTCTTCAATAAAAAACTCACTTTTTTTTATAACAAACTACGTACATGTTGATATAATGTATTATTATATATGTGCATTTATGGTTGAGTGTGTGTGCGTGCATGTGTGCACGAATCATGTATACAAACACAAATTGTATTAGATATATTTATTTTAATGTCTTAAATATTTTTTTTTTTTAAAGTGTAATCAAATAATCGCCGATCATGTTTTAATGTGTTAAATTAGTTTAATAGATACATGATATTGTATATTGTCGAAATTATAATGATATACATACGCTATACGTTAATGTTTTAAATTACATATTATTTCATTCTAGTTTTAACAAATGTACTTCGTCATGTTTTATGTACTCATTTCAAGCTCTATGATTGCACAGAGAGAAATAAACTATTATTATATTATGATAATGGTTGAGAGATGGCAAATGGCGCTGTATGTACTATGCTGCCGCGTAGTGGCCAAACTGCGTATTTTTCCTGATTTCGATGCGAATAGTTATTAGCGTAATAAGCAAAATTTCGCTACACTATTACCAGCACACCTACAATCCTACTTAAAATACAAGTTATCTACCGGATCCGTAACAAGCACTTTATATTTATTTTAAGCCACACAAAGTAGATTCCAGTTCAAAGCTAAGCTAAGTAGGGTACGACTAGAAAAATTCAAAAAATTGTTCGTAAATTGTAAATGCGTATAAAGACTAAATATTTTCTTGGCGCACTTTGAAAGAATATCACCCTTACGTGTAATAATGTGCATTCCAAAACACAAGAAGACTTTTTAAGTTTTACAAATGCTAGATACTTTTATTGCATTGAATGTTGAGTTTGAGTACAATTTGCCGCTGCCACTGCGTTTCCTTTACGAGTGATGGAACTGCATGCCGTCACCACTTCCGCGTTCTCGTCAATTCTGTCGATGTCTAGTTTCTACAGGCGTCAGAACACCGTTCTCCCGAGATCTAGCTACTAGTAGCTTCCGTACAACATGTCATCAACACATTTTCCAAAAAAATCAGCACTCCACAAAAACGATCCTCGTTACTTAGAAACAAATAATCCAGTTTTAGACTAGGGTACTTGTCACTGTTGACGGCATTTTGTGGATGATCTCATAACACTGAAGTATTACATTATTGATGCCACCTTCATCTATATGACACGTTGGCTGATGTCACCCCATGGTAGTGGCCTCATTCTTTGTGCTGTATAACCATCACATAACCATCACTTTCATCCGGAATGACACTCCACTCCCCGAAGTCAACACACTTATATAATACGATCAGAAACAAAGAATATTACTGTGAATAAATTGATATACAATATGCTAATGAAACAACTTCTAATCGTCATCACAGTGGAACCAGTTAGCTATAATATCATACATCAATATTAGGAGAACACCCATAATCATTTATATTGGTCGGTTTTTTTGACAGGAGCATCACATGGGAGCTAGTTGTGACATAACAAATAATAAGTTATAACAATGTGACTGTAGACGAGAAGCCAAAATTAGGTTATTTCAAATAACCAAATAACCTGCCCTGCTGACAGCAACAGAGAATTATGTAGAACACAGGCGTGTACTTCTGGCACAAGATTTCTTGCTGTGTTTACTTTTTTAACAAAATAAAACTTTGCAACAAAGATACACTGGCATTTAGTACTTATGCCACACACAGTGAGATAATATCAGGGAGACTGATTGGAATACTGTCATTTTAAAGATCTCTCACCCTTATTTCTTCTTCATTAAGACATTGATATATTTTAACAGTCTATCACCACTGCAACACAAATATTTGTTCCATTTTCAATTTATTCATTTTATACTACCAGTTCCAAGACTGTCACAGCGCATTGAGCACAAACGTGTGTGCTCTACAGAGAAAGTAAATGTACAGTTTACTAGATTACAATGATTTCACTGTACAAGAAAGTACCCATTAATTTACAGGTTGTTAAGCACAATATCGATTTATGATTTGCATTCAAATAGAACCAGATCATACTGTGTGCTGTTGCGTACCTTTTCTGTGCAATTGGCAGCACATTTTGAAGCAACTCAGTGCAACCGTTATGTACATTAAACAGGATGACAACTATGTTCAATCTAATCATTAGATTCTCGACATTAACATCTGCCATTACACCAACATGTTACATGACAACTGATCTTAGATTAAACCTTCAAAATTGGCTTTTACTGTCTGACATGAGTGTAAAAAAATCCAATATGACCGACTATAATCATTTAGCAAAACTCAACAATCTCTACACCCAGATAACATGGTCACCAGGTATGCTGCAGCATTTTCTAAAAGGGACAAATTCTGATCATTTTTATCACACAATCAGATATGTTGTATATGCTATTTATACTATAATATGCTGCTTAAATGTGCCATAATGATTCACAATTAAAAATGTCAATTTTTCGTTGCCCACATGTGTATTGAGCCATTTGGCATACAATGAAAACACGACAGTCGACCAAAAACATTCAATTAAAACATAATTTAAAATAGCCAAATCATATTAACAAAACAATGGTTCATTCAAATACTTTTCGACTGCCAACATGTCAGAATATATTATGTACAATTTATACAAAATAATATGATTTTAACTGATTTAATGATAAAAAATGATCATACATTGTGCCTTTTTACATCATCACTGCCACATACAAATACACCTTCCAAACTCTTCCCCAAATGCAGTAGACATGATGGTACTTCAGCACTGGACAGGTAACAGTAATTCACTCTGATATTTCACATTTTATTACATGGATATGTTAAAGCTTTAAATCAGACCAACCATTCTCTCCCAACTCTTTCAGCTGACACAACTAGTGGGTTTCGAACATAAACAAATTTAGACTGTCTTTATAGCAGACTTTGGGCATGATTAGGCTTACCGCTATACTTTATAACGTATATGAGATGAGTGCTGGTAGCTGCAGACACAAAACTCTGCAACAAATATGGGGAGTGACACCCCTAAAGCAACGCCCAGCAACCATACAGGTGAGAATCCTCCAGTGTCTGAGATAACCAATGTCGTCAGTATACCCATCGCTTCTGTCACCAGAGGCACATTCATCAAAATAACACAACCGTCGCATCCATCCATAGTAAAATATAGCAAAACTGTTGAAATTTTGACATTCATTTGGACACATCTCTGGTATGCTGCAACATTCGGACTCTCCCATCATGCATCTGGGTGCATAAAAGCTGCACATAGTCTGTTTCTCAAATGGCATCCACTGCCACAGAAGACATTTGTGTCAGTACAAAACGTCACACAGGAACTGTAGAAAACTATACTCATGCCCAGTTCCACCCCAAGAACGTGTTCACGACACCTGTCTCTCTCTCTCTCTCTCTCTCTCTCTCAACAGTGGCGGCAGCACTATTCAGAAATCAAAGCGGTAATTGTGATAAATTAACGTATATCCGTAACGTCACTTATGTGTGGTATATACCACTAGAAGCAAATCCTACCACCGAGACGCAAGTAGTAATTGTGCATTGCTTGTGCTGATCTGCAATAGGGTTGAACTGGCCAACTACATTATTTCCAATCACACCCCCAATCTCTCTCTCTCTCTCTCCCTCTCTCTCTCTCCCCCTGCACAGTCCATCACGCAATAAAATACACAGTACACACATCTAATATGGCATTGCACAACAGAGTCATTACTACTGATACACATCATCATTTCCATTATTCGAATGTAAGACACTGACCAATCATCTCCCTCATTTTAACACAAGCAATGTTTTGATTATAGCAAAACAAGTTTTTGATTCGGAAAAAAAATGTACCAACGAAAATGAAATGTGTACACTGTGCTGTCCCTGTCCATAAACATTGCTTACGTTCTGGCATAAACCTCTTAAATATACCGTTCTGCTTTACACAGCTACCAAATTCTACCAAACCGCCGAAGCAATCAAGTTATTAACTTATCGCTAGAATCACTATGAATGTGTATGATTTAAATGCTCCTAAAATATGACGAGGCGCACAAAATATTGGCTCACATCTAAACCATGAAATCATTACTGGCCACCGACACCAAGATCTGTGTCAGGCGACACCACGGAGTAGAGTGGTTATTCTGAATACATATATAACTTAACCTAATACAGACTACGTCGTATCAGCAGTATCATTATAAATATTTTGATAACACAATGTTTTCCCCATGCTTAATCTAGTAACAAGTGTGACACCGCAAGGTAGACTTCTGGTGGTTGTTCCACACAGACGCTCAACATAATAGCACCTGAATCTATTGTCGGTACAATGTTTAGAGTTCCATCTCTTTACATATGTGGCTGTTGAAAGGATATCACAACGAACACAACTGCAATGTTGAGTCGAATTATTCCACGTTCCTCGTGAGATGCTAGCGATGAGTACAGTCAATACTTCAATATTTACAATTTCAGTTTTCAAAAGATCGAGCACGGTCTGTTGGATATTTTTGATAAGTTGGATATGGGAAAACCTTTTTGATATAATACACACATCGCTACACACAAGTATAATTATTGTATAACATAGCAAATAAATGCTACTCTTAGCGTGGATTTAGAAAGCGAACGTAAGTGCCCGTGAAAATAATGCAAGGCACGCGTTTCCCTTCCGTCCAATATAATATAATATACAATGGAACTACATGGTGTAATCAATTTAATATAGTAATGTATATCTCTAGTTCGAATAGCAACATTCCAGTGAAACACCGGCCCTAACTAACAACTGCAGCGAACTAACACTGCTACGAAATCATAAACCCAAGACACTCTTCCTAACAAAGCCTATCAGCTGTATTTATGTGGTTTATGTAGTCACCTGGCTAGCCAGGGAATCTGTTGCCATGACAACTGTTGCTGAACTTATCTAACAGATGGCAGCACGATATACAAATCTCCCCATGTGTCCTGTCGTCCACGTGTCAATACATGGACGACAGCGCTACTTACTAACTCTCAACGTTTCTCCGCCACGCTCGTTTTCTTCCATCTACTTAAATAATTCAATTTTTACAGAATCGTCATTCCTCGCTCGCACTGCCAGCGTCCACGCACACACACCCGCGTGTCCGGGTATTAAAATAGCTGCACTAGAGATTACAATTGGTAAAGAGTCCTACACGGTGGCACCGCTACAATGGTAATACGATGTTGGAGCGCTGGCTGATGTGTACGTGACAGTAGGGGCAGTCGGCCGTCTTGGCCGCGCACGCGTCACACAGCACGTAGTGGTTGCACGGCGCCACCGCGACACTGCGGTTCTTGTCTCGGCACACCATGCACTTCATCGCCGCGCTCTGACACAGCATCTGAAACAAAGGCATGACACAAATCAACAATTGCCACCCTAAACAAATAAATCCCATATATATTTTTAAGTCTGTCAGAGGCAAATTTTCCAGATGGAAACATTCTGCTGACCAAAAATCTATTATTTTTATAAATCTGTTTCTTTTCTATTTCTTTTGATTATAAGCATTCATGCTACTAAGCATTCACACAATCAACAGGTCATCTGCAGACTGTTTTTACACATTTTTGTTGATCTCGTCCATTTACCTCAAATAATGTTTTATTTCAATATTTGTAAAAATATGGTAACAAACAGGTTTGGTACAAAACACAAAATATTATCAAGAAGTGCAACACTTGGATCATCAATCTAAGGTCTGGCTTCTAGATTTAACACTTTCATCCCATCAACTTTAAATTTATGGATGTTTTCCCAGTGACTTCATTGTAACTTAATTACATCATGAGAGTTTATTGACACAAGGGAAGTGGACAGATACGTCCGGTTCCATCTTGATGAGTTCTGCCAGTAGAGAACTTGACAGAGCTGCACTGACTGAGTCCAGAGCCTCACCTGGGCGAGGTGGGCCATGTTGGCTGTGTTTTTTGCGTGGTCGTTGGCGTCGATCTCAGAGCTCAGCTGGGTCTGAAGTTGCTGCTTCATTTGAGGCATGGATTCTAGGGTCTGCACAACATTGGGCATCGCGGAGAAGCCCCCGTCGTGGAGTCTCTCTGTCTCCTGCAGCAGTTTGGCCAACTGGGCCAGCGCCTGAGTGGAACGTCAACACAATGTCACAGGGCCAGCCAATAGAACAACTTTGTAAATGACAATCTCAATTTTATAATCATTACATGAGGCAGGAAAGGTTTATTTGTCCTAACTACGTAATGCATCAAAATAATAATTATAAGAAACCCGTCCCGTTGGTGTCATTGTCTCTTGCCCCTCCCATGTGGTGTCCCACTGTCCCCTCCCCCTCCCATGTGGTGTCCCACTGTCCCC
This sequence comes from Oasisia sp. SBJ-2009, assembly GCA_964017155.1. Classification (NCBI taxonomy): domain Eukaryota; kingdom Metazoa; phylum Annelida; class Polychaeta; order Sabellida; family Siboglinidae; genus Oasisia; species Oasisia sp. SBJ-2009. The sequence continues at coordinate 30,053,685 of OZ024858.1, forward strand.
TCCCCTCCCATGTGGTGTCCCACTGTCCCCTCCCCCTCCCATGTGGTGTCCCACTGTCCCCTCCCCCTCCCATGTGGTGTCCCACTGTCCCCTCCCCTCCCATGTGGTGTCCCACTGTCCCCTCCCCCTCCTCCCATGTGGTGTCCCACTGTCCCCTCCCCTCCCATGTGGTGTCCCACTGTCCCCTCCCCCTCCCATGTGGTGTCCCACTGTCCCCTCCCCCTCCCATGTGGTGTCCCACTGTCCCCTCCCCCTCCCATGTGGTGTCCCACTGTCCCCTCCCCTCCCATGTGGTGTCCCACTGTCCCCTCCCCCTCCCATGTGGTGTCCCACTGTCCCCTCCCCCTCCCATGTGGTGTCCCACTGTCCCCTCCCCCTCCCATGTGGTGTCCCACTGTCCCCTCCCCTCCCATGTGGTGTCCCACTGTCCCCTCCCCCTCCCATGTGGTGTCCCACTGTCCCCTCCCCCTCCCATGTGGTGTCCCACTGTCCCCTCCCCTCCCATGTGGTGTCCCACTGTCCCCTCCCCCTCCCATGTGGTGTCCCACTGTCCCCTCCCCCTCCCATGTGGTGTCCCACTGTCCCCTCCCCCTCCCATGTGGTGTCCCACTGTCCCCTCCCCCTCCCATGTGGTGTCCCACTGTCCCCTCCCCCTCCCATGTGGTGTCCCACTGTCCCCTCCCCCTCCCATGTGGTGTCCCACTGTCCCCTCCCCCTCCCATGTGGTGTCCCACTGTCCCCTCCCCCTCCCCTTCCTGTCCCTCTGTCCTCACCTCGTCCCTCTGTGATATCGCCTGCAGCTTCTCTTCCTCTGCCTTCTTCGCCTTCCTCGTCGACTCCTCCGCCTCCCGCTTCCACGCGTCACACGCCTGGAACACACGTCATACACGCGTCACACGCCTGGAACACACGTCATACACGCCTGGAACACACGTCATACACGCGTCACAGGCCTGGAACTCACGTCATACATGCATCACACGCTTGGAACACACGTCATACACGCGTCACAGGCCTGGAACACACGTCATACACGCGTCACACGCCTGGAGCACACGTCATACACGCGTCACACGCCTAGCAACACACGTCATACACGCGTCACACGCCTGGAACACACGTCATACACACGTCACATGCCTGGTAACACACGTCATACACGCGTCACATGCCTGGCAACACACGTCATACACGCGTCACACATCTGGCAACACATGTCATACACGTGTCACATGCCTGTCAACAAATGTCACACACCCATCACACGCCTGGGAACAAACATCACTTCTGCATGATTCCGTGTATGTTTTATGATGTGTATACACGCCTGTGAACAGGCTAGGCCTGAGATACAGCACTCTGGTAAGGCTAGTTACAATAATAACAACAAGAACTGCAGCCATCTTGGATTTCTGGGTCAAAATGATATCATAACATCATAGTGATGTCAGAATCGTACCGGAAAGTATCTTCATTCATTCTAGGTGCTCTGGTTCAATAGTTAATTTTTCAAAATGATCCTCTGGCGAAAAATGCCGGGATCTATGGGCTAAATCTTTCATAGCAGGTCTATAGAAGACAAATCAATTGTCAAACCATCCTAGCTAGAGAATGGTCATAGAATTGAGATTCTGGAACCTACTAATAATAATTTTTATTACTGGGTACTAAACAACTGCATGGCAATGACTTCTACGTGCCGCCATGTCGCAGCCGATACGGTAATAGAATGTTCTCAGTAGCTGGTCCACGACTGTGGAACTCTCTCCCTGTCGAGATGAAGGAAACCTGTTGCCTCGTGACTTTTAAGACTATTGAAAACCTACCTATTCCGGGCTGTGTACGAAGTGTAGACACCTGTCAGTTTATTTAATTTGTATTTTATTTTTACCTATTTATTATCTTGTACATGTTTTACAATAATTTTACAAAATGTCATACTCATTATTTTATTATCAATATACCATTTATTTTAATAATTATCTTTAGCTAACTTATTTATTTATTATTTATTACTATTACTTTTTATACATATCTTAGGTATTTTATTTACCTTGACAAACTTAATATTATAATTATACGACACATGTGTACGTACTCGTGTACAGCGCCTCCGAATGGATATTTCTAGATTAATGGCGCTTTATAAATGTTCTTATTACGATATGGCCGACTCACACTGCGGGCTTGAGCAATGCCATCCTCCCATTGCGACAACTTCATCTTGTTGGCCACGAGCTCGTCCCGTACTCGCTGTAGCTCGTACCCGTTCAGGCCCCCGGCGCTGTAGGTGGCCGCCCCAATGAGGGGCGAGGCTGGCAGGCCGGGGTTGCTGGAGGGCGACATGGAGTTGAAGTCGGTCGAGTAGCCCGGGGCGGAGTACTTGCCCGGGTTCGGCTGGCTCAGGAACGCTGCTGCAGCCTGTAAGCACAAGACCACTTGAAAACACAGCAGGAAGGGGTCCACAAAGACAATCATTTGGGTTCATGGTCACATTTTTATATCTTTCTAAATTGTTATATTTATGTTGTATTGTTTTTTTGGTTGTTGAACTTCACTTTTAATTTGTTTAATTCAAGATGGTCGCCATCACCAGTGATCGTTTAAAAATAGTCATCTGATGGTTGTAATATTCATGGAATAAGTTAGCTTTTAAAGGCTACATCATAGCTGTAACTACATACCCAGAATTAGCTCCACTAGCTAGTTACCTTAGTAAAAGTGCATTTTTGGTGTCAACCAGGGATTACTTCAATCATAGTCACTCACATTCTACTTCGTACAACTTTCTATTCTTTACAGAAGCTGAACCATCTCTAACTTACACTAGTTTCTACACTTCATATGTACCTATACTTTCTATATGTCAGTCCAAACAGAGCCACAGGCCCCAGTTCCCCAACCCATGTCTTACCACAAATTCCACACCCTCCAGAGCCCCGCCCCTATTGCCACACCCTCCAGAGCCCCGCCCCCATTGCCACACCCTCCAGAGTCCCACCCCCATTGCCACACCCTCCAGAGCCCCACCCCCATTGCCACACCCTCCAGAGCTCTGCCCCCATTGCCACACCCTCCAGAGCCCCGCCTCCATTGCCACACCTTCCAGAGCCCCACCCCATTGCTACACCCTCCAGCCACACCCTCTAGAGTCCCGCCTCCATTGCCACACCCTCCAGAGCCTCGCCCCATTGCTACACCCTCCAGCCACACCCCCATTGCCACACCCTCCAGAGCCCCACCCCATTGCTACACCCTCCAGCTACATCCTCTAGAGCCCCACCCCCATTGCCACACCCTCCAGAGTCCCGCCTCCATTGCCACACCTTCCAGAGCCCCACCCCATTGCCACACCCTCCAGAGCCCCGCCCCATTGCCACACCCTCCAGCCACACCCTCCAGAGCCCCGCCCCATTGCCCCACCCTCCGAGTCCCGCCCCATTGCCACACCCTCCAGAGCTCTGCCCCCATTGCCACACCCTCTGAGTCCCGCCCCCATTGCCCCACCCTCCCTAGCCCCGCCCCCATTGCCACACCCTCCCTAACCCCGCCCCCATTGCCCCGCCCTCCCTAGCCCCGCCCCAGTCCAGCCTACCTCCTGCAGCTGTAGCTCCTGCTTCTGTTGCTGCTGCAGATTAGTGTCCGTGGCAGGGAAGAACCCTGGGGCAGTCAGGTTGCCCAAGGGAGACGCCGACGGGGGTGACTGGGAGATGCTACTGACACGCCCCCGCTGGTACCCGCCCGATGGTATTGTCACTGGCACCGACGTCGCTCCCAGATACGCTACAAGATCACATGACAAACCATTTCATAGGATGAAATGGTTTGGTGGCATTCATTTGTTAATATAAGATAAAAGGAAATATTTATTTTGTTCGAACAAACAAAATAATATTATGTAAACAACAGAAGTAAATTTTACACAAAACTCGTCTAAAATGTAGATCACTACTACAGGTAAAATGACATTAGTCATATAAATATTTGGAGAAGCTTTACTTAAATAGTAGACAAACTCACACATCAATCTTCAGGAAAACTGCTTTCTCTGTTGACACATTTTAAATGACATACTGGTAATGTGATGATGCCTATCCATCACATGACCTGTTGCCTAGCAACATGTCTACGGAACTACTGAATGTCTAAAGAACTAATGTGTTCACCATTCATTTCTGATGGTTTTATGGAACTTTTACAAGATAAATTATCACGTGATGGATATATTAACTGGCTGTGTACTATGAATCTTGTACCATCTGCAATGTAATGGCTATTGTGGACAAGTTTGTACATGTGCACATATTCATATGAAAGTTTGTAATGACCAGTTCTTCGTAACAGGAACTGTGCAGGATATTGCAATGTTTCATGTTTGGGCAAGTGACACGTCTGTAGCAACAATGCTGAGGTGTGTTGTTGCTACTACACGCTGGGCACACAACACAACCCACACAGTAAAACTGCAATTTCTAAACGATCTCGCTAATGACAGCATTTCAAGATAAAAAGGGACTCATGTCTCTGGGGACCAGTTGTGAACGTAAACTAAACACAACATATTTAGTGCATGTAACATTCATCCAGAGCACTAAATATCTGTTGACATTTACAATGTAATAAACAACATTCCCATAGGTTGGTTATATGTGGGTTATGTCACTTAATTTTGTAGCTAATTATTGAGGATGCCACATCACGCTTGAGGTACAAAATCTGACCGTTTTTATCGTATTCGTAAACCACATTATATAGAATAAACAGTATATAAGAAAATAAATCATACCAGGTGTCACAATTTCCATTGCTGGGTCAAAGATATTTTTGGAGGCTTGCTTTTACAATAAATTTCAGAAGCAATGTAAACATAATACATCAGAACATTCACACTAAATGACTGGTTAAATAAATAAAAAATAGGTGTTTTATAATAACGAAAAATTTGGAAAAATGTTTAGGATAAAGTTTATATTATACAATACGATTTCACGATACGACCAATCAGATTTTGCCGCTACAACGTCGAGCATTCCTTATCACTTGCTCATCACAACTCAACTCACCTCCGGCAGCCGATGAGGTGAATCCTGCACTTAACGAGCTACACACTGAGTTAGTGTCATCGTTATCTCGCGAGAACTCACGGTCTATAGTGGACAGGTTGAGGTCGCCCAGGTTGAGGTCTTCGTCCAGTGCGTTGCCTGAAGCACAAGTATTGCAGCCTGTTGTTGCTGTCTGAGCCAACGTTAATCGGTTAAACGCTGCATAACAGAGAGCCCTTGTCAGATCGTGAGAAATACATGTTACACGAGCGAATTATTATTATTTTACTGAAATGATGCAAACATTTGGAAAACATGAGTGAAAGATGCTGAGGAACTTCCATGAAGTACTTTTTTGTAACCAAGCCGGGATGTTTGTTTTCACTGGAAATGTGAACGCAACATAAATATTATTACGTTATATTACAGCAAAAATATACAGTACTTAATGTTGCCCTCATTTTAACATATTTAAAATGCAATGTCCAGTATTACTTCAACCTGTATTGCTTCAGTATAAATGTATTGAATGCCTTTAATAAAAACTTTTCACTCCAAACTACAAAACATACATCAAAACAGTGTGGGGAGCGGTGGTCGCGCCGTAGAGCGCCGGACTGTCAATCGAGGGGACGGTGGTTCAATCCCACCTACCGCCGTTTCAAAACTTAGGCAATTTCGTTTACCCCACATTTGCCTGTGTCTTTCGGAAGAGACACCAAAAGCCGGTGGTCCCTTCAATCTGGTGTCTATGCCAGGGAAAGTAAAAGATCCCACACAGGGGGTGAATGTGTAACCTGTAGTGGACTCACTAATTCTAGAGAAGGACAACTCTGAAAACGAAGCTCGAGAATACTCTAGTCACAAACATGTGGCTAACCATAAGAAGAAGATGGGACCATAATGGACCAAACAAAAACAAAGGACCAATAGTGATGCCCCTCACCCGAGACTTACCTATGACGGACTCGACTGTGTCGCCCGGGGGGTAGAAGGACTGGGCATGGGGTGACATGAGGGAGGACACAGTGGAGGAGGGGGTGGTGGGGCTCGACTCGAGGGTAGCCAGGTACGCCGCGCCCAGAGGGCTGCCAATGTTGAGGTTGTGTAGCAGGAGCAGGTTCTGTTTGCGCTTGCTCCGCTCCACGGGGTCAAGGTTCACGTCGTTGTCTATTGCCTGGATCTGAAGGCGCAGTTTCGTCTGCAAACACGAAGGTGACGTGAAGTATTGCACTGCAGAAATTATGAAATCAAACAAATGGTTGCATGCATTGTTTACTATTGTAAACACACTTGTCTATTATTATAAACTCACTATTGACTGGCACAATTAAAACAGCTGTTTAGGGTACCTGGTTTATGCAAACAAGAAGACGACCTAAAGTAAAGCACTGCAGAAATTATGAAATCAAATGAATGGTTGCGTTTATTGTTTACTATTGTAAACACACTTGACTATTATTATAAACACACTGACGCCACAATTAATAACAGCTTTTTAGAGTAACTGGTTGGTTTATGTAAACATGAAGACGACATGAAGTAATGCATTGCAGAAATTAAATGAATGGTTGCATATGATGTTTATAATTGTAAATACCCTTGTTTACTATAACTATTGTAAACACACCGACTGCCATAATTAAAAACATCTTTTTTAGAGTAGCTAATTTATGGATCCTGATGTAAACACATTTTTACTGTTATTGCTTAAACACTGAAATTATTTTTTATTATCATCAATAACAGGCAAACTTGTTTATGTCTCGATCATAGGAATGCATTTTCAACAGTGAAACAGTTTCTACCGACATCCTGTTTAACGTTGCAACTCTACCAAAATAACAACATGCAACTATACATATCTGCAGCCATATTTCTGTCTTCTATGACAGATCTGCCATCTGCAGCCACAACACACTGTGTCTTGCCAGTACTCACCGCGCCATCCTCGCGCTCTGAGCCGGGAGCCTTCTGGTAGGCGTGGCAACTGGGGTCCATCAGGCCCAGACTGCTGGTCAAACTACTGGTCAAACTGCTCGTGAGACTACTCGTGCGCCCCCTGCCGATGGGACCCGGCGAACTACTTGGCACTTCGCCCATCGCCGGGGTGACGGGGTTGTGTTGTTGCTGAAAAAATATTGAACCCTGAGGGCCCACGGAAGTCAACACGGTTTAGCTGGGTGTGAATCATGTCAATAGGGCATTGGTACGGTAAACATGTGTAGTGTACAACCTCGCAATGTAGACAAGAGCCGATGTGCACGATGGTTCATTGTGGCCATAAACACAAATACGACTAGTCAGTTATGTCTCATTTCAGATCTGGAGCTCATTACACAATCTTGTTATGCAAATGGGTTTATATTCTTCTTGCTGAGTCATGTTGATACTCCTACAATGGGTGTTTGTTTTCAGAGTGGCACACCATGCTAGTTTGGAGGCAAATTGTCACGACAACATTGTGACAAGATGCTTTGACCTACCTACTCCGAACAAACAAATAAACACTGTATTATAATGCCACCCTCAATGCAGGACAAATGTCTTTGTAAGTCTCACTAAAACAGCTATATCAAAAACCGATCATGACAGGACGCGTCACCGTGACAATCCAGCGTGACACTCACGTTAGTGTTCATGACGAGATGGAGACCGTTGCCGTTAGTCTTATCCTGGCTGCCGTTGCTCAGCTGACCGGGGTCCACCTTGTGGCTCCCCCCGGAACTGCCCAGGGAGGATGGGAGGAGGGCATTGGGGAAGAACGCAGCCAGGGAGTTCTCCGTCGGTGTACCCAAGTCCCGCTGTGTCGTCATTTCCACTGGTGACAGAAGATATACATGTGACAGATGGAGACGAGGTCATGTCAACAGACAGTGTACATCAACTTTGTAATCGCGTTATCCCTGTCAATTTTAAACTGATTCAATAATATTTACATTGCAATTTTAATAACCACTTTATAGGATTATCATCACTAGAACTGTTTTCCATGACATCTTTTGCAATTAATAATACTAAATGATCTTCATAAACAAAGGCATAGTTTCTGAGAGTGTAGACACACAAGAGAAAGAGGTTGTAGGGTGGCCACTTACTCTCCACGTGTGCGAAGGCACAGAAAGGGCCCCGGGGACAGTAGCCAGTCTGAACCATGTCGTTGCACTTGGTTGACTTATAGATCTACAACAGAATGCTTTCTGTCTTCACGCATAGTTACGGAGTACTGCACCATGTCGTTGCACTTGGTTGACTTATAGATCTACAACAGAATGCTTTCTGTCTTCACACACAGTTACGGAGTACTGCACCATGTCGTTGCACTTGGTTGACTTATAGATCTACAACAGAATGCTTTCTGTCTTCACACACAGTTACGGAGTACTGCACCATGTCGTTGCACTTGGTTGACTTATAGATCTACAACAGAATGCTTTCTGTCTTCACACACAGTTACGGAGTACTGCACCATGTCGTTGCACTTGGTTGACTTATAGATCTACAACAGAATGCTTTCTGTCTTCACACACAGTTACGGAGTACTGCACCATGTCGTTGCACTTGGTTGACTTATAGATCTACAACAGAATGCTTTCTGTCTTCACACACAGTTACGGAGTACTGCACCATGTCGTTGCACTTGGTTGACTTATAGATCTACAACAGAATGCTTTCTGTCTTCACACACAGTTACGGAGTACTGCACCATGTCGTTGCACTTGGTTGACTTATAGATCTACAACAGAATGCTTTCTGTCTTCACACACAGTTACGGAGTACTGCACCATGTCGTTGCACTTGGTTGACTTATAGATCTACAACAGAATGCTTTCTGTCTTCACACACAGTTACGGAGTACTGCACCATGTCGTTGCACTTGGTTGACTTATAGATCTACAACAGAATGCTTTCTGTCTTCACACACAGTTACGGAGTACTGCACCATGTCGTTGCACTTGGTTGACTTATAGATCTACAACAGAATGCTTTCTGTCTTCACACACAGTTACGGAGTACTGCACCATGTCGTTGCACTTGGTTGACTTATAGATCTACAACAGAATGCTTTCTGTCTTCACACACAGTTACGGAGTACTGCACCATGTCGTTGCACTTGGTTGACTTATAGATCTACAACAGAATGCTTTCTGTCTTCACACACAGTTACGGAGTACTGCACCATGTCGTTGCACTTGGTTGACTTATAGATCTACAACAGAATGCTTTCTGTCTTCACACACAGTTACGGAGTACTGCACCATGTCGTTGCACTTGGTTGACTTATAGATCTACAACAGAATGCTTTCTGTCTTCACACATAGTTACGGAGTACTGCACCATGTCGTTGCACTTGGTTGACTTATAGATCTACAACAGAATGCTTTCTGTCTTCACACACAGTTACGGAGTACTGAACCAAAACAATTGTTAAGGTCAACACGCACAATAAAATGTATAAAATATGATTCTACTGCATAAAATATAAAACCACTGAAGGTAGGAACCGGCAAACAACTGACTCCAGCAATGTGACTACAAAGGAACAGGTGACAAGTGAACGGGAAGAGATCAAAACAAGTCACAAGCATTGAACTCTAACTCAATAAGTAACAACTGACTCTGAACCACAAGTGACTCTCGGAAGTGACTCTAAAAAATGAAGTCATAAACATGACTGAACTAAACAAACGAGTGATTTTAATGTAGGAAGTGACATGAACAAACGACTCTTGAGCAGACAATGATGGCAATTGACAGGTGTGCGATGTCTTACCTCTGGGTGGAACTGTTGTTCGGTGCGGGTGTGACAGTAAGGACAGTTGTCCCCGTTGTCACACTGACTCGGATCACCCCAGTCGTCCCCGTGCTTCACGTGGGGACAAGGTGTTGACCTGGGACAAACAAACACACCACAATGGGCTGGGCTGGCTGTTCATTGCTGAAAGTCATTTACGTATGACTATAAACTACATTAAACACAGCGGTGTGAGGACAAAACCCCAGCGGACAAACACCCCACGGCTTATTGCAAATGTGGACAAAACCTCAATGGACAAAATAACAAGCCACCGGTACAAAGCTGCATGGAAAAACCTATCCTACTCTGCAGAAATTTGGCTTTATTAGTAAACTTTTTTTATATTTATTTTGCTTCTCACTGAAACACTAAATTGTTTGTACAGCTTTGAGTAACAGATGATTAAGGACTTGATGGTGTCAAAGTGGAATGTGTATGTTTTTGAACAAACACTTGTATTAACTGCTTTCATTTGTGCTCAACAATGCAACTCATCCTTGTTTGTCCATTGTTGTTTTCTTCACGTTTGCAATTAGTTTTTGGGGTTTTGTCCACTGGGGTTTTCTCCTGGATCCAATACAGGTATCACACCTGGGTCTGGCTAACTATTCACTTCACTTTCACGTACCTCACTTTCACTTTGTCATGAGCATGTCCTCATTGGGAGATTTTACTAAATATATTTCGCAGTAGTAGCACAGTGGTTCAATGGCTAGAGCTTTGGATTCTCGACTAAGCGAACCTAAGTTTGAATCCATTGCTGCCGTGTCAAACGTTGGGCAAGCTCATTCACTTTAAATTGCTCCAGTTCACTCGGCTGTATGAATTAATACCTGGCTTCATATAGTGATGGATATTTGTATATGAATAGTATGTGCATTAATTGTAGTGAGGTCTCACTACAATTAATGCACATATGCACATATGTTTCTAAGAGTAGTCGAAATGGTGCTCAATTGAACAGTTCGGCCAGGGAGTAAAGTGTAAACATGTCATGAGGACAGGATATTGTGTTATTTTTCATAACTTACTACACACGCACACACATGCATACATATGGATGTGTGACTTGTGTGGCAGACACTCACCTATACTTGTGTGTCTTTGGACTCCTCCGTTTGTCTCTAGAGTTGTGATATGAGGGACATGCATAGCCCTGACGGCAGAGCCGAGGCGGTCTTTTACATGGCTCCGTCTTGTAATTCGCTAGCACATAGTTCGTGTCTGCAACCAAGAGACACAGTAGCTTATAAAAACAAACAAGTCTGACCCTGGACACCCAACTGGAGTGGTCACTTTCATCAACAGTCACAACACGCCTGAACACGGCCACGCATTAGGGCTGTTTGTGAACTTCTTACAAACTGGCACCATTCAATCGTGTTCACTTATCCTACAGCAGACAGCAAATTTACAGCAGGCAAACTGTAAAGCCACACTTGTTACAGTTATTGCACCTCCTGCAACAAAACAGCTACCTACACATACACATCAATAACATAATAATAATAAATGTCAGTTTGTTTTTAACGTCTCACAAACACTATTATGATTTACACATAGATATATGCAAAATTATTTCATAAATGATCTTAATAAATAAATAATCTAATTAATCATGTTACATGATCAAGAGGATTTCATAATTAACAAAGGGAGGGTGAAACTAATAAACAGTAATTGTGAAGACACTCTGGGTCTCAAGTAGGTGTTGACAACAGACTCACACTTGATGACATGTGCAGCAGACCATGAAGATGACACACATGACATAAACAATGACTGTCAACACTACAGAGGGTGATGTGTGACAGCGTTGGACCAGGCACTGGATGCCTTGAGCACTAGGTGACAGACAGTCACTGACTCACTGTTGACCTTGCACAGTGACAGCAAACAGACACTGAACAAACGAAGCTTTCACTACCAGACTGGAGTGTAATACATCACTGATACTCTCGCACTCTTAACAGAAATATCTGCAACATAAAATTATAGCCCCATACATATCAGTTTTAAGACAAAATATCAAAACTATATTAACCCATTTTATCCGGAATACGATTCTAGTCGTAGTTACCCTTTTTATCCGGAATACGATTCTGGTCGTAGTTTGCACTTAGCACGGCTTCCCCGCACTCTGACGTTTTGGAATCCCATTGGCTGGTTAACACCGAATGACGTCAGTATATCGGGATCACTAGGAAACCCATATTTTTCAACCAATCAGTGCCGTTCTTTGGGTATTTGCCGTCCAAAGTCGGCACCCCCAAGCCAAAGTGAAATCAAAGATGGCGTCGAGTCGCAAAGATCGTTAAATGTTGACGTATTTCGAAGGATAACTCCATTAATTTACTTCATACTGTTGATGACAAGAAGGCAGACACGTGGATAGCCGATATAAGATGGACGGTTATGGTATTTGATGCGATATTTGTCCGTGAAGACATACTTTGAAGCCATCGAAGTGGGGTCGACCGACAACGGCATTCATTTTCGCTCACCGCGCACCACGCCGGTTTTTTTGGCGCCAAACAATGTTAAGATTATTTCCAACGATGGTAACTACTTCATCAATAAAGTGACGTTGAAATGTTGACCAACGTTGTTACTTTAGAGTACTTATTTATTAGTTATAAGAAATAAGCCACAAAATTATACATCGTTGACAGAAAATATTTCACAAATTTGCATAATTCCGCTCAGCGGCGCCACACGTTGGCGATTCAATCGACTGACATGGGGGTTATTACAAACAATTTTACATTATGAGATTATTATCCAAGATATGTGGACAAGTTGTATACATTTGTTTTCAGCAGAGAGTAATGCATAAAATAAAGTCAACTTGCTCATTGACATGTTGTCTCCTTCTTGGCGAAAATGTCAGGTGAAAAGTAATGTGACAAACCTCAACATAGGTTTGAATTTATTGGGCATGTTTTGTCATATGCCACATAAAATATATATGATAAAACTATGAGTTTTTCAATGCGACTTGATAGTTTAACCCATTAGACCCCACGCGTCCGAAAGCGTCCGGGTCGCTCCTCCCCAGAGCGCCCGAAAGCGTCCGACACGGAAAAAGCCTCTAGCGGTGGCACCATCTTGCGGATACTTATGAGACTAATTCCCACTGATTCCTTGATATCTTAGCTATGAATCCTGGGTAATTTTGACATGGGTTCACATTGAAAAAATTCGAGTTTTTCGTGATTGAAGTTCATCATCTGTGGATCTCCAAAAATGGCGGCGTCTTGGACATCGTAGCTGTTTACTACTGATTAAGTTTGTGCTTATATATCGTTGGATTTGGACACTTCTGGCATTGAACTGAAGGTAAGTTTACATTACGTTCGAAATACAACTGAATGAGCGATAAAATGAATGATCGGAGCTTTGTTTATGTTTCATTGTCCAAGTTGGGTGAACACCAGTCGGGTTTTTAGCACCGAAACTGTTGATTATGTCGTGATATATGACAATTAGGTGTTTTATTATAACAAATCATTAGGTAACATTGTCAATTTTCGTAATGGTTGACATTTCGTTGTTTCAGGTTTCAAAATGCCAGTGATCCATGATGTCAACATACACATTGGCATGACACAGACGTCACATATAGGATGATGACAACCAAGATAGAAGTCTTGCAAAGCTGTGTTTCCTGTCCATATTCAGACAAAATGAACTGATTTATATAGTACTATGTCTAAACAAGGCAGAGCATGTGCAAATAGAACAATTATAATACATTTTATGTGAATAAAACGTGATATTCTACTATATTGTTGTCCAGAATAGTAATGTTCTATGTTTGTCACCTTCATATTACAATATATTTTTTTACAACATACACCATAATTACACCACTTTAAAGATAATTAAATGAACATCAAAATAAACACAACTTGCAATTATAGAAAATCAGTAGTTTTGAAGATACAGCTTAAAATGTGCAAGCACCCCGAATTGGTGAAATCAGTGGCTGCAGCTTGGGGAACAGGAGCACAAGTCAATTTAAACGGCTGGGGTCTAATGGGTTATTTTATCTACTTTCTAAAGGTATATCACATTTAAAAATTGATTGAGAAATAATAAAGTTATGTCCATTTTAAATGAATGCCTGTCATTTTTTAATGCTGACAGATTGATTTGAGGAAATGATCAGGAACTGGCTGCAACTCGTCTGCACTAGTTTCAGGATAAAATGGGTTAAAAACCACTAAGTTGGGCACTATATATATATATATATATATATATATATATATATATATATATATATATATATATATATATATATATATATATGTATGAGCCAGTAGGCTCCCTGCCCCAAGCCCATTCGTGGTATAACTCTTAAGTGTAACAAAGACAGCTGTCCTATAGAGAGTACCGCGAGGGTAATCACCGTTAAGCAGACCGTTCTGTAGGATAACAGATTTACTAAGCCAAAATTTCCTTGTAGATATGTCTTCATGGGTTTGTGCGCACAATCTCTACATAAAGCTACCCTATGGAGATACTAGAGACTTTGTCACTGTAGAGACTAGCAAATGATCACTGTAATTGTAATGAGGTTACTGTAGACTGGTCACTGTAGAGAGACCACACACCCATCACTATAAAGAGTGGTCATTATAGTGATTGGCCACTATACAGAGGTCACTGAATAGAAACAGACTACAAAAGCAGTTGCTGTAGACAGTGGTTGCTGTAGAGAGGGCTCACTGTAGACAGTGGTCGCTGTAGAGAGGTGACTTACCGTTCCACCGAGGGTCCTCGTTGATTATTCTATCCTTCTCCAGACTTGACCCGAGGGGGCTCTCCCCCATTCCCATTCCGCACCCCGCCTGGTCCCCGACCCCCTCGCTCCCAGACTGCACTTCCCGCACGTCATACACGGGGGGTCGGAGGTCGTGTGCGCCGTGTGCGAACGCGCAGTGTGGGCCGTTCTTGACACAGTGTCCACGCGCGTCCGTCTCGTGCACACACGTGCATGTCTTGTAGTAGCGCAGGTGGTAGCGGCGCTCCGTGTCGCCGGCCGTCCGGTGCAAGTACGGACACCTACAACACAGGCACATCACAACATGCGTTATTGTGAGAATTAAAATATTTTTATTACGTTTAATCAGGGATGGTGGGAAGGTGGTTCTTTGCATACTATGTACTTTTATTCAAAGTTTAATTTCGTAGGCCACGGCCCAATTGTACTAAGATGTGGCCAGCAGCCAAACAGCTGGAGGCACGGGGCTATTTAAAATGGTGTCTGGCGGCAATTCAGGCCCGTTCGCTTCAGCAGCCGCTTCTACAACTTCATCGTTCACCATCGACTTCGTTATTTTACTCTTGTTATTTTTAACTCCCACCCACATTAACTGTTTTACTTACGTTGCTAGTTAGTTATTGTATATATGTTTTGTGTAGATGATAGTTATAGGTAGTCTTGACTTGGGAGTTTGCATTGTTATGTGGCGATTGTTTGTATATATATGTTTACTATGTATGGTATACATTTGCATAACATTAAAACAATGCAAGTCTTTACCAGTTCACCCACAACCCTGTGTCTCTTTTATTTGTTGCAAACCTGACGGCATAGGGTGGTTTGCTGTGAACAGACAGGATTAACGGCGTTATTAGACAAATGCTATCAATCGACTGCTTTTCCTGCATATGACAGTGTCTTTATCAGAATGCCTATAACAGCTCCACATGAAAGTAACAAGCGCGTAAGTTGTAAGGTCCTGTCTCCATTCAATTTTCTTGCGCATTTCCTTTTTAGGATCATTCTGTGGAAAGTGTTACTTATCTAATAATTACTGCAGCATGATGCACTGTAGCATGTTTGTTAAAAGTTGTTATTATTTTGTTTAAATAATGAAATCATCAGATAGACTATAACATTATTTTTACTATGCCCATTTAAAACACTGCAAACAACAACTAGTAAGCAGAGTTCAGTGTTATGGTATATTCACCACTTAAAGGGCCATGAAAAAGAAGTTCAAATTAAGTTCATTAATTAAACATTTAAAGCATACATCGGCAGTCTTGCTGCATGATTTCACTACACCCTGCCTGGCGACTGTTTTCACGACGACTGCACGAACTACTCACGCTAGTAGTAGTGTGAATCAGGTGTGAATCATTAATGTATATTAATAATTAATTTGTTTATGTGGCAGTGTGTGCATAAGACAAGGTCACCTTCCACCTCTGCACAATCAAACACACACACACACACACACACACACACACCACAATTCATCAGCTATGTTAGGCTATAATGTCGTCCAAATAACTAGACGTATATATTTTACAGAACAACTGTACATGTAAATTGTAATTAAACCACTGGCCGTGAAGATGGCCAAACACAATGTGCATTAGTTCCAAATGAATGTCTAATAAACACAAGTGCAATATCAGGGGTGATGATATGGCAGCAGCTAAACATGACTGACGTATGTAGTATGTACACTGTACAATATAACATCACACCAACTCTGATTTGCAGCTTTCCTTCAGCAGTTTTCAACTAAACTTTCCACAGCCCACAGAGAGAGTACTCTGACAGCCAATCACACAATCTGCTGTGCACAATGTAGATGAGTTCTGCAACAAATGGCCATGGTGAGTGATCTTTTTTCTCACATGGCCGTCTAATGTGAAATGGGGGTTGAGAGAGAAAGAAACTACGAGTCCGCCCTTCACCCTCGCTTTACTGTGTACACCATAAACAGATCACCATTCACGCTCCACAAATCTTGTCTACCCCCCACACCCCACATATCTGGTTTCATACATTATGGTTAGCAAGTAGGTATTTATTTATCGACAAACACACTGACTGTATCAAACTGTTAAAACCATAATGCTATGGCCATTTTGTACCACTACCCTCACCTCTGCTTAAAGTGAAAAAAAGGCAACAGTTTAGTGTTATGCACCTAAAAGAGTTTACACTAGCTAATCATTTGCATCTACAATCCAATTTTTCACCTTAGTGGTTACCTCAGAAAGTGGTCTTAAAGTGGGAAAATCTAGCTAAATCACCGACACCATGAACCGGCCCATCTTGGACCTTGCAACCAATCACAACCCAGCAGTTTGGAAAAGTAATACGTCAGAGAGTCGTCTGCTGGTTCAGCTGTCATAACAGAGAGCCATGCGGTATGCTAAAAGTTGCCTTACGTCGGTTTACAACGAAATCGCGACATCAATATGCCACACTGTTCCTCAAACGCTTATAGTAATAGTACAGTGAAAGACAGTATCAGTAAGATGTCTTCTTGTTAACCTATGAATCGAGCAGAACTTAAACAGTGGTTCGGTGGATTCGTTTGGACAGTCACAGACACAGCGCAGATCCTAGACGACCCGATTTGATTGACCTAACCATCAAAACGACCACCAACAGCCGCCAAACTTCTCCTCACATATCTTACATACATATGCATACACTATGTTATGTAATAAAATCTCTTGCATTCCTCTAACGAAGAAAATTCACACACACAAACGCGCAGACCTCGAGTACAACTTGTTCGGCCGTCCAGCGGTACCGTAAAATCGCTTTTAAAAGCTTTACACAAAATACCACTAGACGCCACGTTTCTGACTGCGAATATTTAATTGTTTTACTTCACACGCGCGAAATAGATTAATTACCTATAAATAATATAATAATAATAATTAATTATTATCATCACTATGATTTGAAGGAAATTATAAGTTTTATTATTTTTATATTGATATTTTATTTTTAAAATTGTTCATATATGTTTCTAGTATATTTGTTTTTTTCTTCTGGTGTGTATTTGTTGTTTAGCATTTTAATGTATGTAAAACGCCATGAACAAGTTTAAATTGGATGTGGCGCTATATTAAATAAACAAACAATTTTTTTTATTATAATATAATATTTTATTTATGTAGCGCCACATCCATAATTGTTTGTGGCGCTTCACAAAATAATGCTATTAAAAATACAATAAAGAGAAAACTACCCACAGATATTATTTAAAAATAAATAATGAAAATACATGTTTCTATATCTTAACTAAGCTGACTTATCAGTCATAAATAAACATACAAATTACATAACAACAATTGTAATAAATGAATATAAAAGTATGGTTAATAGTAATAAATAATTAAAGTAGTAAAATAAGTACAACGTAATAATAATTTTCATTCAGCACATACACAACCATTATGCATAAGAACATATTACTGAAGCTATTTGTTCTACTCATGAATGACATTTCCACCATCAGATATGTAATAATTATTATTTTTGAACAAGACACTTTATTAATTATCGGAACAATAAATCACTAAAATGTAAAAAGGAATATGAATATATGGGAAATATTATGGTGGTAGAAAAAGGATTTAAAAACAGTAATATTAACATGTTATTGTTTTAGTTATTATTGTTAAAACATCGCTTATGTAATATAAGCTTGCATGCTCGCAGTACACGCGGGATGTTTATAGAAATATTGATAAAATAAACAATGTGACTTCATTGAAAAACACGTAATTTCCTTTTTCTTTTATAACTAATAGGCAATTTTGGATAATTATGCAGACACATGTATTTTTAATATTTATTTTTAAATATTACCTGTGGGTAGCATTCTTATTATTGCATATACTTTAATAACAGTATGTTGAATAGAAGAGAAGAGAATTGTGGATTTGGCGCTAAATAAAATAAACTAATAAAATTATATATTTGTATATTAAATTGTTATTTTTTATCAACTCTATTAGACCCATATCACCAAAGCGTTGCCTTAGTTTGCCGTTTAACATTTTCTGCAGATCATAGTGATGCAGCTAATTATTATTATGTTATTTATAATTAATTAAACTAATTCGCGCGTGCGAATGCAGTAAGGTTAATAAATATTCGCGCGCCATCTAGCGGTATTTTGTGTAAAGCTAACTTATAATAGCGAGTTTACGGTAGTCGAAGTTGTCGAGTTGCCGTTCGCCAAGATTTGCGTTGTGAATTGTGAATTTTCTTCGTTAGACGAATACAAGTGATTTTTTTGTAATGTAGTGTATGTATATGTATGTAAGAAATGTGGGGAGAAGTTTGGCGGCTGTTGGCGGTCGTTTTCGTGGTTAGGTTAGAAAGTAACAGATAATAATATGCATGCACAGTTCACGCCGACCAAGAAGACTCTCTGACGTCATTTTGTTTCTAAAATGGCGTAGTCTGTAGACGTTCTATGTTTATGTGTTTTCCATTTTTTTCCTGGTAAACCACTGACGTTAAAAATATGATTGTTGTTGGAAGTTGTAACTTTTTATTAACTCTGTTAATCCCATATGATCCAAACATTGACTTTGTTTTCCCTTTAACTACTGTATGTCACAGTACGTGACTCACATTCCAACACAGATAAGCAAAACTTTACAGATGGAACTTTAATTTGTACAAATTTCTATAAACCAGTAAAAACCACAGGCAGAATCAACCCAGTAGAAGCTATGAAAATGTAGAACAATTGTTTTATTAACAGCTAACTTTTGAGTAAGACATAAACCATACCAATATCAAATAGTTGCTATATCTGTGTGTGTGTGTGTGTGTGTGTGTGTGTGTGTGTGTGTGTGTGTGTGTGTGTGTGTGTGTGTGTGTGTGTGTGTGTGTGTGTGTGTGTGTGTGTGTGTGTGTGTGTGTGTGTGTGTGTGTGTGTGTGTGTGTGTGTGTGTGTGTGTGTGTGTGTGTGTGTGTGTGTGTGTGTGTGTGTATGTAAAATCCCAGCAGTCATTTCAAAAAACATAACTGCTCAGCCAAATTCAGCAAAGAAACCATTTTCCTGTGATCATATTATTTTTTCACCAACAATTAACCATATCACAGGAGACATTACGCACTGCATTACTCAAATCCAGTAGTTGTTGTCAGGCCAGTGTAATTAGCCAATGAACTGCTAGACTAAAGACACACTACAACACGTTTATCAGAAACACAAATGTCAAAGGTAGTGACTAGAGGAGTTTCTAAGTAATACTACTACATACTCTTTCATTAGGTGATGAACGCTCTTAAAACGCATTTAATGGTGTGGTATGTCGGTCTTGTCTAAATGTGGGTGAACTCGACTGTTTGTAGTTGCTTGTAAACTGATTACTGTCTCTTTAATAATAAATAACAGCAACAACAATAACAATTATCTAACACCTGTTACATGGCAGGTTGTTGTTGTTGTTGTTGTTAAAAACTCACAACCTACGAGAACCATGCACTCAAACCAAGACTGTCTGTGACAGTGTCTCATTTCAAAAACGGATGCCGTGCGATCCACCATCCAAGATGATAAGATAGTAGGACATTCACTAGATCAACTGTAACTTGGCCCAGTTGTGGAACAAAGACAACCAAAGGTACAGTACGTGTGCTGGAACATGTACCTGTGGAATACCAGGTAAGTATCAAATATACGTTGCTGTTTAGCATTTCAATATTCCGATTACAGTCTGACCATTTCACAGGCATAATTTTTTAATGAGAACACAGTTCCGTGTTTACTGTATATTTGACATACAGGAACTGCAGACTTAATAATCATCTTTCATATTATATCCTCCTTGCACTAGGCGTAAACTTGCCGACTGTAACGCCATGTTAACATAAATCACGGACATTTCATTATCATTAACCAGCTTACCAATGCCTGCGTATTACAGAGCAATGATTAAACATTAATGGAACTTCCTGTTCAGACGCAAATCCATTGAGTAAGTACATGTAATACTCAACAACAGGCAACCATTTGCAACATGAATGATGCCAATAATGCATGATGTTACCAAGAAATCATCCTTGTTTTAGTTTTTACTATATATAACAGCAACACATGAATCTAAACTTCTGAACAAATGCACTGAATAAGAACACACTTACAGGTAGCATTTTACAATTTATTGTCCTTGTGCCTGAGCAAAAACTGATCACACATATCATGATTTAGAAACGTATCTCAACTTGCATTTTATGAATCTCATTACTCAGAGTCCAGAAACAATTGTCATGTATACCGATGTCACCATAGTCTAAAAGTCAATGTTTGATTCATCTTGTATATATCATTCAGCGTATCAACAAATCTAGCTCTAATAATAAAAAACGCCTGGACTGTCGTTGGGTCTGACCTGGATACCGACTGCCGCCTGTGACAGTGAAGTCTTGATCTATCACTGTTGGCCAGACGCCAACAGAGTGAGACACTCGGCTGAACAAGGACTCCAGTGTCAGGTTATGTACTGATATTATACCATGGGAAAATGTCTGGCGATCACCAGTCTAGCCTAAGACGCGCTTTCAAACTTTAATAAATTCAACATTTAAGATACAGCAATACAAGCAATTAAACCTAATATGAGTGAAAATAACCTGTTGGTTTATGAATCCACAATCCTTATTCAAAAACAGAAGTGTCTGAAAGAGGCAGTGCTTACTCTGCTGTCAGACTCACAGCTAGGCTGGCATGGCCACAGCCATGTACGCAACAAGTAAACAAGTGGCAACATTACCAGGAGAGAAATGTAAACAGAACGCAGATGGCAAATACACAGTGAAGTGTCATACGTCATCGTCAGGAACCTGTCAGAGCAAGGCGGATACACTGCATGGATAGGAAGTCAACAACGTCTGTAATAGTGTTAGCTTGCCATGTGGATTAGAAACAATGTCTTGAATTTTTAAAGCCCATATTTTTATAAGCCTTTTTATATAGATTTATTATGAGGAGGACAGAGCTAGGACTGCACGAGGAGACACCTGGAGAGACTGGGAGAAGGCTGGGGAACGGGAGCACAAGGAAGAGGGAAGGGGAGATTGTTGACAGAGGATGTAGTGACAGAAAACTGGCGAAAGATGAGGAATGAAAAAGATGACCAATGCCAACCATGACCAACCTGACGATAGGGATTTCTAGAAAATAATAATTATTATTCCTTCTTATGCGGCAATATGCTTGATAAGGACACCATTAGTCTACCTCTTACGAGGGCATAAAGATTGTAGTTCTGTGTGTTTTATTTATTTATTATTATATGTTATGGTTGTCATCATAGGCAGAGTCAATTTAATAATTAATCAAGTAAGCCAATGGATGAGCCTGATGAAAATTAAGACAATTTTCTGGTTTAAGATGCACTTTTTAAAAGACCGACAACATTTTTATTTGATCTACAGGAATTAGCATTGGTAGTAGAGCAAGCTACAAAAATACCACAACAGGGGATAAAACACAACCTTCTTCACTATAAACAAAACGTAAAAGTTCACGTGAACATCTCTATCACAGACTGCACAACTCTAACAGATATGGTTCAGTAGCAACAACAACATAAGACTATATAAAAAAAAAACTGATGATTTATGTGAGAAATATTGGAGGTACTTCAAATTTTGGTGTTCCTATTTTTTAATGCTTGGAAATAAATCCTGTTGATTTGTTTATCAACCGCTCAGAATAGAGGTGTCTTGACGAGTCTTGACAGGGTAAGTCCAAGGTCACCTGTGGTTAACGTATAGTGCATGTAAGTGCATGTAAACATAACACGTGCAAGGTGTAAACATCTATTCAAAACACGACATTCTTGTGAGTTTGTGTCGACATAAATCGCACTATTTCTTGCCTCCTCTGTACCTTGCACCACGGGGACTTTTCTATAAATTGTACAACAATCCTCTGTTTCAACTGATTGATAAGTTGATAACATGTCTTTCCGAGTCACTTCTGCTAAACTGGTCATAATGAAATCTATGATTACTCCATTGTCTGTGGAACAAAAAAACAGGAGGCTTTCTGGAATATAACTCAACAGTTAAGAATTAGGAATTCGAGCAAATCATTGACTAGGAATGGAACTCTTCTGAAGAAAGTTACAGAAGATGTCTGAAATCAAGGGACATGTTCACTGCTACATGTACTCAATAAAACTGTGCACAAACCGTACATGATAGATACAGTGTCAATGTTGTTGTGACTATAAATACCCTACTTGACTAAAGAAAAGGTTACTGGACACCCACTGGCAGTGGGCAAACAACAACTATCGCAAGCTATCTAGTAAGAAAGTAGATCAGGCCACTGCAAATCTTTCAATTTGGCTGAACAAAGAACAGTTCGATGTGACTGTGGATGTTGTGGATCCATCATATCTAAGGGTTCAACTCAAAACACTCTCTCACCTGGTTTCAAGGGGAAGGATTTTTACGCGTTTCATCTTTCAGATAATTTTGCATTACAACTGCACGGGGGTGAACATCATAAGTTTGACAGCTACAGTATAAAGAAAAAAATGTTTTCATTGTTAGTGGTTACATTTTTCCTTACCAAAGAGGGAAGACTGGGCTCAAGTTACATTTGGTTTATATTGTGTCATTCGTCAAGGTTTTTGGATCATCCCTAACGCAGATGATAACAGGGAACCAATTGACCTAGTAGATTGGCTTACATAATGTAGGTTGATTGCAGCATGAATAAGAGGATATAGTTTATCAATGAGAACAGTCATTTGTTAGTTGTTATCACACGTAACAGTAAGAGGTGTAGGCACTACAACGCCCAACCCACTGCTGTGAACGGTTTAGGTCCGTTATAGCTACTTCCCGTTATAGCTACTTCCCGTTATAGCTACAGTTTTTTTCCGTTATAGCTACAGTTTTTCCTGTTATAGCTACTCGTTAAGTTTGACAGGCAAACTAGTTCCGTTATAGCTACTTATTTAATTACACACTTCAGGAGGAGACAGCAAGAGGGAGCATTAGCTATTTTAGATTACTGTAAGATTTCTACATGAAATGTATTAATGAAAGACACATTTTAAAAGTCATAAGAAAGGTATATAGATGTAACTGTCAGTTTTTTTAATGGAAAATATACTATAAAACACTTGTGCAAAACATTTTTTTCAAAAGACAACTACATTAATTGTACTCAGTACAGAATTGCATTTATCAAAAAGTAATGAATGTCATCAATTATTCTTGTTATATGGTGATGGGACGGCAGCATCATGTTTAGCAACCATGAACTGGAAGATTTTGGGATGGCGTTTCCCCACCACTTTTGCAAACTTTGAATTCCATCCCTCAACATTGCTGTTTGTTCATTTGTCAGATTATGTGTAGACATTCCACATGGCCATGGTGATTTTTGAATCATCACCAAGCCATGTCTCCACAAAGTACTCGTTAAAAATTATCATTTGACTTTGTGCAAATTCCTCAGTGGGACACACATAAAAGCAGTTCAACCCTCGTGGACATCAGCTGGATGGAGATGAAATAGTTAATGCTCCCTTATCTTGTTACATTGTAAAATGGAGAAATAGAAAAGTAGCTATAACGGGACTAGTGTGCCTGTCAAACTTAACGAGTAGCTATAACGGGAATACAAAATAGCTATAACGGGAAGTAGCTATAACAGGAAGTAGCTATAACGGGAAGACATCCTGTGAACTGCTACCAGACCTGGGGGGAAAGTAATAGTAGTATATAGTATGTTTATTTCGGACAAATAATCCATATGTGTACATAAAATACAATACAATAAAAAAGTACAACACTTAAAAAACAGCTAAAGCAATTATGGGGTACAAGTAAAATAATAAATAAGTGGGCAATAAAAAATTTATGATCTACCCTGCAGCAACTATGGTTCAATCACACTGATTATAAGCCATCAAGTTTTGGTTTTGTCCTTCATTCCAACGCTACTCACTATCCATGTTAGAAGTCAGGTCACTGACACTCCTGTGATATCACCCACTGACACTCCTGTGACATCACCCACTGACACTCCTGTGATATCACCCACTGACACTCCTATGACATCACCCACTGACACTCCTGTGACATCATCCACTGACACTCCTATGACATCACCCACTGACACTCCTGTGATATCACCCACTGACACTCCTATGACATCACCCACTGACACTCCTATGACATCACCCACTGACACTCCTGTGATATCACCCACTGACACTCCTATGACATCACCCACTGACACTCCTGTGATATCACCCACTGACACTCCTGTGACATCACCCACTGACACTCCTGTGACATCATCCACTGACACTCCTGTGACATCACCCACTGACACTCCTATGACATCACCCACTGACACTCCTATGACATCACCCACTGTCACTCCTGTGTCATCACCCACTGACACTCCTGTGTCATCACCCACTGACACTCCTGTGTCATCACCCACTGTCACTCCTGGGTCATCACCCACTGACACTCCTATGACATCACCCACTGTCACTCCTGGGTCATCACCCACTGTCACTCCTGTGTCATCACCCACTGTCACTCCTATGACATCACCCACTGTCACTCCTATGACATCACCCACTGTCACTCCTATGACATCACCCACTGTCACTCCTGTGTCATCACCCACTGACACTCCTGTGTCATCACCCACTGTCACTCCTGGGTCATCACCCACTGACACTCCTATGACATCATCCACTGACACTCCTGTGATATCACCCACTGACACTCCTATGACATCACCCACTGACACTCCTGTGATATCACCCACTGACACTCCTGTGATATCACCCACTGACACTCCTATGACATCACCCACTGACACTCCTGTGATATCACCCACTGACACTCCTGTGACATCACCCACTGACACTCCTGTGACATCATCCACTGACACTCCTGTGACATCACCCACTGACACTCCTGTGACATCACCCACTGACACTCCTGTGATATCACCCACTGACACTCCTGTGATATCACCCACTGACACTCCTGTGACATCACCCACTGACACTCCTGTGATATCACCCACTGACACTCCTATGACATCACCCACTGACACTCCTATGACATCACCCACTGACACTCCTGTGATATCACCCACTGACACTCCTATGACATCACCCACTGACACTCCTGTGATATCACCCACTGTCACTCCTATGACATCACCCACTGTCACTCCTATGACATCACCCACTGACACTCCTATGACATCATCCACTGACACTCCTGTGATATCACCCACTGACACTCCTATGACATCACCCACTGACACTCCTGTGATATCACCCACTGTCACTCCTATGATATCACCCACTGACTCTCCTGTGATATCACCCACTGACACTCCTGTGACATCACCCACTGTCACTCCTGTGATATCACCCACTGTCACTCCTGTGACATCACCCACTGACACTCCTGTGACATCACCCACTGACACTCCTGTGACATCACCCACTGACACTCCTGTGACATCACCCACTGACACTCCTATGACATCACCCACTGACACTCCTATGACATCACCCACTGACACTCCTATGACATCACCCACTGACACTCCTATGACATCACCCACTGACACTCCTGTGACATCACCCACTGACACTCCTGTGACATCACCCACTGACACTCCTGTGACATCACCCACTGACACTCCTGTGACATCACCCACTGACACTCCTGTGACATCACCCACTGACACTCCTGTGACATCACCCACTGACACTCCTGTGACATCACCCACTGACACTCCTGTGACATCACCCACTGACACTCCTGTGACATCACCCACTGACACTCCTGTGACATCACCCACTGACACTCCTGTGACATCATCCACTGACACTCCTGTGACATCATCCACTGTCACTCCTATGACACCACCCACTGTCACTCCTATGACACCACCCACTGTCACTCCTATGACATCACCCACTGTCACTCCTGTGTCATCACCCACTGACACTCCTGTGTCATCACCCACTGTCACTCCTGTGTCATCACCCACTGACACTCCTGTGACATCACCCACTGACACTCCTGTGTCATCACCCACTGTCACTCCTGTGTCATCACCCACTGACACTCCTGTGACATCATCAACAACTGACAAGCTGGTTATTTATGTCATTCAAAGTACCATGTTTGAACAGACTCAGCGCCTGAATAAACACACAATGCATTAAATACTACTAAACCTAAAGAAAAGCCATGCCTAATTATATATCACAGAACTCTTGACATAATAGAAATGGACACAATCTGATTATAACCTTGCATACTGATATACAAACACGACCCATGCACTGTGTGTTTGCAGCCGCAAGGTATATAGGAACAGGGTGATTAAATATAGACACTATTAATGAGAGCGTTGTACCCCGCTACTTGTGCGACCAGTGACCACACGACAACAAGGACCAGACTTGTGTGGTGCTACGGCCTGCCAGACTCTCCCCAGGTGAACTATGGGTCAGTCCAGGAAATCATTACCATCCATTGTGCCTGTGGAAGCTACTGTAGACGAGAGCCTTTAACACAGTGGCCTAATTATTCAAATACTATAATCAGCTGACTGGTGGTGTTTACAGGCCACAGTATCAGCTGTGGTCTGTAGCTGATCCACGTGTCCCACAGGGAAGACGGGAGAGAAGTACAGTGTAGAAGGAGGAAGGCTGTACATGTATATACACGGTAGTGTAGGGGAGAAGGTTGTACATGTATATACACGGTAGTGTAGGGGAGAAGGCTGTACATGTATATACACGGTAGTGTAGGGGAGAAGGCTGTACATGTATATACATGGTAGTGTAGGGGAGAAGGCTGTACATGTATATACATGGTAGTGTAGGGGAGAAGGCTGTACATGTATATACAGGGTAGTGTAGGGGAGAAGGTTGTACATGTATATACATGGTAGTGTAGGGGAGAAGGTTGTACATGTATATACACGGTAGTGTAGGGGAGAAGGTTGTACATGTATATACATGGTAGTGTAGGGGAGAAGGTTGTACATGTATATACACGGTAGTGTAGGGGAGAAGGTTGTACATGTATATACACGGTAGTGTAGGGGAGAAGGTTGTACATGTATATACACGGTAGTGTAGGGGAGAAGGTTGTACATGTATATACACGGTAGTGTAGGGGAGAAGGCTGTACATGTATATACATGGTAGTATAGGGGAGACAGATGAGGAAAAGACATTTAATCAGTGGTCATAACTTAACCGAGCTCTCGGTATTACAAACCAGAAGGTTGTGATATACACTGTACCATGAAACATGACAGGGCTACCAACTAGCGGTCTAGGTCCGTTATAGCTACTTCCCGTTATAGCTACTTCCCGTTATAGCTACTTCCCGTTATAGCTACTTCCCGTTATAGCTACAGTTTTTCCCCGTTATAGCTACTCGTTAAGTTTGACAGGCAAACTAGTCCCGTTATAGCTACTTATTTAATTACACAATTCAGGAGGGGACAGCAAGAGGGAGCATTAACTGTTTCAGATTACTGTAAGATTTCTACATGAAATGAATTAATGAAGGACACATTTGAAAAGTCATAAGAATGGTATATAGATGTAACTGTCAGTTATTTGAAATGTAAAATATACCATAAAACACTTGTGCAAAACATTTTTTTCAAAAGACAGCTACATTGTACTGAGTACAGAACTGCATTTATCAAAAAGTAATGAATGTCATCAATTATTCTTCTTATATGGTGGCATCATGTTTAGCAACCATGAACTGGAAGATGTTTGGATGGTGTTTCACCAAC
Source organism: Oasisia sp. SBJ-2009 (assembly GCA_964017155.1). Classification (NCBI taxonomy): domain Eukaryota; kingdom Metazoa; phylum Annelida; class Polychaeta; order Sabellida; family Siboglinidae; genus Oasisia; species Oasisia sp. SBJ-2009. Next base: position 30,082,148 of record OZ024858.1, read on the forward strand.
AATTTTGCAAACTTGGAATTCATCCCTCAATATGGTTGTTTGTTCATTTGTCAGACTCTGTGTAGACCTCCCACGTGTCCATGGTGATTTTTGAATCATCACCAAGCCATGTCTCCACAAAGAAAGTAGTCGTTAACAATTATCACTGGACTTTGTGGAAATTCCTCAGGGGACACACTTACATAAAAGCAGTCAACCCCTCATGGACATCAGCTGGATGGAGATGAAATAGTTAATGCTCCCTTATCTTGTTACATTGTAAAATGGAGAAATAGAAAAGTAGCTATAACGGGACTAGTTTGCCTGTCAAACTTAACGAGTAGCTATAACGGGAATAAAAAGTAGCTATAACGGGAAATATATATAACGGGAAGTAGCTATAACGGGAAGACACCCAACTAGCAGGTTGTAACAGGTATGTCAATACAATAAAAACAGCTTTAACATTAAGTAAAATGATGTTATAAATGGTGACACATCACATACAAAACTCTACTGCAGATATCAGTCGTAACAGTTTACAATTGTTTTACAAATATCATACAACTTTTATACTGAGTGCCAATTTAGTGGTGATTCGATATTTAGTAATATGTAAATGAAATATCAACATGAAAAAATTAGTACTGAACTTACAGAAATATTGCAATATATTAATTGGTATATTATAGAGTATTGAACCAGCAGGTTGTGTACTATTCAGTATTGTACTCATGATCTAGTCTGGTGGTGAAACAATGTCAAAAGGTCAGTAGTGTCATAGGATTATACATTCATAGCTTCATATAATTGACAGACCAGACATGACATCCACACGGTGACTCCATCCACACACACAGACAGGTTTACAGTTTACACTTAACACACTAGACTTGATTTAGCAGCTAACAGCCCATACTCAGTCAGGACTCTGGAGGTAGGAACCATGACCAGTCATTCACATTTCACACCACTCTGGCAGAGCAAACAGTGCAGGAGTGGCAGTGGCATGGCTTCTAAAAGTACAAAACAAGATGGTAGGGAACTCTTGTCTACCCAGTGTTTCCCAGTGACTGTCATGATATAACTTTGAACTACTACAGCAAGCACATCAGGTATGGATGGCTTCTCTGGGGAGAGAAGGTATCAAGTAGGGGAAATCTGACTGAAGGTTTATGCAACTGAAAGCCTCAATAGTAATAGAAAATTATTAGCTCAATTAATATTACATTTATTAGATTACTTCTAATATTAATATTACCATTTCTATTTGTCTAATATATTTGCGTGTAACTGTTTATATAAAAACATTAATCGTGAGAAGTAATCATTAGTATGATTACTTTTGTAATGTAATTGAATACAATTACTCAGGAAGGATGAGTATGATTATTACGAGTACAATCACGGAGCATGATTACTCCGTCTCTGACTACCACATATCACAAAACATGATTTGTCAAATGGGGAAAAAAATAACAATTTATAAGAACAGCACACCTAACAAGTTAGTACAAGCAGCAGCGACCACAACCACGATGAGGCTAGTAACTGCACAAGACTCCTACTTGTCAGCCATGAACAATTGCTGCAATAATAAGCACCACCAGGCACTGTACAGTGTATTGTGCTATAGTAATACTGCAAGCCAGATGTATACATTTCTAAATAAACAGACACACTAACACCAACACGCCCATGAATACAGACGCACCAGCAGATAAAAACCTGTCTGAGTGAGACACGAATCGAGTTGCTCGCAACATCAATACACACCTATACAACGCACCTTCATAAGCTGCAGCAGGCCCATATATATTTATGTCTAATTTATTACAAATGTCACAGAAAGGTATAACATGTTATTGCATGCATGGACCCATACTCCCAATTACACAAGCTGAACAGAACTGATCCAGCATATAATACATTAATACCGGTAAGTGCTATATGTGATCTCATTCTTTCATACTAAATCATTTATAACAGACGTCACAGAAAGATATCAAATGTTATCACATGCATGGACCCATACCTCCATTACGCAAGCTGTTGAATTGGATATAATGCAACAAAAGTTATTCATTATATAATCTGAATTCTTTCATAGCTTCATGTTGACCATTGGTACTAATTTATCAGGCCTTTACGCAGGAACTTTTTTACTAGTCCATGATGTCCATACAGACATGGGTCTTCATATTCACACTCCTGTCTAAACTTACAGAGTGAAATGTACTCAGTTCAGCATTTGACAACGTGTAACATTTTAACATAACATTGAATGGGAATCCTAATAAGTTTGATTAACATTGCCTTTCTAGTCAACATAAATCCTTGAAATGGATTTCAACCTAATTCAGAGGGGCACAACAAGTTTCTGTTAACAACAAAGGGGTTAATAAATCTCAAAATCACTCTGTTCAACTTCTCAACATATATATTTGAGATATGCCAAGGAGGTTTGGAAGTTAGGAATTAACCAAAATAAAAACTAAAATTGCCTTTGAAATGAAAACAAACTGGTACATCAACCTAGTAAGGGTGCACAGAAATGATTTAAAATATGAAGATAGACATCAGTGTGCATGTCCAGTGTTTTTGTCCACTAATGTATCAATGAACTGATCTAAAACTACACATTTACAAGACAACTGTTGTTAGTAAAAAATAACACTGTTTAAGAATATTCCAGTCAGCCAAGTCACACAGAAAATTATTCATAGTTTAGGTTTTTATCAGCCTTTACTACTGTTCTGACAGTAATAACTTTATAGCTGTCCTTGACTTGTTAAAACCAAATACCCAATGCTGAAAGACACAGAAACTTGTTTTCGGATGTGAGCTTGAGACAGTAATATATAAAATGTACTGCTTACAGTATCACAAGTCAAAATAAAATTCCAGTACGATATACATTAGCTGTAGAGATTAAGAGTGCAGTAATCGTGGAGCAGTGCAGTAACTGGAGAGGGATTACGTGGCACCTTGTGTACACGTGGTATCCGATTAGCTGAACAAAGTTTACACACATCTAGTCTGCTACAATCTCTTTTGCTCAAACACCTACTAATAGATGTTATTGTTAGTGCAAAAAGTGTATTGCTGGTAACTGTTATGCCACACGTTGAACACCTATTACTCTTCTGCAAAATTATATATAATAAAGAATTGTGCAAAAATGGACAACAATACTGTGTTGACAATTATGAGATTTGTTGTGAAATTTATAATAGATGAAAAAATATACATTTTAATGTATTCCAAAATATCACATCAAATAAAAAATCTAAGATGAGACACGGACAAAAAGTTGAAAACCTATATATAAATGAAAGTACACAATTCAAGACTGGAATAATTAACATATTTTATTAATCACATATGCCTAGCATGTCAGTGCCCCAAGTTCAATACCCAGATCTAGCAGACATGGTGTAAACACACAAACTGTAAAACATAGCACTCAACACTGGGGACTGTGTAGTCGTCATGAATCGGAAATAATTTTAAAGACAGTCTATCTCAAGTTGGGACATAAAAGAACCACTGAGGACATGGGCACCCTAGGCCTAACAGTAATCACCCTCAATGCCAGCATAACAAGGTCAGATGGGTAATAATGTTCAGAAACTAGTTGAAACTTGAATGAAACCTCCCAAAATCATAACACTGTAATGACACAATTACAGGATATTCACTGATCAGAACACTGCCCACTGCTGAGCAGGACCAGAGAGATGTCGGTGATCCCTGACATAACAACAAAAGCCAGCTGACTGCTATCACCCAACCACGTATACAAACACTAACCACGTGCCGGGTCAAGGACGCCCCAGCCCAGCTCGCTTAATCGGGTGGCCTACTTTTCAACTTGCTCATGTGCGCTCGGTAAACACGATTTTACTGTCCATTTTGTCCAAATTACAATGTAATCATGATGACAACTGATGAACCGTAACCAGTATCATGCTAACGATGCCCCCTAAATGTCTTAACTGCGTGCGCACGCGTCAAACACAGCCCGATTGTGATGTGTCAACAGAGCGCGGCCAATGCACAGATAATGCACTGCCTGCTCACGCACGCCGCGTTGTTGTCAAAATGGCTTCCACGTTTAAGGCCAGCCTTTCGGAGAAAAACACTGCATTTAACCTTTAAACAACACCGACAGGCATCTGTTGTACTGGCAAATAACCCAGCTAATTATTATTCGGTTTCTGTCAGTATGCTATTTCGGCTAAAAATAGTAATTTATGTCACTCTGCGCCGTTTACATGCAGCTCGAAACTAGATCAAGTACCACGGCCGCCATATTTGTTTACAAGATGTCAAACTATTTAGTAAGCCAATTCGCCTTTTTATCAATTAACAGTTGATACACCTGTCATTGTTGCGTGCGTTTACGCACCACCTAACCAAAAATGTGTCTGATTATCATTACTATCCCCGAAAACTTTTAAAAAGGCAACATAAGCCGATCGGAGGACTTCCCACCAAAATTTGAAATAAAAGTTGCGCCTACTTACTCGTCTCCGTCCGGGCACAGCCCTGTTGTCTCATCATATTTAGTGCAATATACATCCGGATTGTAGTTGAACGTTCCATCCCTTCTACGCACAGGTCTCCGTCGCCTTTGGTTCATAAAATGCCAATGGAAACATGTAAATGGTCTGTGCTGTGTACATTTGTGTTGCAGGAACAGCGGGCACTGTTGCGTGCGAAACTCCTTAAGATATCTGAAAAACGAAAGAAAAGCCAGCAATAACAACACGTCCTGTTCGTGCGCTGATACTCAGTAACAACAATGCAGAATAATTTGGAACGTATTAAAGTGCTTACGTGTAATGGTGCGGCTTTTCCGTCTGGGTAGCCAGAAGAGGCGCTTCCGACGGCATTTTGAACAAACTTAGATGTCAATAAATTGTTCTGTGCGCATCCTTACTGCGCATCAACAAGACGTCGCCAATTCGTCAATATCTGTCACGTTGGTGGGTTTCCCCAAAGTCGCTGGGAAATTCCCTTTTCGCAGGGATTCTGGAAAAGAAAGGAATACCCCTGTATATTGATAAAATACACTGGCATATCATCACAAATGTCATCGCTGGAGATTTCACTAATACAATCTAACCTGGACAGATTCATGACGACTGTGTAACTATGTAAATAGTTTGTTTGAGAATATTACAGAAAAAATATGATTAGGCCCTACATCAGGTCCTAGGTTATCATACTAAACATTATCTAAACATCCCTGCATGGTTATATGTATGGTTATGAAAGTGCTGTTTCAGCAATAACAGGCAAAACACACTCACCAAAATATAAATGAATCACACCACTTGTCTAAATTGCTATTATAATTTTTTACTTCTAACACAATGGTATTTTGATGATAATATTTCATTTGTATACATGATCATATGGGGATGTTGTCCAACTAAATGTTTATATTGCTAATAAATATTTGTCACACTTGCTGGTATTATTACCACAACGATTCTAGAATTTCATTTGGGACATGGTCCAATTAAGCCAATACTGGTTGTGAGCTTATGTTAAAAATGTTATTGATATAATGTTGACATTATATATATGGCACAAGATTGAATATCTTTGGTTTTAGAATTTATACATTATATATTATACTAGGAATAATCTGATAAAATAGTGTTGCATAAGCAATCATATAAATATTGTTAGCAGATCATTGCACAGTGCTTTGACATATTTAAATTATAACCAAATAATTTATTAATTTTAATGCATTTGCATTTACGTGAATGTATGTCGATCAATAATTTTACATAACATAAATATCATACACTGGTTCACTTATAAAATGCATGTAGATTGAAATAATTAAGGATTTAATAAAATTATGATAGCTATAGATGTAATTAAATCAATGGCAGTTTGTTTCAACTTGTATATTTACAGAAAGTAGAGGGTACATGAAGTTGTGAAATAAAAAGAACTGTATGTGTTATTCAGATAGAATAAGGTATTAGTGGACACCAATAACTATAGAGCAAATTATGTACATACATGTACAGTGAGCATGCTGATAGTTTGAACATGATTAGTTAACCATAACCAGTATTTTTCATATATCTAGTAAAAATGGCAGACTACAATTAACTAGTTTAAAGAGGATTGTTGTATTCATGATATCTGTTTGATGGTTTCACTGCCCAACTGCCATCTGGTCCTTGGTTGGATGGTAATTTTGTTAATTACCCAAATCCCCCTGAGTGACTGTGAGAAGGCCTGACTGGCTCAGCCACATGTGACCAGTAGATGATCCCTCTGAAGTGTTGGCTGGTCCAGACAGGATGGTGTGATTGATGTCACCAACAGTTGATTCCCTTGCTTGTCTCAGCAGGCACCCCTTCCCTTGTGTTTCTGGTATTTGTAAAGAATGCGTTTATGCGGTGGTTAAATAAAAATTGCTTGGTCAGTCGATATTTTCATTCTCCATTCATGTCTTCAGCCAGTCTTTCCATCAGTCTATATATAATCTATCTCTGCTTTGGTCTTTTTGTCCACATCATATATGTTTGTTCAGGTTTTGACTACAGGTGTTTTGTGCAGTATTGGTTAACCAGGGTTCACCCCAGGACTCTGCAGCCTGCCCATGTCCCTGTTATTGTTGACACAGACAGACAGACAACTATAACATGTGCACAGAAGGAAAATGTGGTTTTATGTTTGTAGTTTGAGAGCATATATATGCATGCATGCATACACTTACACATGCATACTCATACACACGTACACACTTACTCACACATGCATACTCACACACATGCACACACTTACTCACACATGCACACACACTCACATGCAAACACACACATGCATGCAAACTCACAGACTCGTGCATGCACACAGAGAAACACATGCATACTCACACACACACACACACACACACACACACACAAACACGCGTGCACACATGCACACACACACACACACACATGCATTCTCACACACATGCATACTCACCCACATATGCATACTCATAAACAGACACACACATGCACGCAAGCACGCACGCACGCACGCACGCACGCACACACACACACACACACAAGGGGAGAGTCACATAATAAAATATGGTCACTGTTGCGCACACACAGACACACAAAGTATCTAACATCATATCTTAACACCCCATTTATTTATTTATTCATTATTGTACAAGACCAATAATTCATCATGAATCTACATTCTGGTTAAATTACATCCAGACAATTACAAATCACAATTTTGTGTAAACTGTATAGCAAAATATTTTTTTTACAAATTCATAAACGGAATGCTATTATATTCATATAGCTTTGGATGCATTTGAATTTGGAATGTTTCACCAGCACCAACATATATTAAACACTAACTGAATATAGAAGCATTAGGTTATGGTTGCTTACATTCAAATAAAGACGGTATCATTCAATAATATTAGCTTGATATTTATCTATCAACTATTTTAATATTTGCAAAAGAAATGCTCTATGTATATATGTATGTATATATATATATGTATATATGTCCTAATTCAAAATGCATTTGAATTTGGAATGTTTCACCAACACCAACATATATTAAACACACGGAATATGCATTAGGTCATGCTTGCTCACATTCAAATAAAGACGGTATCGTTCAATAATATTAGCTTGATATTTATCTATCAACTATTTTAATCTTTGCAGAAAAAAATATGCTCTATGTATATATATATATATATATATGTCCTAATTCAAAATGCATTTGAATTTGGAATGTTTCACCAACACCAACATATATTAAACACTCACGGAATATAGAAGCATTAGGTCATGCTTGCTCACATTCAAATAAAGACGGTATCATTCAATAATATTAGCTTGATATTTATATATCAACTATTTTAATCTTTGCAGAAAAAATATGCTCTACGTATACATATATTGCAAAAATATGATTCTACTACAGCATAACATACATGTTAGATATGATAAACAAATGTTAATTTGTGTATTGTACACTGTTTTAAAATAGAAATGTGCAATTTAAATTATCACCACTGTGAAAGCTGAGAAGTATAATTCATTCTTAATTATCTGAATTAAAACAGGCAATACAACACAATTAAATATCATCCAATCACTGCTGCTTCTCCCATTCTCTTCTGCGTAGATCAACGCGACGGATCTTGCCGCTGATAGTTTTAGGAAGACTCTCCACAAACTCAACCTATAAAAGTTACAATAAAATTTTTTTATTGCATAAGAAATATCCATTAGTGTTATCAGGTCCTATTTGCATCTGTATTCTTTGGCAATTTAAACTGACCATGTCTGTTTCTCTATCTTTAATGCCAATGACATGAATATAGGGTAAGAGTATTTCACACCCCAAATCATGCTTAGTAAGCCTAAAACAATGTTTATAGTATGTTGTAGTCACTAGACATTACAATTGCATACAAGCCACTGAAATATTAATTAGGTATGGCTATAAACACAAGTTCCTGGGAATGCCTGTTGAAAATGGACACAACATGCAGGGTTATTGCATGTAAACACTTTGTTAAGCCTGAGTTGTTTACCAACTGTCATAGAGCATTTAGCACCTGCATAAAAACACATTTATCTACTGAAGTAAAGCAGACCAATTTTTTAAAAGAATCCAGCTAATTGAGTAAATCTTACAAAACGCTGACATACTTTGCGTGGGTACTTGTACGGAGCAGTGACGTCTTTCACCATCTGCTGAAGTTCAGCTGTCAACACATCCTTGTTGACACTCTCATAGTCCCCTCTCAACACCACAAAGGCCTTCACAACCTGTGGTGAGCAAATGTCACTAAGTGTCATCCAAGTGTCACCCATATAGCAGCCAATCACAAACCAACAATTGGGCATTGGTGGAAGTTTTAGGGGCAACCAACAGCTGTCATCCTCAGTTTTAAAATCATGATGGTATCTAAAACTGTACATTTTAAGTATACATAAGTTGGTTACAATGTAAACATTAATAGCTATTTCTATGATTTGGTTTACCCCTGGGTAGTTACATATTTATGTGTATGTGAATGAGAAACTGACTTCTCCCCTGGTTGTGTCAGGACTGCTCACTACGGCCGACTCGACAACGGCCGGATGTTCAAGTAGTGCACTCTCCACTTCAAACGGACCAATCCGATATCTGCAGCCACATGTCTTACCGTGTAAACACACAAAATGAGTGGACATGTGTCATACACTATTTATTACTTATACAATAAAAATTTACGTACACTTTTCAGAATAATCTTTTATCGATTAAATACATTACTTCTTTTTCTATATTTCGGTTTTCACCAGCTAATTTTATCATAATTTGCCAAATAAACTTTCACCTCATTTGACAACTCACTAATAAGAAATGCATATGCCTTGTTCTGGGTCACAAAAAAGACAATCGTTTGTCTAAGGACCTGATTGTCTACGTATTTACCCAGCTGAGAGAATGATGTCGTCTGACCGCGCAACAAACCACAAGTAGCCGTCATCATCCCTGTAAGCCCTGTCTCCTGTCAGGTAATAGTCCCTGCGGTAGGTGGCTGCTGTCTTCTCTGGCTCATTCTACAACCACATCAACCCTCGTGTCACTGACGTCATCAATACTTGTGGCACTGACGTCATACTACAGCATCAACCCCTCGTGTCACTGACGTCATACTGCAGCATCAACCCCTCGTGTCACTGACGTCATACTGCAGCATCAACCCCTCGTGTCACTGACGTCATACTGCAGCATCAACCCCTCATGTCACTGACGTCATACTGCAGCATCAACACTTGGGGCACTGATGTCATACTGCAGAATCAACCCCTCATGTCACTGACGTCATACTGCAGCATCAACCCCTCTTGTCACTGACGTCATACTGCAGCATCAACCCTTGTGTCACTGATGTCATACAGCAGCATCAACCCTCTTGACACTGACATCATACTGCAGCATCAACCCCTCATATCACTGACGTCATACTGCAGCATCAATCCCTCGCATCGCTGACGTCATACTTCAGCTTCAACCCCTCGTGTCACTGACGTCATACTATAGCATCAACCCCTCGTGTCACTGATGTCATACTGCAGCATCAACCCCTCGCGTCACTGATATCATACTTCAGCTTCAACCCCTCGTGTCACAGATGTCATACTGCAGCATCAACCCCTCGCATCACTGACTTCATACTGCAGCATCAACCCCTCGTGTCACTGACGTCATAGTGCCGCATCAACCCCTCACGTTACTGACGTCATACTGCAGCATCAACCCCTCGTGTCACTGATGTCATACTGCAGCATCAACCCATCGGGTCACTGATGTCATACTGCAGCATCAACCCCTCGTGTCACTGATGTCATACTACAGCAACTGCACTAAAATGACACATTTTCACTATTTAATTGTACGTTGTTGTGGTTATTATTTAGTTGTGGTATATATGGAATTGTTCTAAAATGAGAGGGAAAAAAATGAAGAAGTCGCTCTAAGCTGTCATGTGGTCAGATATTGGCAGAACTGGAGCAGACAATGTGGCGGTTAGCTCTTCCACCGGCCAGCTTGGTATATTTGATGTAACATTAACAAACACTGGGGATCATTTATCCCTCGTGATTATGTATCGCTGCTGTCAGTTTGCAATGAACCTACCACGTAGCACGAAAAGAGACCGACGGGTCTCTCGGGTGAGACCCGGATGGCGATGTCTCCCTCGACTCCAGGATCCACCTCCTGACAGTCTCTGTCAATCACCTGCGGACATCACATGAGCCTGCTTAGTCATGCAAAACGCAGTGCATCATGCATATGCATTATACATTTAATGTATTTAGTTAATCAAATAATTTAATGCAATTAATTAATTAAATTAATTTAATGTAATTAATTAATGTAATTAATTAATTTAATGTATTTATTATTTAATTAATGATTTGTTACTTATACAACATGTATTGTTATCACTATTTTATAATAAAAAACTATTTAAAATTATATAACTTAAACTAAACTATAACTGCATGTGTGTGTATGCAAGCACATGTGTATTTGTTATTCTTTTATACTAAGTTCATTTATTTCGCAACAAACAATTAACTCACGTTTTCAACATACGTGTGCCAACCCATAGATAATCTGTCTCACAACTTTTTCCTAAATCTAAGCTCAATATTGGCAAACGTGTTTCTCTGTAGCTGCTCCCAAAAGAACAACATCAGGTTTAAGAACTCTTAGCAACATCAGTGACATGGTGGCCAGAGGAGTACAGAAGTCTGAAATTATTACCCATAATTCTTAGCACTAGTTTGATTGTATCTAACACCATGGTTCATTGACATATATAACCTTTCTTGGGTAAAAGTTAAACATAACAATGTCTGGGCTACACAACCTCACACTGTTCCCGGCATCAGCCACCCACCCTGACATCCATCCCTGGAGCTGGCTTTCCCATGGATCCCGGCTTGTTGGGAAGACAACGGAACGATGCACACAGTAACACCTGACAGAGGAATTACACAGGTGATACCACAGGTGACACTACAAGTGCTACTACAGGTGACACTACATGTGACACTACATGTGATGATATAGGTGACACTACAGGTGACACTACAAGTGACACTACAAGTGACACTACATGTGATACTACAGGTGACACTACATGTGACACTACAAGTGACACTACAAGTGACACTACATGTGACACTACATGTGACACTACATGTGACACTACAAGTGACACTACAAGTGACACTACAAGTGACACTATGGGTGATACTACAGGTGACAGTACAAGTGACACTACAAGTGACACTACAGGTGATACTACAGATGACAGTACAAGTGACACTACAAGTGACACTACAAGTGACACTACAGGTGACACTACAGGTGACACTACAGGTGACACTACAAGTGACATTACAAGTGACACTACAGGTGATACTACAGGTGACAGTACAAGTGACACTACAATTGACACTACTAGTGACACTACAAGTGACACTACAAGTGACACTACAAGTGACATTACAAGTGACATTACAGGTGACACTATAAGTGACACTACCAGTGACACTACCAGTGACACTACAAGTGACACTACATGTGAGACTACAAGTGACACTACATGTAATACTACAGGTGACACTACAGGTGACACTACATGTGAGACTACATGTGACACTACATGTGACACTACATGTGATACTACCGATGACACTATGGGTGACACTATGGGTGACAATACAAGTGACACTACAAGTGACACTACAAGTGACACTACAAGTGACACGACAAGTGACACTACAAGTGACACTACAAGTGACACTACAAGTGACACTACGGGTGATACTACAGGTGACACTACAAGTGACACTACAAGTGACACTACAAGTGACACTACAGGTGATACTACAAGTGACACTACAAGTGACACTATGGGTGATACTACAGGTGACCCTACAAGTGACACTACAAATGACACTACAAGTGATACTACAAGTGACACTACATGTGACACTACAGGTGATACTACAAGTGACACTACATGTGACACTACAAGTGACACTACAAGTGACACTACATGTGACACTACATGTGACACAACATGTGACACAACATGTGACACAACAATTGACACTACAGGTGATACTACATGTGACACTACATGTGACACTACAAGTGACACTATGGGTGACACTATGGGTGACACTACGGGTGACACTACGGGTGACACTACATGTGACACTACAGGTGACACTACATGTGACACTACACATGACACTACACATGACACTACATGTGACACTACATGTGATATTAAAGGTGACACTACAGGTGACACTACGGGTGACACTACGGGTGACACTACAAGTGACACTACAGGTGACACTACATGTGACACTACAGGTGACACTACAAGTGAAACTAAAGTGTTACCACATGTGATACTACAAGTGACACTATGGGTGACACTACAGGTGACACTACAAGTGAAACTAAAGTGTTACCACATGTGATACTACAAGTGACACTACAGGTGACACTACAGGTGACACTACAAGTGAAACTAAAGTGATACCACAGGTGATACTACAAGTGACACTACGGGTGACACTACATGTGATACTACAGGTGACACTACAAGTGACACTACATGTGACACTACATGTGACACTACAAGTGACACTACAAGTGACACTACAAGTGACACTACAAGTGACACTACAAGTGACACTACAAGTGACACTACAAGTGACACTACAAGTGACACTACAAGTGACACTACAAGTGACACTACAAGTGACACTACAAGTGACACTACACATGATACTACAGGTGATACTTCAAGTGACACCACGGGTGACATTACAAGTGACACTACAGGTGACACTACATGTGACACCACAGGTGATACTACAAGTGACACTACATGTGACACTACAGGGGATACTACAGATGATACTACATATGACACAATGGGTGATACTGCCCATTACAGTTGTGGCAATGGTACTGTAAATGATCACTAAGTTTATACATTCTGTTGATTTGTTTGACTGATAATATGTCAACAAGGTTGGCCAAAACTGTATCTGACTGAAACAATGAGTGTAAATAAGTACAATTTACTGTAGCACTATGCAGCAAAAATATAAATAAACCCAAACATTTTATAGTGTAATAAAATAAAACAAGGGTACAAACAGCAATTTCAGCTACGCCTACCCTAATGTTACTATCAATTTGCAAAAATGGATTTTATGGATTAACAGCAATGAAAATACATTAAGAAGAGCCGAGTTTGTCTGCATGTGAAACCTGAAATAAAATTGTTAATATGAAGCCGTATTATTGGTAGAGTTTACCTACTGTCTCAGTTTGCCCATATCCTTCTCGTATTTCTGTCCCTGTGGCATCCAACCATTGGTCAGTCACCTCAGGATTCTAAAATGGCGGTGATAATGCAGTCATAACAAAATAATAACTTTTAGAAACAAATTCCACCTGCGTATGGTTTCCATTGCAGATAAACTGTTGAATAAAACAATGCGTCCATGCATTGTGTAATACAAACAATAAATATAATATAAATGTAAAGTAAATAAACCTACCCCAATACTATTATATATGTAGTTTTTACATTAAATGTATATGAGGTTTATTATATATTTATTTTATGTATTATAAATATTATATACATATATATGTATATATATATATTATATGTAACTATAAATTACTAACAATAACAAATAAATTATATATAAGTAATAAATAAAATACAGCAGCAAATCAATCAGATTCATAATATGGATACAAGAAAACATAAACCAGATGTAGCTCTGTCATACCATTGGCTCCCCCCCAGTGACCCAATGGCGAATGGAACTGAGGTTGTACTTTGTGAAATTCTCCAACACCAGCATGCGGTAGGCGGTGGGAGGGGCACAGAATGTACTGATGGGATACGTCTCCAACACCTGTAGGGCAAATACCCAGCATATTTTAATTTAAGATGTATACCATTACATAAGTTTTTGTCAAGTCTAATTAGATTTTAGTTTTGGAGATAAGCCTTTATATAACTATCTCTCTTGTCTAAACATATATTAGTTTTGAATATACACTTTACGTAAATCCCAATCAAGTCAAAACATATCTTAGTTTGGGTTATAGACTATTACATAATCCAATATATATATATATATATATATATATATATAATATTATAGTCATTATTATTGTACATGATATAAGTAGTACTACCCAGGTAGTTAGTGTTTCAGAATGAGGAAACAAGTAACAAAATTAAAATGTGAATAATTTTGTATGATGTTCTAAATTAATAAATAACATTGCAAATACATTCCTGTAAGACCCTCTCGGGGTTAAACTTGGGGGTGTGATGTACAAAGACACATGCCCCCTGAGTCCAGGGGGCAAAGACACAGCTATATGCAGACTTTGCCCAGCCCGTGTCGGAGAGGTTCCAGTGGACGTCTGATGGCGTCAAGTCCAACCAGTACCTGCAGCACAACTTGGTGCTCTTATGTCACGAGATCTCACAAGGCTGATCACATACAGGAGGAAAATAATTGTACACATGAATGATGGGGTTTTTATGTACATTTTTGTGTGCATTTGTTTGTGTACATGTGTGTGTGTGTTAATGTGTATGTATATGTGTGTGTGTTAATGTGTGTGTGTGGGGGGGGGGTTGTGTGCATGTGTGTGCATGCATGTGTGTGAGCGTGTGTGCATGTGTGTGAGTGTGTGCGTGTGTGTTGTATGCGTGTGTACACGTGTGTGGCACTGTGTGCAAAACTGTGCATCCATGTGTCTGTGCATCCATGTTTGTTTGTGTAGTTAATACTATTAATAAATATGCACTTTTTAATAATATTAACACTTTTGTGCATGTAATCTAATGATGATGGACTGGACTCATGCACGCACGCACGCACGCACGCACGCACGCACGCACGCACGCACGCACGCACACACACACACACACACACACACACAACCATGGAAGTGTCACATGACCTACTTTCCTGTGATGACATGGGCAAGTCCATAACTCGCGTGAGTCTGTTCGGTCATCTTCGGTTCACCTGTTGTGCCACTTGTGAAGTATATCTGCAGTGGGTCACATGACCTTGTCTTGACCCCCTGCATAAGTCAACCATTGTTAATCTGGGTTATTCTTTGTCAAATATATGTCTACTGTTCATGTATTTGGTTTATCATTTCTGCTAAATAGTTAAAATTGCATAAATCTATTAACATATGACTCCAGCAAGTAATCAATATGATTTAATATTTACCGTTTTGTGGGAATTAGAGGCATTGAACAAATCCACAAAGTCGAGCCACCCAACTCTGAAACAGAATATTTGAAAGATTGTATGCACCTTTGAAATGTTATTTAGACATGTCAGTTTTTAAATATAAATTATACTTGAATAAATACATGCACTTGCCTTGGATTTGCAGAACTTCCAACAAGCAGTTTTGTCTGCACACTAGGACAATCGTCAATGACCTGAAATTAAGTAAAGTATAAACTAATGTAAATTATTACTTGTCTGTGCCAGAAATGTTAATCTACGTAAATATATCTATCACATGGTGAGTAGAAATATGCTTTATAAAGGTGAAATAAGTTAAAACTAATATGATCACTGTTTATATTCTGTATGTAACTGAACCTCACATTGTGTTCATGTCCTAATTAAGGTCCCCTGAATTATGTATAAAATAGTAAGTACCAGGTAATAGGAAGTTTGTCCCGCTAATATGTCACCTTGTTATTCAGGTCACGTGTACACAAGTACGTTGTTTACTCTGAGGGTGACCTTAATAGAAAGGTTCAATGATTTTGTCTGATTTGTCCCAATCTGTAATTGTAGGATCAAACCATTTTGAAGGCAAACACCAAATAACCTCCTGACTACTTGCAAACAGTTACTAACAGCTCTCAATACCTAGGTAATAATTTCCTGGGATTATAGCCATGATTAACTGAAACATAAAAATAAAACAGAAAGCAATGAATTTAAAGAGTAGTTTCAAATGTACCTCATTAAATCATACCTAGGTAAGTCATGTGTAGATCTTTGTATCGCTGCAGTTTATCATATGTGACATGAATTTTACCATAGAAATTATAAACTCCTTTTTTTAAAGCTGTGTCATTGTTGAAGTCTGACTTCAGACCTGGTTGTGATTATGTTTGCTTGACCTTTGACCTGGTTGGTTTAAGTGTGTTTAACGTATGAAACAATTGGATTAAGTTTGCTTGACCCCTGACCTGGCTGGAACTACATTTTGTTTTGACGTCTGACATGGTCACGATTACGTTTGTTTGACCCCTGATCTGGCTGGAACTACATTTTGTTTAACGTCTGACATGGCTACGACTAAGTTTGTTTGACCTATGACCTGGCTGTAATTAAGTCTGTTTGACATCTGACCTGGTCAACCTCGTCGGCTGTAGCTGCATCGGTGACCACACAGTTCGCTCCGGACTGAATGAGTCTGTGGTGGACATCTCGAGCGGTCAGCTGAGTTGTACCAGGTATCAACACGGCGCCTGTTGCAAGAACATCTGTGTATCTCTAAAGGCCAATTCACACAATCAAGATGTATCCAGTTTTATGGAAGACACTACGCTATATGATGCAGTACTACAAAAATGAGATATGTATACATCAATTAGTGATGTCAAATTTGGTGCATGCTTATGTTAGGAAGAACTGGATAGGTCAACTTTCAGAAAAAAAGATAGTTACATAGCTGATGATTATGTGCAAGGAATTCACTACATATTATAATAATAAAACCTAAGACATGATACTAACGTATAAAAAAAAAATTACTTCAAACCTGCATGGTTTTAATTTTAAATAAACAGAATACTGAATTACCAGGCACCATTTAAAGCTAAGAGAAAATATATATATAAAATTGCTGACAATTTTTTACTTTTTATAATTAGCTTATCGTTTAATCATTTCATTTGCCAGGGTTATTTTACAAAAACAATTTGTTAAACAAATCCTCCAGAAGAAAACTGCTTTAGCCACAACACACAATAATCCATGTGGATTTCCACTGGCATCATGTCACTGTGATTGCCTGCAGATCAAAGTAGAGAACACAGCCAACATTCACCTACACTCACCCATTCTACAGCACACACAGCCAACATTCACCCACACTCACCCATTCTACAGCACACACAGCGATCAATCACCCACACTCACCCATTCTACAGCACACACAGCCATCATTCACCCACACTCACCCATTCTACAGCACACACAGCCAACATTCACCTACACTCACCCATTCTGCAGCACACACAGCCAACATTCACCTACACTCACCCATTCTACAGCACACACAGCCAACATTCATCTACACTCACCCATTCTACAGCACACACAGCCAACATTCACCCACACTCACCCATTCTACAGCACACACAGCCAACATTCACCTACACTCACCCATTCTACAGCACACACAGCCAACATTCATCTACACTCACCCATTCTACAGCACACACAGCCAACATTCACCCACACTCACCCATTCTACAGCACACACAGCCATCAATCACCCACACTCACCCATTCTACAGCACACATAGCCATCATTCACCCACACTCACCCATTCTACAGCACACACAGCCAACATTCACCTACACTCACCCATTCTACAGCACACACAGCCAACATTCATCTACACTCACCCATTCTACAGCACACACAGCCAACATTCACCCACACTCACCCATTCTACAGCACACACAGCCAACATTCACCTACACTCACCCATTCTACAGCACACACAGCCAACATTCACCCACACTCACCCACTCTACAGCACACACAGCCAACATTCACCTACACTCACCCATTCTACAGCCAACACAGCCAACATTCACCTACACTCACCCATTCTACAGCACACACAGCCAACATTCACCCACACTCACCCACTCTACAGCACACACAGCCAACATTCACCTACACTCACCCATTCTACAGCCAACACAGCCAACATTCACCTACACTCACCCATTCTACAGCACACACAGCCAACATTCACCTACACTCACCCATTCTACAGCATACAGAGCCAACATTCACCTAGACTCACCCATTCTACAGCATACACAGCCAACATTCACCTACACTCACCCATTCTACAGCATACAGAGCCAACATTCACCTAGACTCAGCCATTCTACAGCATACACAGCCAACATTCACCCACACTCACCCATTCCACAGCACATACAGCCAACATTCACCTACACTCACCCATTCTACAGCACACACAGCCAACAATCACCTACACTCATCCATTCCACAGCACACACAGCCAACAATCACCTACACTCACCCATTCCACAGCACACACAGCCAACAATCACCTACACTCACCCATTCCACAGCACACACAGCCAACAATCACCTGCACTCACCCATTCTACAGCACACACAGCCAACATTCACCTACACTCACCCATTCTACAGCACACACAGCCAACGTTCACCTACACTCACTCATTATATAGCACACACAGCCACCATTCACCTACACTCACTCATTCTATAGCACACACAGCCAACATTCATCTACACTCACTCATTCTACAGCACACACAGCCAACATTCACCTACACTCACCCATTCTACAGCACATGCAGCCACCATTCACCTACACTCACTCATTCTATAGCACACACAGCCAACATTCACCTACACTCACCCATTCTACAGCACACACAGCCAACAATCACCTACACTCACCCATTCTACAACACACACAGCCAACATTCACCCACACTCACCCATTCTACAGCACATACAGCCAACATTCACCTACACTCACCCATTCTACAGCACACACAGCCAACATTCACCCACACTCACCCACTCTACAGCACACACAGCCAACATTCACCTACACTCACCCATTCTACAGCCAACACAGCCAACATTCACCTACACTCACCCATTCTACAACACACACAGCCAACATTCACCTACACTCACCCATTCTACAGCATACAGAGCCAACATTCACCTAGACTCACCCATTCTACAGCATACACAGCCAACATTCACCTACACTCACCCATTCTACAGCATACAGAGCCAACATTCACCTAGACTCAGCCATTCTACAGCATACACAGCCAACATTCACCCACACTCACCCATTCCACAGCACATACAGCCAACATTCACCTACACTCACCCATTCTACAGCACACACAGCCAACAATCACCTACACTCATCCATTCCACAGCACACACAGCCAACAATCACCTACACTCATCCATTCCACAGCACACACAGCCAACAATCACCTACACTCACCCATTCCACAGCACACACAGCCAACAATCACCTGCACTCACCCATTCTACAGCACACACAGCCAACATTCACCTACACTCACCCATTCTTCAGCACACACAGCCAACATTCACCTACACTCACCCATTCTACAGCACACACAGCCAACATTCACCTACACTCACTCATTATATAGCACACACAGCCACCATTCACCTACACTCACTCATTCTACAGCACACACAGCCAACATTCATCTACACTCACTCATTCTACAGCACACACAGCCAACATTCACCTACACTCACCCATTCTACAGCACACACAGCCACCATTCACCTACACTCACTCATTCTATAGCACACACAGCCAACATTCACCTACACTCACCCATTCTACAGCACACACAGCCAACAATCACCTACACTCACCCATTCTACAACACACACAGCCAACATTCACCCACACTCACCCATTCTACAGCACATACAGCCAACATTCACCTACACTCACCCATTCTACAGCACACACAGCCAACAATCACCTACACTCACCCATTCCACAGCACACACAGCCAACAATCACCTACACTCACCCATTCCACAGCACACACAGCCAACAATCACCTACACTCACCCATTCCACAGCACACACAGCCAACAATCACCTACACTCACCCATTCCACAGCACACACAGCCAACAATCACCTACACTCACCCATACTACAGCACACACAGCCAACATTCACGTACACTCACCCATTCTACAACACACACACAGCCAACATTCACGTACACTCACCCATTCTACAACACACACAGCCAACATTCACCTACACTCACCCATTCTACAACACACACAGCCAACATCACCTACACTCACCCATTCTACAGCACACACAGCCAACATTCACCTACACTCACCCATTCTACAGCACACACAGCCAACATTCACCCACACTCACCCATTCTACAGCACATACAGCCAACATTCACCTACACTCACCCATTCTACAGCACACACAGCCAACATTCACCTACACTCACCCATTCTACAGCACACACAGCTAACAATCACCTACACTCACCCATTCCGCACCACACACAGCCAACAATCACCTACACTCACCCATTCTACAGCACACACAGCCAACATTCACCTACACTCACCCATTCTATAGCACACACAGCCAACATTCACCTACACTCTCCCATCCTACAGCACACACAGCCAACATTCACCACACTCACCCATTCTATAGCACACACAGCCAACATTCACCTACACTCTCCCATTCTACAGCACACACAGCCAACATTCACCACACTCACCCATTCTATAGCACACACAGCCAACATTCACCTACACTCACCCATTCTACAGCACACACAGCCAACATTCACCCACACTCACCCATTCTACAGCACACACAGCCAACATTCATCCACACTCACCCATTCTACAGCACACACAGCCAACATTCACCCACACGCACCCCATTCTACAGCACACACAGCCAACATTCACCCACACTCACACATTCTACAGCACATACAGCCAACATTCATCCACACTCACCCATTCTACAGCACACACAACTAACATTCACCCACACTCACCCATTCTACAGCACATACAGCCAACATTCACCTACACTCACCCATTCTACAGCACACACAGCCAACAATCACCTACACTCACCCATTCCACAGCACACACAGCCAACAATCACCTACATTCACCCATTCCACAGCACACACAGCCAACAATCACCTACACTCACCCATTCCACAGCACACACAGCCAACAATCACCTACACTCACCCATTCCACAGCACACACAGCCAACTATCACCTACACTCACCCATTCTACAGCACACACAGCCAACATTCACCTACACTCACCCATTCTACAGCACACACAACCAACATTCACCTACACTCACCCATTCTACAGCACACACAGCCAACATTCACCTACACTCACTCATTCTATAGCACACACAGCCACCATTCACATACACTCACCCATTCCACACCACACACAGCCAACATTCACCTACACTCACCCATCCTACAGCACACACAGCCAACATTCATCCACACTCACCCATTCTACAGCACACACAGCCAACATTCATCCACACTCACCCATTCTACAGCACACACAGCCAACATTCACCTACACTCACCCATTCTACAGCATACACAGCCAACATTCACCTACACTCACCCATTCTACAGCACACACAGCCACCATTCACCTACACTCACCCATTCTACAGCACACACAGCCTACATTCACCTACACTCACCCATCCTACAGCACACACAGCCAACATTCACCTACACTCACCCATTCTACAGCACACACAGCCAACATTCACCCACACTCACCCATTCTACAGCACACACAGCCAACATTCACCTACACTCACCCATTCTACAGCACACACAACCAACATTCACCTACACTCACCCATTCTACAGCACACACAGCCAACATTCACCTACACTCATCCATTCTACAGCACACACAGCCAACATACACCTACACTCACCCGTTCTACAGCACACACAGCCAACATTCACCCACACTCACCCGTTCTACAGCACACACAGCCAACATTCACCCACACTCACCCGTTCTACAGCAAACACAGCCAACATTCACCTACACTCACCCATTCTACAGCACACACAGCCAACATTCACGCACACTCACCCATTCTACAACACACACAACCAACATTCACCTATACTCACCCATTCTACAGGACACACAGCCAACATTCACCTACACTCACCCATTCTACAGCACACACAGCCACCATTCACCTACACTCACCCATTCTACAGGATCCAATGTTGAGGAGCCACCACTCTGGCACTCGGGGCAAGATGACAAGCATTCGATCACCTGGTTTCAGGTGACAAGGCCCCGAAAGAACATTGGCAGTTCTGTCAACACACTTTTGTCACCAACAGACAAATAACATTTGTTTAACATAATAATGGTTGTTGTTCTGAACTCTTTAGGTGGTCACAATAATGCATTACTTTCAAACGAGGTGCCATGGTTGAAACGTTACCATTTTAATTCAAATGAACTGAGTGAGGTCTGAAAATTAGACTGGTCTATGAATAATTGTCAACAACTGTGAACACCATCCCTAAAACATATCTAACAAAAGTATGCATGACAAAAAAATCATGTACCCTCATCTGATTTATATCTGTAATGTATGATGCAATTCTTAGAATTCTGCAGTCCTAAGAATGTGTTGAAAAGACTGGTGTATATGTAATGTGGAATCACTCATTTTGGAATTTTCAGAATGTGCTGTGAAGACAGCTTATATATATTGATCTGATTTATGATGTAATCCTCGAGTTCCTGCTATGCCATGAAAACCAAAGTATGGGTAGTTGGGTACTCTCTTATATTTAAAAAGCTAACCTTTTAGATAAATCAGAGAGTTGTTGAAAGGTCCACTTCAGTTCATTTCTGTTGTCGTCAATCCACCAGAAAGCTAGCTCACTCTTTCCGTCATTCTTCTAACCAGAGAAGATATAACCAAACATTAAATTTATAATCATGTAAAAATGAAAAAGTTTCATATATGTTTCATGCTATAAATAAGAATAAAGGTGCACACAACCTATTAAGTTATATAAAAAAAATCACACCACACCGCGCCGCACCGTGCTGCGCAGTGCAGCGCGGCGCCGCACCATACCATACCGTACCATATCACACCATATCGCATGAAACGACATGGCACGGCAGCAGGCTCTTTGGTGACGTGTTAAATAAATCATCAATCCAGCACATCATCAACACACGAATGTACAAATGGTAGCTAAAAACCTCAGTGATGACCAGAGAAAAAAGATTGTGTTCGCAGGCCACTTTTTACACACAGAAAGCTGAACCACTATC
Organism: Oasisia sp. SBJ-2009; assembly: GCA_964017155.1. Lineage (NCBI taxonomy): Eukaryota > Metazoa > Annelida > Polychaeta > Sabellida > Siboglinidae > Oasisia > Oasisia sp. SBJ-2009. Next base: position 30,106,002 of record OZ024858.1, read on the forward strand.
TTGACAAACATGCAGTAGGAAATCAAGGAAACTGGCTCACATATACATAACATGACTCATGCTAGGAGAAAAAACTATTTGAGTGAAATTACAAAGTAGTTTGACTAAGATTACACTACAAAAATATTAGTCAATGTTTTTATTGCCTTTAAATCATAAAAGTATGCGTAACGCTACAAAGAACTCTATGTAACTACCCAAATGATTGTATGCACACATGAAACAAATGTTAAACACATGGCATAATCAATAATATTATAAAAAACACAGGAACTAATCAAATATATCCTTTAGGGGAAATAACCTAATTTTAGATAATATACATTTAATTTGTACTTGCCTGTTTTTCTGCCCAAACGTCTATAACATCTGAGGCAAAATTGAAGTATTCTGGTGTGGGTAGTTTAAAGTTCTTCACTTCATTATCGTAGTTATCAAACCCAACAGCAGATGGCACTGGTGAGGTAGTGTAAGGCCTTGTGTCACGGATATGTACACCATCAGAGAATGCTGTGGTTCTCTCCAGTAAATGTCTGCATTGTTTTGCAATGATGTTGTTGAGGCATCGTCTTGGAACTGGATGGTGGATGCAGAACTTCTTAGTTGCCTTGACAATGACAGATGCCATTTGCCTACTTGCTGTTGCCATGGCAATGTATGACATGTATTCTAGAAATGGCAGATAGTCTGGGATAAAGTTGTTTTCTACCTGGAAAGATAGGATAGTTTGTAATTTTTACATATTACATAGATTTGTTTGACTAGATTTTAGAACAGAAAAAGTTAAGCATGTACGCTATATAAACAAACTAACTAAAAATAAATTATGTTTATTTTTGTAAAATAGTATTGTATGCCACAATTTAAACAAAATAAATAAAACAGTGCACAAGGATTGCATTGTATGAACAAAAATGGTGAAGAAAACTGTGTGATGCTAATGACATCAGAATATGTACATATTCTTAGACATTAAATTGTCTGTTTCTTGGTATGCAGAGAAAAGTATAGACATAAACATATTTTTGAAAACCCTATATAATGACGGTATAATATTGCATGGGAAATGTTTTGTTTCTGATAATGAAGCGTTTCAACTTGGTATGATATGGTTAGTTTGAAAATATAATCATATTTACATAGATGTATAATTTTATATTTAATCAATAGTTTTCATTAAGACTACACACAGATTTGATTTATCATTCATAATATACGTGTATACCATTTTTATTGTTTAATATATCATTATGTAGGCCCTACATATGGGTGTATATTAAAAAAGATATGTAATGTTTTCTAACCATTCTTTTTATCTATAGAAACAATCTGGACTTCGTCTGTAAACCCTCTGTAATTATTGTAACAACTCCATCACTTGAAGACACTTATATATATATATATATATATATATATATATATATATATATATATATATATATATATGTCAACGAATCACTGCCATTTGTGTAATTGTTGGCATATATCCAATTTTTATGAGAGGTGCTCAGGTGGTACGTGACATCGATTCTATTTTTGTATTATTGGAATGTTTTCTATTTATAAAGTCCCTGTGGGTACACATCTTACTGTCCGCCAATACTACACATCGATTAAAAAATCCAGCTAGAAACTAGTCTAGAGCTGCGATTGTAAATGCCATAAAATTAAAAGTTGCGGTAGCCGCTAGCCGTGGGGCTGGGGTTGCTGGCGCTGAATTTCAACACCGCAGCCGCAGTCTGCATAATCAGTCGGTCAGTTAGTGTGTCCCGCAGCGTCCAGTAATCCGAGTAATTACCCCTGAGAACATTACGCAATGATTACACACTGAAATTACTTACGAATCAGCGTACATTCAGCAGTTCAAAGCGGGTAGCGTTTTGTAAGTAGGGGGTGTTACCCACTCAAAAATGTCCGCCAGATGGCGATCATTTAATCTTGTATGCACAATGCAGCTTGCATTACATCTTTTTTCGAAATGCTGTTTTGCATAGCTAAACTACTGTAGTACTGAGCATTCCTTCTTGGATGGCAAATCGCTGCACGCAGCAACGTTTATTTCGCTTTAGTGAAACTTGTTTTAGCGCAACCTACTCCAACTTTATTATTTAAAAAATGTCTCGATCTGTATATTTTACTTATATTTAATTACAACAACTTGTTTATACAGTTTTGTTACACCACAGGCACAGAGTTAGATCATTAATCATTCCTCTATACAATAGAGTGTTCTAGTGGCGTGTTCTATTTATATCTATGACTATGGGTTACACTCAGGTATGACATATTGGTTAGTAACTTGGAATAACTATGTTTTATGCAACTATTTTATACATTTTTCACAAAACAAGATTTTAATGGTCAAATGCCGCGACAACTATAGCACACGCGACGCTCTATTCAATGTGAATAAATTGCGGTAATGTGTCTTCAGTCGACAAATACGCACTTTACGGTCAGCGCGAAATTCGAAGAATGGGTGGAAGGTGGACGATTCCTTGTGTTGATTAAAACAGGTATGACATCACGTGTTGAGAAATGTATACGCATTACCTAACTTAGACATATGCAGATTGATATTGTTGGGTTGCTTTTATAAATGAATGCATGCCACGTACAAAATAGCAGCTGTTTTCATTTCGTGTTATTTTTGGCGAATCCACAGTAGACCACACGTCTAAATTTCAGTTTCAACTCCACCCGTCGATAAAGTTATAAACGTTAGATCTCGCAAGGGTAAAATAAATCAAGCAAAGCAAGCGACTGCAGCATAATAATACATCTTTCGTCACCATGGCAAACCAAAAATAACACTAACAATAAGTCTGTCAACTTTCTAAAAACAGTACAAAATCATATTGGGAAAATACGTATGTAAACACGGCGTCGCTAATTTAAACAGCGATAATTTAAATAAATACAAAACAAACCTCGTTCTCCAAACTAATAAAAGAGGCAAAAAGGAGGGCTATTTATATAAGGCTTAATACTTTTCTGAAAGTGTAAGAACCCGAAAATCCAAGCAAGGCCCAAGCCAAGGCAAGTTAAAAAAATTCCGACGCTACTTTTTATCGTTTAACTTCACGCAGCGTCGTAAGTCTAACAACGCATTGGTCATAAATTACACATGCATGCATACACAGAAACACACGCATACACACACACACACACACACACACACACACACACACACACACACACACACACACACACACACACACACACATTCACTCATGCATAGATCTACTCACACACACGCACGCACGCACGCACGCACGCACGCACGCACGCACGCACGCACGCACGCACGCACGCACGCACGCAAGCACGCACGCAAGCACGCACGCACGCAAGCACGCACGCACGCAAGCACGCACACAGGGGCGTCGATCCGGTTTTAAAAGTGGGGGGACGGGGGACCAATTTATATAGACATATATGTATGCATAATATATATATATATATATATTATAGGTCATATAATATATATTATGTCATATATATATATATATATGTATATATATATACATACATATACATATATATATATATATGACATGTATAATATATATCTCCTGAAATACACATAAGTATTTTTTTTATAAAACATAATTCATTGTTGGTCTGGTGCAAATTCTAAACTAAAAAAAGCCTTTATGTTATGCTATTAATAATAGTTATGTTGGCAACATATATTTGAAGAGGGGCCATGGCCTACCCCAATCACCGAACATTTGGGGGTAGATTTTGGACCCAACACTGCTTGCCTGATTCATAGGGTGACAAGATGCAGAGCTTAAAGGGGTGCCTGTGTAGGACTTCCCAATCCCACCTTTTGGCAAAGAAATTTGTCATCACTAAAATGAGATCAAATTACACAAAGTGGATAAATCCTCTGGTTCCGCCGTAGGCGATATAATTATCCACCAGGGCAACCAGGCTGCAATCCAATGGGTGACAGGGCAAACAAAAATTAATAATCTATTATGTGCTTGATGGCTATATATAAATACAAGGGTGCAAAATGACAGAGCCCAGCATGATGAATATTTACTGGACTTAGATCAAGTTGCGGGCTGCTGCTAACCAAGCAATTTATCTAGTGATTTTCCACTAGGTAGTCGGAAGTTTAGTTATTATTAATTTTACTACTAGACCGATGTAGGGTTTTTAAGAGAGGGGAGTGATCAGTCTTGCTATATGTGCCTATAATTAAAGGCTATAAATTTGTTTTATGAACTGAAAAAGTATGAGGACATTTCCTATGCTGACCACCTCAGGCTGAAAAATTGGGAGACGCCTCCCCCTCGTCCCCCACTGATCGACGCCCATGCTGTGCCTGTGTAGAACTTCCCAATCTAACATTTTGGCAAAGAAATTTGTCATTACTCAAATGGGAATATGTTATACAAAGTGCAGGAATCCGCCGCTTCTGCCGTAGGCAATAAGCACCAAGCAGGCGAGGGGTGAAAGTGCAACACAAATTTCATCATTTAAAATGTGCTTGATGGCTAGAGCCTATTAATAATATCAACACAACGTTGATAGAGCCCGGCAGTGGCTTACATTTTTTCGGTAGTTATAAACTTTCCAATTGGCCTTTCTGCGCGACAAATTTAAAATCATCAATGTGCAGCGAAATAACAAAGCCTTTTTGGTATAAATGCCACGGGCTGTTCGATAACTCTCCTGTGATTACTACATGCCTCAAAACTTGTTTGCCTCGTGTTAATTTGCGATAAATAACTTTGCTGAACTTCATATCACTAGTTTATTGTCTAGCTAGTCCTATGTAGCGGCTTTTAAGAGAGAGGAGTGTTGAGTCAGGCTATATGCCTCGCAATTTTTCTGAACTGAAAAGTGGGGGGGACAATTCCTATGCTGTCCCCCCACCCTGAAAAGTGGGGGGGACGCGTCCCCCCCAGTCCCCCACCGATCGACGCCCGTGCACACACACATACACACAAGGGGAGTCACATAATAAAACATGGTCACTGTGCACACATAGGCACAACAATTTTGTAGAACGCAGTGGCTCAGGGGTAGACCTCCGGACTCTTGACTAAGAGAACCCGGGTTCGAATCCTGTGCTGCGGTGTTAAAACCTTGGGAAAGTTTTTTCACTCTACATTGCTCCAGTTCACTCAGCTGTATAAATGAGTATCTGGCAATAGACAGTGGTGGATATGTGTATGCGCAGCCTTTCACAGGTTAATTATAGCATATGGCTGGATGCTTCCCAGATAAGTTGAGATAGTATTTGATTGAATAGGTCTACCGGGGAAGTAATTGTAAAAGCACTTTGAGCAGTCCTGTGGACTGGATACTGTCTGCCCTATATAAAAACTTACCTTTACTTTTTTTTTACAAAGTATCTAACACCATATCTTAACACCCATTTATTTATTTATTCATTATTGTACAAGACCAATCATTCATCATGTATCTACATTCTGGTTAAATTACATCCATCACAATGTTGTATAAATTGTATAGAAAAAATATTTATAAATTCATAAACGGAATGCTATTATATTCGTTTAACTTTGGTTGCATTTGAATTAGGAATGTTTCACCAACACCAACATATATTAAACCCTCACGGAATATAGATGCATTAGGTCATGCTTATTCACATTCAAATAAACACGTTATCATTCAATAGTAATATTATTAGCTTGATATTTATCTATCAACTATTTTAATCTTTGCAGAAAAAATATGCTCTATGTATATATATATATATGTATATATATATATATATATATATATATATATATACACACATAGAGCATATTGTTTCTGCAAAGATTAAAATAGTTGATAGATAAATATCAAGCTAATAATATTATTATTGAATGATACCATCTTTATTTGAATGTGAACAAGCATATATATATATATATATATATATATGTGTATGTGTATGTGTATGTGTATGTGTATGTGTATGTGTATGTGTATGTGTATGTGTATGTGTATGTGTATGTATATGTATATGTATATGTATATATATATATATATATATATATATATATATATATATATATATATATATATATATGTCCTAATTCAAAATGCATTTGATTTAGGAATGTTTCACCAACACCAACATATATTAAACACTCACGGAATATAGAAGCATTAGGTTATGCTTGCTCACATTCAAATAAAGATGGTATCGTTCAATAATATTAGCTTGATATTTATTTATCAACTATTTTATTCTTTGCAGAAAAAATATGCTGTATGTATATATTGCAAAAATATGATTCTACTACAGGATAACATACATGTTAGATATGGTAAACAAATATTAATGTGTGTATTGTACACTGTTTTAAAATAGAAAATGTGCAATTTAAATTATCACCACTGTGAAAGCTGATAAGTATAATTCATTCTTTATTATCTGAAATAAAACAGGCAATACAACCCAATTAAATATCATCCAATCACTGCTGCTTCTCCCATTCTCTTCTGCGTAGATCAATGCGACGGATCTTGCCGCTGATAGTTTTAGGAAGACTCTCCACAAACTGAACCTACAAAAGTTACAATAAAAAACATGTATTGCATAAGAAATATCCATTGCTGGTATCAGGTCCTAATTGCATCTTTATATTCTTTGACAATTTAAACTGACCACGTCTGTTTCTCTATCTTTCATGCCAATGGCGTACATAGGGTGAGAGTATTTCACACACCAAATCATGGTTAGTAAGCCCAAAACAATGTTTATAGTATGTTGTAGTCATGAGACATTAAAATTGTATACAAGCCACTGAAATAGTAATTTGGCATGGCTATAAACACAAGTTCCTGGGAATGCCTGTTGAAAATGGACACAACAGGGTTATTGCATGTAAACACTTTGTTAAGCTTAAGTTGTTTACCAACTGTCAAAGAACATTTAACACCTGCATAAAAACACATTTATCTACTGAAGTAAAGCAGACCAATTTTGTAAAAGAATCCAGCTAATTGAGTAAATCTTACGAAACGTTGACATACTTTGCGTGGGTACTTGTACGGAGCAGTGATGTCTTTCACCATCTGCTGAAGTTCAGCTGTCAACGCATCCTTGTTGACACTCTCATAGTCCCCTCTCAACACCACAAAGGCCTTCACAACCTGTGGACAGCAAATGTCACCAAGTGTCACCCATATAGCAGCCAATCACAAACCAACAATTGGTGGAAGTTTTAGGGGCAACCAACAGCTGTCATCCTCAGTTTTAAAATCATGATGATATCCAAAATCATGATGTACATTTTGCACAAGTATCCATAGCACCTGCTTAACAACATAAATTGGTTACAATATAAATAGTAATTGTTATTTCTATGATATGGTTCTAAGCATGATGTTTTAAAATTAAATAGACTATAATTGTAAAAAAACAAAAACAGTCGATTTTATTTTTAAATATGTTAACACTACTAGCACCTACACAATCAGCTGGTAATCTGTTCCATTCGTTTACTATTTTTTGTGAAAATGAAAATTTTCTAATATCTAGTCTACACTGCTTCTTTGCTAATGTAACTTCATGTCCTCTAGTCCTTCTCTCTTCCTTGGCCGTGAAAAAATATTTCTGTCAATATTTTCATACCCATTCAATATTTAAAAAACCTCAATCTGATCTCCTCTCATATTTATGTGTATGTGAATGAGAAACTGACCTCTCCCCTGGTTGTATCAGGACTGCTTACTACGGCCGACTCGACAACGGCCGGATGTTCAAGTAGTGCACTCTCCACTTCAAACGGACCAATCCGATATCTGCAGACACATGTCTTACCGTATAAACACACAAAATGAGTGGACATGTGTCGTACATTAATCACTACTTAAACAATAAGAATTTACGTACACTTTTCAGAATAATCTTTTATCGATGAAATACATTATATTTTCTTCTATATTTCAGTTTTCACCAGCTCATTTTGTCATAATTTGAAAATAAACTTTCATCTCATTTGACAACTCACCAATACAAAATGCATATGCCTTGTTCTGGCTCACAAAAAAGACAATCGTTTGTCTAAGGACCTGATTGTCTATGTGTTTACCCAGCTGAGAGAATGATGTCGTCTGACCGCGCAACAAACCACAAGTAGCCGTCATCATCCCTGTAAGCCCTGTCTCCTGTCAGGTAATAGTCCCTGCGGTAGGTGGCTGCTGTCTTCTCTGGCTCATTCTACAACCACATCAACCCTCGTGTCACTGACGCCACACTGCACCATCAATACTTGGGGCACTGACGTCATACTGCAGCATCAACCCCTCGTGTCACTGACGTCATACTGCAGCATCAACCCCTCGTGTCACTGACGTCACACTGCAGCATCAACACTTGGGGCACTGACATCATACTGCAGCATCAACCCCTCGTGTCACTGATGTCATACTGCAGCATCAACCCCTTGTGTCACTGACGTCATACTGCAGCATCAACCCCTTGTGTCACTGACGTCATACTGCAGCATCAACCCCTCATGTCACCGACTTCATAATGCAGCATCAACTCCTCGTGTCACTGACGTCATACTGCAGCATCAACCCCTCATGTCACTGACTTCATACTGCAGCATCAACCCCTCGTGTCACTGACGTCATACTGCAGCATCAACATTCGTGTCACTGACGTCATACTGCAGCATCAACCCTTCGAATCACTGACGTCATACTGCAGCAACTGTACTCAAATGACACATTTTCACAATTTAATTGTACGTTGTTGTGGATATTATTTAGGTGCGGTATATATGGAATTGTTCTGAAATGAGAGGAACAAAAATAAAATGGAGAAGTCGCTCTAAGCTGTCATGTGGCCAGATATTGGCAGAACTGGAGCAGACAGTGTGGCGGTTAGCACTTCCACCGTGCATCCTGGCGACCCAGGCTCAATACCTAGTCACGGCCAGCATGGTATATTTGGTGTAACAACCTGGCTAACATTAACAAAGACTGGGGATTGTTTATCCCTTGTGAATCCAAGAATCACATTAATGTTGGTCCCGTCTCAATTTGGGACATAAAAGAACCACTCAGGACTAGAAGATCCCGGGCAGTGACCATCCTCAGTGCCAGAAATGTACGCTTGGCATAAATGTTCTAAGAGAGACTGACTAGTTTAATGATCCACAATAGACCATAACGTTGTAACCACAATATATACATGGTTACAGACTAGTCAGTTTATAGAAACCTGCCGAGTGCTGGAAACGTCAAGTACTAGAACTGTTCATGCCAAATGGGTTGGCATAACTTCATGTACAATATACGGAAAATGGTTCACACATTTACGATTACACCACACAGGTGTGTTAATTCCACAGCTGAGTGGACACAATCTCTACATAGGTACTGGCTGTATAAGAGAGGTGGCTGCTCTGCAAAGGGAACACTTATTCACACTGAACGTTGTGTATGCAGCATGTGATTAGATCCTGCATCATTACAGGTTTTTTCTAAATCTAAGCACAACATATATTACTTTCACGCAGACACAAAAACCAAACTGTCTAAACCACGTGGAAACCCATGCTTCACAAGCAGTGGATTTCAACCGGCCAGTGGCTGTTAAATGAAATGACAGTCAGTGGTTGGGTTACTTGGTTGTTAAAGATGGTTGGTTTAATGATGCCACAGTTCATACCACGGAAAGCACCATGGGTCACTGCTGGTGGTTGACCATTGGACCACCCAAGAAGGGACTATAAGTACACGCTGTACAAAAAGTTTGTTTCTTCCCACCGAGGCTAAAGTGTTTGAAATCTGTGTTACATATGGGAAATGCATACAATGTCGCAGATGTAATATGACATTCCTGCTGTCAGTTTGCAAAGGACCTACCACGTAGCACGAAAAGAGACCGACGGGTCTCTCGGGTGAGACCCGGATGGCGATGTCTCCCTCGACTCCAGGATCCACCTCCTGACAGTCTCTGTCAATCACCTGTGGACATCACATGAGCCTGCTTAGTCATACAAAACACAGTGCATCATGCATATGTAATTTATGTATGCATACATTATCATAAATTTAATTAATTTAATGTATTTATTATTTAATTAATAATTTGTTACTTATACAACATGTATTGTTATCACTATTTTATAACTGAAAACTATTTAAAATTATATAGTTTAAACTAGATGTAACTGCATGTTTGTGTATGTTCAACATGCGTGTGCCAACCCATAGATAATCTGTCTCACAACTTTTTTCTAAATCTAAGCTCAATATTGGCAAACGTGTTTCTCTGTAGCTGCTCCCAAAATCTGGAACAAATTTCATATCACAATACACTGTAGCATCATCTGAAACCATGGCTACTTGTCGTAGAAAACTCAAGGCTCATTCGTTTGAAATCACATTCCTTCCATTAGTCTTCAGTCGTCTAATGCTCTGATGAAGACTCTTGCTGTCTCTTGTTACAATGATCCCAGTGATTACTGTGAGCACTTCTCATCTCACTGTCTGTCTCTTGTCACAATGATCTCAGTGATTACTGTGAGCACTTCTCATCTCATTGCCTGTCTCTTGTCACAATGATCTCAGTGATTACTGTGAGCACTTCTCATCTTATTGCCTGTCTCTTGTCACAATGATCTCAGTGATTACTGTGAGCACTTCTCATCTCACTGTCTGTCTCTTGTCACAATGATCTCAGTGATTACTGTGAGCACTTCTCATCTCACTGTCTGTCTCTTGTCACAATGATCCCAGTGATTACTGTGAGCACTTCTCATCTCATTGCCTGTCTCTTGTCACAATGATCTCAGTGATTACTGTGAGCACTTCTCATCTCATTGTCTGTCTCTTGTCACAATGATCTCAGTGATTACTGTGAGCACTTCTCATCTCACTGTCTGTCTCTTGTCACAATGATCCCAGTGATTACTGTGAGCACTTCTCATATCATTGCCTGTCTCTTGTCACAATGATCCCAGTGATTACTGTGAGCACTTCTCATCTCATTGCCTGTCTCTTGTCACAATGATCCCAGTGATTACTGTGAGCACTTCTCATCTCATTGCCTGTCTCTTGTCACAATGATCCCAGTGATTACTATGAGCACTTCTGATCTCACTGGGGGCCAGTTCACAAAGTTACAGAGCTATTAAGCAGAATTCATCATTAAGCAAAATCCATTGTTATTTCAAAACGCAAATATCCATTGTCATATTACCGACGACACTATTATCACGACCCACAAGTGACAAGCCCTGCTGGCGCATCATGGCATTGGTAGTTTTATCAGGTATTCAAGATAACTGTTAAGGATCAAAATTAATTTTTAAGAACAACATCGGATTTAACAACATCAGTGAAATGGTCCCCAGATTGTTTGCAATTATTACCCATAATTCTTAACACTACTTTGATTGTATCTGACAACATGGTTCATTGACATATATAACCTTTCTTGGGTAAAAGTTAAACATAACAATGTCTGGGCTACACAACCTCACACTGTTCCCGGCATCAGCCACCCACCCTGACATCCATCCCTGGGGCTGGCTTTCCCATGGATCCCGGCTTGTTGGGAAGACAACGGAACGATGCACACAGTAACACCTGTCAGAAGAATTACACAGGTGACACTACAAGTGACACTACAAGTGACACTACGGGTGACACTACAAGTGACACTACAAGTGACACTACAAGTGACACTACAAGTGACACTACGGGTGACATTACAGGTGACACTACAAATGAAACTAAAGTGATACTACAGGTGACACTACAGTTGACACTACAGGTGACACTACAGGTGACATTACATGTGATACTACAGGTGACACTACTGGTGATACTACAGGTAATACTACAGGTGACACTACACATGAAACTAAAGTGATACTACAGGTGACACTACAGTTGACACTAGAGTTGGCACTACAGGTGACACTACAGGTGACACTACAGGTGACAATACAGGTGACACTACATGTGACACTACATGTGACACTACATGTGACACTACAGGTGGCACTACAAGTGACACTACAGGTGGCACTACAGATGATACTACAGGTGATACTACAAGTGACACTACAGGTGACACTACAAGTGACACTACATGTGACACTACAGGTGATACTACAAGTGACACTACAGGTGATACTACAGGTGATACTACAAGTGACACTACAGGTGATACTACAAGTGACACTACAGTTGACACTACAGTTGACACTAGAGTTGACACTACATGTGACACTACATGTGACACTACAGGTGACACTACATGTGACACTACATGTGACACTACAAGTGACACTACAGGTGACACTACAGGTGACACTACAGGTGACACTACAGGTGACACTACAGGTGGCACTACAGGTGGCACTACAAGTGACACTACAGGTGGCACTACTGGTGATACTACAGTGACACAACAGGTGATACTACAGTTGACACTACAGGCGACACTACAGGTGACACTACGGGTGACACTACACGTGACACTACAGGTGACACTACAGGTGATACTACAAGTGACAATACAGGTGATACTACAAGTGACACTACAGGTGACACTACAGGTGATACTACAAGTGATGCTACAGGTGATACTACAAGTGATACTACAGGTGATACTACAAGTGACACTACAGGTGACACTACAGGTGATACTACAAGTGACACTACAGATGATACTACAGGTGATACTACAAGTGACACTACAGGTGACACTACATATGATATTACAGGTGACACTACAGGTGATACTACAGGTGATACTACAAGTGACACTACAGGTGATACTACAAGTGACACTACAGGTGACACAATGGGTGATACTGCCCCTTAGTGCTGGCAATGGTACAGAGATATCATTGTAAATGATCACTAAGTTAATACGTTCTGTTGATTTGTTTGACTGATAACATGTCAACAAGGTTGGCCAAAACTGTATCTGACTAAAACAATGAGTGTAAATAAGTACAATTTACTGTAGCACTATGCAGCAAAAATATAAATGTTTAAATATAAATGTTTTATATATGTTGTATACTTAATTTGTTACTGCTATGGCTTAAAAACCCAAGCATTTGATATATTTGTAATAAAATAAAACAAGGGTACAAACAGCAATTTCAGCTACGCCTACCCTAATGTTACTATCAATTTTCAAAAATGGATTTTATGGATTAACAGCAATGAAAATACATTAAGACGAGCCGAGTTTGTCTGCATGTGAAACCTGAAATAAAATTGTTAATATGAAGCCGTATTCTAGGTAGAGTTTACCTACTGTCTCAGTTTGCCCATATCCTTCTCGTATTGCTGTCCCTGTGGCATCCAACCATTGGTCAATCACCTCAGGATTCTAAAATGGCGGTGATAATGCAGTCATAACAAAATAATAACTTTTAGAAACAAATTCCACCTGCGTATGGTTTCCATTGCAGATAAACTGTTGAATAAAACAATGCGTCCATGCATTGTGTAATACAAACAATAAATATAATATAAATGTAAAGTAAATAAACCTACCCCAATACTATTATATATGTAGTTTTTACATTAAATGTATATGAGGTTTATTTTATTTTACGTATTATAAATATTATATGTACAGTATATATATATATATATATATTATATGTTAAATACTAACAATACTAATAAATAAAATACAGCAGCAAATCAATTAGCTTCATAATATGAACGCAAGAAAACATAAACCAGATGTATCTCTGTCATACCAGTGGCTCCCCCGCACTGACACAATGGCGAATGGAACTGAGGTTGTACTTTGTGAAATTCTCCAACACCAGCATGCGGTAGGCGGTGGGAGGGGCACAGAAGGTACTGATGGGATACGTCTCCAACACCTGTAGGGCAAATACCCTTTATGCACCTGTGTCAAGTCTAAACATATTTTAGTTTAAGATGTATACCATTACATAAGTCTTTGTCAAGTCTAATTAGATTTTAGTTTTGGAGATAAGCCTTTATATTAACTATCTCTCAAGTATAAACATATCTTAGTTTGGGTTATACACCATTACATAATCCAATATATAGTGATTATTATTGTACATGATATAAGTACTAGCTAGTGTTTCAAAACGAGGGAACCAAAAAAAGTGAAGTTTTTTTATGATTTCTAAATGTTGAATAACATTGCAAATACATTCCTGTAAGACCCTCTCGGGGTTAAACTTGGGGGTGTGATGTACAAATACACATGCCCCCTGAGTCCAGGGGGCCAAGACACTGCTCCATGCAGACTTTGCCCAGCCCGTGTCGGAGAGGTTCCAGTGGACGTCTGATGGCGTCAAGTCCAACCAGTACCTGCAGCACAACTTGGTGCTCTAACTTCAAACTTCACCAGATCTTACCAGGCTGATTATCAAAGGAGGAAAATAATTGTACACATGAATGATGTTTTTTGTTTGAATGTTTTTATATAGATTTCTGTGTGCATTTGTTTGTGTACATGTGTGTGTTAATGTGTGTGTATGTGTGTGTTAATGTGTATGCGTGTGTGTGCACGTGTGGCACTGTGTACAAAACTGTGCATCCATGTGTCTGTGCATCCATGTTTGTTTGTGTAGTTAATACTATTAATAAATGTGCACTTTTTAATAATATTAACACTTTTGTGCATATACCCTAAAGATGATGGACCACACACACACCAGTGTCACATGACCTACTTTCCTGTGATGACAGAGGCAAGTCCATAACTCGCGTGAGTCTGTTCGGTCATCTTCGGTTCACCTGTTGTGCCACTTGTGAAGTATATCTGCAGTGGGTCACATGACCTTGTCTTGACCCCCTGCAAAAGTCAACCATTGTTAATCTGGGTTATTCTTTATCAAATATTTGTCTACTGTTCATGTATTTGGTTTATCTTTACAGCTAAATAGTAAAAATTGCCTAAATCTATTAACATATGACTCCAGCCAGTAATCAATATGATTTAATACTTACCGTTTTGTGGGAATTAGAGGCATTGAACAAATCCACAAAGTCGAGCCACCCAACTCTGAAACAGAATATTTGAAAGATTGTATGCACCTTTGAAATATTATTAAGACATGTTAGTCTTTTAATATAAATTATACTTTAATATATACATGCACTTGCCTTGGATTTGGAGAACTTCCAACAAGCAGTTTTGTCTGCACACTAGGACAATCGTCAATGACCTGAAATTAATTAAAGTATGAAATAAAGTAAATTGTTAATTGTCTGTGCCAGAAATGTTAATCTACCTAAATGTATCACATGGTGACTAGAAATATGTTTTAAAAAGGTGAAATAAGTTAAAACTAATATGTTCAATCACTGTTTATATTCTATATGCAACTGACTGAACGTCCTTTTATGTTCATGTCATAATAATAATAATAAGAACATTCATAAAGCCCCATAAATCTAGAAATATCCATTCGGAGGCGCTGTACATGAGTATATATACATGTATTGTAGAATTATAATAAGTTTGTTAAGGTAAATAAAATACCTAAAATATATATAAAAATAATAGTAATAAATAATAAAATAAATAAGTTAGCTAAAGATAATTATTAAAATAAATAGTATGCAGTGTATTGATACTCAAATAATGAGTATGACATTTTGTCAAATTAATATAAAACATGTAAAAGATAATAAATAGATAAAAATAAAATACAAATTAAATAAACTGACAAGTGTCTACACTTCATACACAGCCTGGAATAGGTGGGTTTTCAATAGTCTTTTAAACGTCACAAGGCAACAGGTTCAGGTCATAATTAAGGTTCCCTGAATTATGTATAAAACAGTAAGTAATAGGAAGTTTACCTCACTAATATGTCACCTTGCTATTCAGGTCACATATACGTTGTTTACTCTGAGGGTGACCTTAATAGAAAGGGTTCAATGTATTTGTCTGATTTGTCCCAATCTGTAATTGTAGGATCAAACCATTTTGCTGATGTTAAATGCAGTCTAAATTTCAAAATCTGTTCGTTGCATTATAAATTAATATTATTTAATAAAATATATATTACATATTCTATCACTGTGACTAATTGAATGTGTTCCCTTAACCATATTGTGTGTTAAATATGATGTAATCTAGATAACAATAGAGCTGTCCTGACTATTTGCAAACAGCTAACTAACTTACTAACAGCTCTCAATATCTAGATGATGATTTCCTGGGATCATAGCCATGATTAACTGAAACATAAAAATTAAACAGAAAGCAATGAAAGAGTAGTTTCAAATGTAACTCATTAAATCATATCTAGGTAAGTCCTGTCTAGATCTTAGTATCGATCGCTGCAGTTTATCAAATGTGACATGAATTTTACCACAGAAATAATAAACTTCGTGTTTTTTAAAGCTGTGTCATTGTTGAAGTCTGACTTTGGACCTGGTTGTAATTATGTTTACTTGACCTTTGACCTGGTTGGCTTAAGTGTGTTTTTTAACTCTGAACCCATTGGATTAAGTTTGTTTGACCTATGACCTGGCTGGGACTACATTTTGTTTGACCTCTGACATGGTTACGATTAAGTTTGTTTGACCTATGACCTGGCTGGGACTACATTTTGTTTGACCTCTGACATGGTCACGATTACGTTTGTTTGACCCCTAATCTGGCTGGAACTACATTTTGTTTAACGTCTGACATGGCTACGACTAAGTTTGTTTGACCTCTGACCTGGTCAACCTTGTCGGCTGTAGCTGCATCGGTGACCACACAGTTCGCCCCGGACTGAATGAGTCTGTGGTGGACATCTCGAGCGGTCAGCTGAGTTGTACCAGGTATCAACACAGCGCCTGTTGCAAGAACATCTGTGTATCTCTAAAGGCCAATTCACACAATCAAGATGTATCCAGTTTTATGGAAGACACTACGCTATGTGATGCAGTACTAGAAAAATGAGATATGTATACATCAATTAGTGATGTCAAATTTAGTGCATGCTTATGTTAGGAAGAACTGGATAGGTCAACTTTCAGAAAAATATAGTTACGACTTACGTAGCTGATGATCATGTGCAAGGAATTCACTACATAAAATAAATAAAAAACCTAAGACATACGATACTGACATATTAAAACCATATTTACTTCAAACCAGAATGGTTTTAAATAAACATAATACTTAATTACCAGGCACCATTTCAAGCTAAGAGAAAATGTATATATATAAAATTGCTGACAATTTTTTTTATTTAGCTTATCGTTTAATCACTTCACTTGCCAGGGTTACTTTACAAAACCAATTTGTTAAACAAATCCTCCAGAACAAAACTGCTTTAGACACAACACACAATAATCCACTGGCATTACGTCATTGTGATTGCCTGCAGATCAAAGTAGAGCACACAGCCAACAATCACCTACACTCACCCATTCTACAACACACGCAGCCAACATTCACCTACACTCACCCATTCTACAGCACACACAGCCAACATTCACCTACACTCACGCATTCTACAGCACACACAGCCAACGTTCACCTACACTCACCCATTCTACAGCACACACAGCCAACATTCACCTACACTCACCCATTCTACAGCGCACACAGCCAACATTCACCTACACTCACCCATTCTACAGCGCACACAGCCAACATTCACCTACACTCACACATTCTACAGCACACACAGCCAACATTCACCCACACTCACCCATTCTACAGCACACACAGCCAACATTCACCTACACTCACCCATTCTACAGCACACACAGCCAACAATCGCCTACACTACCCATCCTACAGCACACACAGCCAACATTCACCTATACTCACCCATTCTACAGCACACACAACCATCATTCACCTACACTCACCCATTCTACAGCACACACAACCATCATTCACCTACACTCACCTATTCTACAGCACACACAGCCAACATTCACCTACACTCACCCATTCTACAGCACACACAGCCAACATTCACCTACACTCACACATTCTACAGCACACACAGCCAACATTCACCTACACTCACGCATTCTACAGCACACACAGCCAACATTCACCTACACTCACACATTCTACAGCACAGACAGCCAACATTCACCTACACTCACCCATTCTACAGCACACACAGCCAACATTCACCTACACTCACACATTCTACAGCACACACAGCCAACATTCACCTACACTCATCCATTCTACAGCACACACAGCCAACATTCACCTACACTCACACATTCTACAGCACAGACAGCCAACATTCACCTACACTCATCCATTCTACAGCACACACAGCCAACATTCACCTACACTCACCCATTCTACAGCACAGACAGCCAACATTCACCTACACTCACCCATTCTACAGCACACACAGCCAACATTCACCTACACTCACACATTCTACAGCACACACAGCCAACATTCACCTACACTCACCCATTCTACAGCACAGACAGCCAACATTCACCTACACTCACCCATTCTACAGCACATACAGCCACCATTCACCTACACACACCCATTCTACAGCACACACAGCCAACATTCACCTACACTCACCCATTCTACAGCACACACAGCCAACATTCACCTACACTCACCCATTCTACAGCACACACAGCCAACATTCACCTACACTCACCCATTCTACAGCACATACAGCCACCATTCACCTACACTCACCCATTCTACAGCACATACAGCCGCCATTCACCTACACTCACCCATTCTACAGAACACACAGCCTAAATTCACCTAAACTCACCCGTTCTACAGCACACACAGCCAACATTCACCTACACTCACCCATTATACAGCACACACAGCCAACATTCACCCACACTCACCCATTCTACAGCACACACAGCCAACATTCACCTACTCTCACCCATTCTACAGCACACACAGCCAACATTCACCTACACTCACCCATTCTACAGCACACACAGCCAACATTCACCTACACTCACCCATTCTACAGCACACACAGCCAACATTCACCTACACTCACCTATTCTACAGCACACACAGCCAACATTCACCTACACTCACCCATTCTACAGCACATACAGCCGCCATTCACCTACACTCACCCATTCTACAGAACACACAGCCTAAATTCACCTAAACTCACCCGTTCTACAGCACACACAGCCAACATTCACCTACACTCACCCATTATACAGCACACACAGCCAACATTCACCCACACTCACCCATTCTACAGCACACACAGCCAACATTCACCTACTCTCACCCATTCTACAGCACACACAGCCAACATTCACCTACACTCACCCATTCTACAGCACACACAGCCAACATTCACCTACACTCACCCATTCTACAGCACACACAGCCAACATTCACCTACACTCACCTATTCTACAGCACACACAGCCAACATTCACCTACACTCACCCATTCTACAGCACACACAGCCAACATTCACCTACACTCACCCATTCTACAGCAGACACAGCCAACATTCACCTACACTCACCCATTCTACAGCACACACAACCAACATTCACCTACACTCACCCATTCTACAGCACACACAGCCAACTTTCACCTACACTCACCCATTCTACAGCACACACAGCCAACATTCACCTACACTCACCCATTCTACAGCACACACAGCCAACATTCGCCTACACTCACCCATTCTACAGCACACACAGCCAACATTTACCTACACTCACCCATTCTACAGCACACACAGCCAACAATCACCTACACTACCCATCCTACAGCACACACAGCCAACATTCACCTACACTCACCCATTCTACAGCACACACAGCCAACATTCACCTACACTCACCCATTCTACAGCACACACAGCCAACATTCACCTACACTCACCTATTCTACAGCACACACAGCCAACATTCACCTACACTCACCCATTCTACAGCACACACAGCCAACATTCACCTACACTCACCCATTCTACAGCAGACACAGCCAACATTCACCTACACTCACCCATTCTACAGCACACACAACCAACATTCACCTACACTCACCCATTCTACAGCACACACAGCCAACTTTCACCTACACTCACCCATTCTACAGCACACACAGCCAACATTCACCTACACTCACCCATTCTACAGCACACACAGCCAACATTCACCTACACTCACCCATTCTACAGCACACACAGCCAACATTTACCTACACTCACCCATTCTACAGCACACACAGCCAACAATCACCTACACTACCCATCCTACAGCACACACAGCCAACATTCACCTACACTCACCCATTCTACAGCACACACAACCATCATTCACCTACACTCACCTATTCTACAGCACACACAGCCATCATTCACCCACACTCACCCATTCTACAGCACACACAGCCAACATTCACCTTCACTCACCCATTCTACAGCATACACAGCCGACATTCACCTACACTCACCCATTCTACAGCACACACATCCAACATTCACCTACACTCACCCATTCTACAGCACACACAGCCAACAATCACCTACACTCACCCATTCTACAGCACACACAGCCAACATTCACCTACACTCACCCATTCTACAGCACACACAGCCAACATTCACCTACACTCACCCATTCTACAGCACACACAACCAACATTCACCCACACTCACCCATTCTACAGCACACACAGCCACCATTCACCTACACTCACCCATTCTACAGCACACACAGCCAACATTCACCCACACTCACCCATTCTACAGCACACACAGCCAACATTCACCCACACTCACCCATTCTACAGCACACACAGCCACCATTCACCCATACTCACCCATTCTACAGCACACACAGCCACCATTCACCCATACTCACCCATTCTACAGCACACACAGCCAACATTCACCTACACTCACCCATTCTACAGCACACACAGCCAACATTCACCTACACTCACCCATTCTACAGCACACACAGCCAACAATCACCTACACTCACCCATTCTACAGCACACACAGCCAACATTCACCTACACTCACCCATTCTACAGCACACACAGCGAACATTCACCCACACTCACCCATTCTACAGGACACACAACCAACATTCACCTACACTCACCCATTCTACAGCACACACAGCCAACATTCACCCACACTCACCCATTCTACAGCACACACAGCCAACATTCACCTACACTCACCCATTCTACAGCACACACAGCCAACATTCACCTACACTCACTCATTCTACAGGACACACAGCCAACATTCACCTACACTCACCCATTCTACAGCACACACAGCCAACATTCACCCACACTCACCCATTCTACAGCACACACAGCCAACATTCACCCACACTCACCCATTCTACAGCACACACAGCCAACATTCACCCACACTCACCCATTCTACAGCACACACAGCCAACATTCACCCACACTAACCCATTCTACAGCACACGCAGCCAACATTCACCTACACTCACCCATTCTACAGGACCCAATGTTGAGGAGCCACCACTCTGGCACTCGGGGCAAGATGACAAGCATTCGATCACCTGGTTTCAGGTGACAAGGCCCCGAAAGAACATTGGCAGTTCTGTCAACACACTTTTGTCACCAACAGACAAATAACATTTGCTTAACATAATGATAGTTGTTGTTCTGAACTCTTTAGGTGGTCACAATAATGCATTACTTTCAAACGAGGTGCCATGGTTGAAACGTTACCATTCTAATTCAAATGAACCGAGTGAGGTCTGAAAATTAGACTGGTCTATGAATAATTGTCAACAACTGTGAACACCATCCGTAAAACATATCTAATAAAAGTATGCATGACAAAAAAATCATGTACCCTGATCTGATTTATATCTGTAATGTATGATGCAATTCTTAGAATTTTCACAATGAAAAGACTTGTTTACGTATTGTGGTGCAAGTTGTCATGCAGTCCTAAGAATGTGTTGAAAAGACTGGTGTATATGTAATGTGGAATCACTCATTTTGGAATTTTCAGAATGTGCTGTGAAGACAGCTTATGTATTGATCTGATTTATGATGTAATCCTCGACTTCCCGCTATGCCATGAAAACCAAGGTATGGGTAGTTGGGTACTATCTTATATTTAAAAAGCTAACCTTTTAGATAAATCAGAGAGTTGTTGAAAGGTCCACTTCAGTTCATTTCTGTTGTCGTCAATCCACCAGAAAGCTAGCTCACTCTTTCCACCATTCTTCTAACCAGAGAAGATAAAACCACATTAAATTTATAATCATATAATAAAGAAAATGTTTCATATTTGTTTCATGCTACAAATAAGAATAAAGGAGCACACACCCTATTAAGTTATAAAAAAAATGTCACACCATACCATGCCGCACCACACCGTACCATACCATACCATACTGTATCACACCATATCGCACGACACGACACGACACGACACGACACGACACGACACGACACGACACGACACGACACGGCATGGCAGCAGGCTCTATGGTGACGTGTTAAATAAATCATCAATCCAGCACATCATAAACACACGAATGTTCAAATAGTGGCTAAAAACCTCAGCGACGATCAGAGAAAAAGAATGTGTTCGCAGGCCACTTTTTACACATAGAATGCTGAACCACTGTCTCAACAAACTGGAGTAGGAAATCAAGGAAATTGACTCACATATACATAAACATGACTCATGCTAGGAGAAAAAACAATTTGATTGAAATTAAAAAGTTGTTTGACTAAAATTACACTACCGGGTAATACAAATCTTAGTCAAAGTTTTAATTTCCTTTGAATCATAAAAGTATGCGTAATGCTACAAAGAGCTCTATGTAACTACCCAAATGATTGTATGCACACATGAAACACATGGCATAATCAATAATATTATAAAATCATAGGAACCAATCAAATATATCCATTAGGGGAAATAACCTAATTTTAAATAATGTACGTTTAATTTGTACTTGCCTGTTTTTCTGCCCAGATGTCTATAACATCTGAGGCAAAATTGAAGTATTCTGGTGTGGGTAGTTTAAAGTTCTTCACTTCATCATTGTAGTTATCAAACCCAACAGCAGATGGCACTGGTGAGGTAGTGTAAGACCTTGTGTCTCGGATATGTACACCATCAGAGAATGCTGTGGTTCTCTCCAGTAAATGTCTGCATTGTTTTGCAATGATGTTGTTGAGGCACCGTCTTGGAACTGGATGGTGGATGCAGAACTTCTTGGTTGCCTTGACAATGACAGATGCCATTTGCCTACTAGCTGTTGCCATGGCAATGTATGACATGTAATCTAGAAATGGCAGATAGTCTGGGATAAAGTTTGCTACCTGGAAAGATAGGATAGTTTGTAATTTTTACATTTTACATAGATTTGTTTGACTGGGTTTTAGAACAGAAAAGTTAAGCATGTACGCTATATAAACAAACTGACTGAAAATAAATTGTTTAATTTTGTGAAATAGTATTGTATGCCACAATTTGAATAAAATAAATAAAACAGTGCACAAGGATTGCATTGTATGAACAATAATGGTGAAGAAAACTGTGTGATGCTAATGACATCAGAATATGTACATATTCTTAGACATTAAATTGTCTGTTTCTCAGTATGCAGAGAAAAGCATGGATATAAACATATTTTTGAAAACTCTTAATGACTGTAATGTTGCTTCGGAAATGGTTTTTTCTTCTGATAATGAAGTATTTCAACTTGGTATGATATGGTTAGTTTGAAAATAAAAGTATATTTATATAGATGCATAATTTTGTATTTAATCATAATTTTTATTAAGACTACACACAAATTTGATTCATCATTCATATACATTTATACCATTTTATTGTTTAATATATTATTATGTACATATGGGTATATATTAAAAAAACAGAAAAATATGTATATAAATTTAAAAAAGTTAAATAAATTTATGAAATAAATATTTGGCACTGATGGCACCAGAGCCTAACTTCCCTAAATACCAGTAAGGAGTGCAGGCTGTGGTCTGATATTTTTAAAGCCTACAGTAACATATAGGGTGACCTACAATATACAGGCAAATGTTTTCGCTTACCAGAGGTATTTTAATTAAATATGACAGCTTATGATATATGATTCAAATATTCACCCATATCATATATGGCATTGGACATGGGAATCCATTTTTTTAGTTGTACTATTATCAATGTCCAATAAGCAATGCAAAAAGCAAAACACTTCAAGGGGGTTTGTAAATGAAAAATTTAAGGAAAAATATATATGGGTGGGTGAGGGTCCGTTTGGATAAACAACATTGTTTTGTACTCCACAGTTAATATAAAAAGTGGACAAAATTTTCTCTTTATAAACATTTTCATCTGTACCTGAAGTGTAACTGTGTCACTGTGTTGGTTAGTTTTTTTTATACAATAAACTAGTTGCAATTTACTGACATGTAATGTTTTCTAACCATTCCTTCATCTATAGAAACAATCTGGACTTTGTCTTTAAACCCTCCGTAATTATTGACTATTGTAACAACTCTGTCACTTGAAGACACACATACAACATTACATGTCAACGAATCACTGCCATTTATTTCGATTCTATTTTTTTATTATTGGAATGTTTTCTATTTATAAAGTCCCTGTAGGTACAACTCTTACTGTCCGCCAATACTAGCCATCGATTAAAAAAAAACTAGAAACTAGTCTAGAGCTGCGATCGTAAATGTCATAAAATTAATAAAAGTTGCTGTAGTGTAGGCAGTGCAGCCGCTAGCCTGGGCCTAGCCCTAGGGCTGGGGTTGCTGGCGCTGAATGTCAACACCGCAGCCGCAGCCTGCATAATCAGTCGGTCGGTCAGTCAGTGTGTCCCGCAGCGTCCACTAATCTGAGTAATTACCCTTGAGAACATTACGCAATGATTACACTCTGATATTACTTACGAATCAGCGTACAATCAGCAGTTCAAAGCGGATAGCGTTTTGTAAGTAGGGGGTGTTACCCACTCGAAAATATCCGCCAGATGGCGATCATTTAAACTTGTATGCACTATGCAGCTTAATTTACATATTTTTTCGAAATGCTGTTTTGCATAGCTAAACTACTCGGCATTCCCTCTTGCTTGGCAAATCGCTGCACGCAGCAACGTTTATTTCGCTTTAGTGAGATTTGGTTTAGCGCAACCTACTCCAACTTTATTATTTTTTTAAATGTCTCGGTCTGTATATTTTAGTACTTATATTTAATTAAACAACATGTTTACAGTTTGGTTACACTCAGGTATGACACATTGACTAGTAACTTGGAATAAATTACATTTTATGCAACTATTTTATCAAATTTTCACAAAGCAGGATTTTAATGGTCAAATGCCGTGACAGATATAGCACACACGCGGCCGGTGCTATGTTCAATGTGAATAAATTACGGTAATGTGTCTTCAGTCGACAAATACGCACTTTACGGTCAGCGCGAAATTCGAAGAATGGGTGGAAGGTGGACGATTCCTTGTGTTGATTAAAACAGGTATGACATTACGTGTTGAAAAATGTATACGCATTACCTAACATAGACATATGCAGATTGATATTGTTGATTTGCTTTTATAAATGAATGCATGCCACATACAATATAGCAGCTGTTTTCAGTTCGTGTTATTTTTGGCGAATCCACACGTCTTAATTTCAGTTTCAACTCCACACATCGATAAAGTTATAAACGTCATATCTCGCAAGGATAAAATAAATCCCCAGTTCATATGCCAAAGGTAAAGCAAGCGAATGCAGCATAATAATACACCTTTCGTTACAGTCGTCAACTTCCTAAAAACACTACAAAATCATATTGGCAAAATACGTATGTAAACACGGCGTCGCTAATTTAAAGTTATAAACAGCGAAAACTTAAATAAATACAAAACAAGCCTCGTTCTCCAAACTAATAAAAGAAGCAAAAATGAGGTCTGCTTATAAGGCTAATATACTTTTCTGAAAGTGTAAGAACCCGAAAATCCAAGCAAGGCCCAAGCCAAGGCAAGTTAAAACATTTCCGACGCTACTTTTTATCGTTTAACTTCACGCAACGTCGTAAGTCTAACAACGCATTGGTCATAAATTACACTGCCCATTATTTCTCCATCATGATAACCTGGCTATCGGGTATAATGGTCAATTAATGTTGACTGAACCATCCGTAGTCAACCTGCTACTTTCGGGCAGTTCAAAGTAGATTTGTAATGTCTAATGAATAAAACGTGTCATCTTGTCAGTGTCATCGCATGCACGTGGGACTATCAAATCAAACTGCAATCGAGTCACCCACCCACCCACACACACACACACACACAGTACAGTCACACAGTCACATAGGCACGCACGCATACACGCACACACGAAAAATTATCCTCATCACTGATTGTTCCTTACATCACTGGTAATTAATTTTCTGAAAAAATAAACAATTTAAGTATAAACAGTTTTGTAGTGTATTATTATTGTTTACTCTATCATCTATGGGTTTGTTTGAGAGCAACAGTCAAGTGATGGAAGCAGTCTTTGTCGCTTCGCGACCAACAGCATGATGATGGGTTTGTATCATTCACAACAGCAACAGCTAGTAAATATCAATGTAATCATTTTCCACATAACTGTCTAATTATAAATTTGTAATAGTAATAAACTCCATATAATGTAAATTTGAGTGTGTGTGCACGTGTATGTGTGTGTGTCTGTAGAACATTGTTTTGCATACATGTTTTATACAGAATCACTTGTGATACCATTGATGTGTAGAAACTTGTATACTAAACATCAGATTCAGACCTCATTTCATATGACCTTTCAGAGAGCTGTGCCTATCTGTCAACACTCATGTGAGTGTCTGAGTTAACAAGAGCACGGTTGGCCTTGTTTCATCGCAAGATGGCTTCCGGGATGTGTCTCAGGATCACGGTGCAGAACCGCGAGAGGATTCTCGACGCCGTAGACAAAGTTGCACTGGAGACTGTCCGAGAGGCATTGCTGCAACACCGACAAACAAAGAAGCATATTTCGCATGGCACTGTAAGAATGCCATCACAGCGACCGCAGAGGAAGGCAGGACGCCTGGACGCTCGCTTCAGTAGCCTGTCCATTCCGAGCGTGGTCATTGAAGAGCAAGAGGGTGACATGTGTGGTGACATCGACACCGACCTGTCACAGCAGACGGGGACAATCTGTGACACAGTGAGCACACCACGCAGGAAACTACGCAAGTTGGAGTATATCAGGAACATTGTCGGTTGTCAGAACCTACCCCAACTCGGGTGTGGAGACAGTGGGGGGACACTGAAGGACATGGTGAGTCAGAGTGACAGGTCACAGTGTCAGGACAACAACGTTGCTGTCACCCGTGGAGTGTCCATGGGTGAAACTGATAGTTCAAGAAACAGAGTGTCCATGGGTGAAACTATTAGTTCAAGAAGTGGAGTGTCCATGAGTGAAACTGATAGTTCAAGAAGCAAAGTGTCCATGGGTGAAACTGATACTTCAAGAAACAGAGTGTCCATGAGTGAAACTGATAGTTCAAGAAACAGAGTGTCCATGGGTGAAACTGATAGTTCAAGAAGCAGAGTGTCCATGAGTGAAACTGATAGTTCAAGAAGCAAAGTGTCCATGGGTGAAACTGATACTTCAAGAAACAGAGTGTCCATGAGTGAAACTGATAGTTCAAGAAACAGAGTGTCCATGGGTGAAACTGATAGTTCAAGAAGCAGAGTGTCCATGGGTGAAACTGATAGTTCAAGAAGCAGAGTGTCCATGAGTGAAATTGATAGTTCAAGAAGCAGAGTGTCCATGGGTGAAACTGATACTTCAAGAAACAGAGTGTCCATGAGTGAAACTGATAGTTCAAGAAGCAGAGTGTCCATGAGTGAAACTGATAGTTCAAGAAACAGAGTGTCCATGGGTGAAACTGATAGTTCAAGAAGCAGAGTGTCCATGAGTGAAACTGATAGTTCAAGAAGCAGAGTGTCCATGGGTGAAACTGATAGTTCAAGAAACAGAGTGTCCATGGGTGAAACTGATAGTTCAAGAAACAGAGTGTCCATGGGTGAAACTGATAGTTCAAGAAACAGAGTGTCCATGGGTGAAACTGATAGTTCAAGAAACAGAGTGTCCATGGGTGAAACTGATAGTTCAAGAAGCAGAGTGTCCATGGGTGAAACTGATAGTTCAAGAAACAGAGTGTCCATGGGTGAAACTGAGTGTTCAAGAAACAGAGTGTCCATGGGTGAAACTGATAGTTCAAGAAGCATGGGTGAAACTGATAGTTCAAGAAACAGAGTGTACATGGATGAAACTGATAGTTCAAGAAGCAGAGTGTCCATGGGTGAAACTGATAGTTCAAGAAGCGGAGATCGATCCCGAGAGGAGAAAATAACCACGACAGAGGACAGAGGTAACCTACTGGGACCTGACCAGAGAAAGGGGAATCTGAGTAGGTGTGAAACATCCGGACAGCTTGGTAACAGGAAGGGAGCCGTCACAGTTTCGCAAACTGAATCCATTGCAGAATCAGCACACATGATAGGGGTAATTCCAGTGGCACAGGACATTGGTAGGATGGGCGGTAATGCTTCAAAGGAAAGTATTGATGCAGTGTTGCCAAGTGGCATGATTGTAAGTGATGCAGGAACAGCTGACAACTGCCATAACTTAAACAATGAAATATTACTTGATAGTTCAAGTAAAGTTGCTGCGCCTGAGTCTGGAAAAGTCACCGCACAGTCAGCAAATACCATTAAAACAACCGAGAAAATCACTGCTGTGATAAACCACAATTCCAATAATAGACAACAAGCAGTGGCATTGCCTAATCTGCAAGAAAATGTGGTGTCTAAGTCTGTCATCCCTACAAGCAAAGATAGAAACACTGATGTGAGACTGCCACGTGACAATGTGGTGACTATGTCCACTGCAAGGAAAGATGGAAACAGCGATATGGGTTTGCCATATGAAAATGTGGGATCTAAGTTCATCGCCCCCTCGAAGAAAGATGGAAAGAATAATGTGAGTTTGGCTCGTGACAATGTTGTGTTCAAGTCTACCATCTCTTCGAAGAAAGATGGAAGCAATGGTGTGAATTTGCCACATGAAAATGTGTCAAAGTCCACCACCCATGTAAGGAAAGACGGGAACACCGACGTAAGCTTATCACATGAAAATGTGGTCTCTAAGAACACCTTCCCTATGAGGAAAGATGGAAACAGAGATGTAAGCTTGTCTCATGAAGATGCAGTCTCTAAGCACACCCTCCCCATGAGGAAAGATAGAAACACAGATGTAAGCTTATCATGTGAAAATGTGCTCTCTAAGTCCATCCTCCCCATCAGGAATGATGGAAACACTGATGTACGTTTGCCAATTGAAAAAATGTCTACAGGCTATGTCTGCATGGTGAAAGATAGAAATGCTGATGTGAGTTTGCCTCGTGAAAATGTGGTGTCTAAATCCTCCATCCCTACAAGGAAAGATGTGAGATCACCACGTGAAAAGTTTGCATGTAAGGATCCCAGGAAAGGCGTGAATGTTACAGCAACGAAATCACATGACTCACTGAATGGGTTAGAGGAAATCAGGAGCAGCATCCTCGCGGAGCTGGAGAAATTGTGTCAGTGCCATGCTCCAGACAGCCTTGTCACACATCTGTCTTCAAGTGTGGTGTCAGGCAAGACGATGAGACAGAGAAAGACTCTGGAGAGAGAGGAGAAGGGACAAGTCAAGACTTCACCTGAGACTCAAAATATGCCAGTGAGGAATCAGACAAAAGTCAACACTCCGGAGGCAACAAACAAAAAGACCACCACGAGGATCTCGGTAAAGTCGCCAGAAAAGGTTCATACTGTAGAAAAGAAAGCAAGCGAGGCTCGTGTTGTCACCCCACCAAAGGAAAGAGCAGCTGACAAGACTACTACCTCAACAGAAGCTGTCAGACGAAAGGTGGTCCAAAAGCACAAACCAGGAACATCACAAGACAACTCTGCATGTGTTCCAGAAAAACGCAGCAGAACAATCCCGGTCGAGAAACAGATGCCAAAGGTAAACAATCCCACTACGTCGTCTCCTGCCACAGGCACTATCACCACTAAGCTGAGCATGGATGGCGACTATGTCTACTTCCAGTTCGGCGGTGAAGAGTGCATCCACAGAAACCCGTTCAGTGATCGCACAGAGAGCAAGGCAGAGCTGCTGCTGAGGCTGGAGCTGCTCAGTGGCGAGATGAAGCGCCATGAATCACTTGTGAAATCATCTCCCATTGCCGAGGACGCCCCGCTCCAGCGCCAGCGGCTCATCCTGCAGTTGGAGCTGGAGCTGCTCCAGTCGTGGCTGCTCTACCAGGGTGTGGGCCAGCTCCTCTTTCCCGGCCACCCACTTCCGGCAGCACTGCAGCTGGGCAGTGAGGGGAAGAAGACCGTGACAGAGAACCAGCGGGTGATGTTGCTGGACAGGGTTCCTACGGTGGAGGAGTACGGCAAGTTGTATGACCTCCGCCAGACACTGGAGACGAGTCGCAAGCTGCACATGCTTGGCATCAAAGGTGAGAACATCACTAGCCTGTTCAGTTCTAGTTTTATTATCTTGTTGTCGCGAGTTGTTCACAATATTTCACGGAATCTTCGCCATTAATATATCTGTCCAGCATCATGTTTTAAAGTTTGCAAATTGTTATTTTGAATTCAGACACATTTATTTTGCACTTACTGAGTATATAAACCACAGTGTATAGTTTTTATGTAAAATATCTCCATATGCTTTATGTGATACTGACATTATTTCCATTTGTAAGTAGTATTAGAATAATTAGACTTGCACCTGACTTTCCTCCCAGGATTTGCATCAATCATCAAACCATCATCCGAATCAACGCCGATAATAATATTGCAGAATTAATTGTTTCCCAGCTTTTGTGAATTGATATTGCGTAAACCTGGTTCATGTGCAGGTGTTTATTAATGTTACTCATTCTCTCAGGCCATTCAGGTGATGCCGTCAAGCCCAAGGTGCGACAGAGGCAATCTATGCTGGCAACTCTTCTGTCAGTGCCAAGTAAAGTCAAGCTGCAGCAGCTTCAACGGCAGCTGGCTGACTTCGACCACCTGCGCGAACACATCTGGGGACAGGTACACAGCCACAACGGGATGACCCTGATGCTTGAGTATCTAGATGTACGATGCTGTGGCCTTGAGATCCACATCAAGGCCATTGAGGTATGTTGTGGCTAACATACACACCAGACTGGCACGTGAAACTTGTTCACATTGAGAAACTTGTTCACATGTTGTCCAGATCAGACGTTAGTTGTAAGTTTATTTGCAATGTGGTTGCACGAACAATGAACAGGCATATTCTTGCACTGACAACTACTGTATTGACAGAAATCGAGGGCTCAGAAATAAAAACATGTTGAAAAATTCACATTCATTTCGTTCACAAGCAGAAGATTAAGTGCATTCTACCATGTTGTTAAAGGGTACCTACTACCTACATATTGTATGAAACATTTATAACAACCATTTCATGCCGACTCTGTTAACTAAGGTTTCTTTGATTTGGTCTATTACTTGGCATCAATAATTTGGTAAGTTGTGATAAGAACTTGTCAAGAGAAGAATGACACGGGGACATAATTAATTGACCAGCTAGAACCTTTTGACACTCAGAAAGACCGGCGCTAGCACCGTGCTCTGCCACTATTTTAGGGCGAATTGGATGACGATGCCACCATGGCTGGTGATGAGATTTCAACACCAGAAGGTGACCAACAACTGACGTCATCAACATCAAAAGCTGATCAACAACATATGTCAGCGTCAGAACGTACTCAGCGACAGATGTCAGCATCAGACGGTGATCAACAGCACAAATCAACATCAAAATGGGATCAACAGGACAAATCAACACCAAAAGATGACCAACAGCACAAATCAACATCAAAATGTGATCAACATTGCAAATCAATGTTAGAAGGTGATCAACAACACAAATCAACATCAAAATATGATCAACAGCACAAATCAACATCAAAAGATGATCAACAGCACAAATCAATATCAAAAGGCGATCAACAACACAAATCAATGTCAGAAGGTGATCAACAACATAAATCAACATCAAAAGGTGAACAACAACACAAATCAATGTCAGAAGGTGGTCAACAACACAAATCAACACCAAAAGGTGAACAACAACACAAATCAATGTCAGAAGTTGATCAACAACACAAATCAACACCAAAATGTGAACAACAACACAAATCAATGTCAGAAGGTGATCAACAACACAAATTAACATCAAAAGGTGAACAACAACACAAATCAACATCAAAAGGTGAACAACAACACAAATCAATGTCAGAAGGTGATCAACAACACAAATCAACACCAAAAGGTGAAAAACAACACAAATCAATGTCAGAAGGTGATCAACAACACAAATCAACATCAAAAGGTGAACAACAACACAAATCAACATCAAAAGGTGAACAACAACACAAGTCAATATCAGAAGGTGATCAACAATGCAGCTCATCATCGATTCTGTCAACACCAGGTGATCAACATGTGCTGTCATCAGAAGTTAACCAACAACACAATTCTACATCAGAGGGTGATCAGCAACGTAAGTTAATGTCAGACAGTGTCATGAGTTTTGCATGTAAATCGGCCGATACAATCACTAGTCCTAGACCAACAGCAACCACTGACATAGCCACATCAGCTGCAGAAGTCGACAACAGCAATGCAGCATTGTCACCTCACAGCAGTAACAAGTCGACACCAAACTGCAGTGGGATGTCCTCATCGAATGGCACACCCAAAGCGTCTGAATCAGGTGTCGGTAGTGCCATGTCAAAGTCACTTGATGACAGTGATTACGTCGAGTGTGACATGGACGTGTCAAAAATATCTGACCAGAGCGACCATATTGAGTGTGACACTTCCACGTCTCCTGAACCGACCAGTCATGCAGAGAGCAGTGTTGAGACGGCTCCCACAGTAGCACCAGTCGCCACAGCAACTCAATCGTACGATCTCGACACCACTAGCAACGCAACCACTGGCAACGCAACAGCCATTTCTGTGATCACCAGTACTGCAGAGACATGTCCCGAGGTTCCCACGTGGCCTGGTCTGGAGGGGGTGTATGTGGAGAACTGGTGTTACGATCCGTTCCCGCGCACCGATATGAGCGGCAGATACTACGTGGAGAGCGGAAGTCAGCCCGGTGTGGAACACTGGACTGCGGTCGTGCCGTCAGCGATACCCGGCACTGCTGTAGTCAACTACCAAGTGGGTGCACCGGTACCGCCGTGGCAGCAGCCGAGCCAGCCGTCCATGCCGGCGGGAGAGCTGTACTGCTGGCTGGTGCAGCAGATGTCTGCCAACCCGTACCTGTGGCAGAACGCGCCACCGTCTCTGCAGAACTACCTTCTGCAGCCAGCGTCGTTCTCCGAGCCGTCCGCCAACGCGCAGTGGGCACAGTGGCTGTTGGCCAACTGGCAGTATTACATGGGCTTCCCGTACCCTCGTCAATAGTGTCAGATGGTGTCTGTCCCTCAAAGGCAGCTAGAATGGTGTGACACAATAACCCATGCCAGCCCCGTGCATAGTGCCAATGTCCCCATGTATGGGAGTGAGTTAAGCTGCATGTGTCGGTGTTCCCCACATAGATATCAGTGCAAACCACCTTAGAATGCTTACATACGGCCCAGATATATTCTTAGCACGTGACAACGGGTTCTTGATGTTGAATGATGAAGCTGGAGTTCAACACAGTTTAATTGATAAGTTTAATTGTTGTTTGATAAAAAAATATTTTCCATTTAAAGTTACATATATTGAAGTTTTATTTGATGTTATTAAATAGTTATTATTCTTGCATGTTTTTTTTCTAAAGCAAATCTTCATGTTTTAAATCTACCCCGGTAGATGTCATTATTAACAAGAGGGTCTGACTTAAAATATCTAGAGCTGGCACAGAACAGTGTAGAACCAACCTGGTTTGGGTTTGTGTAATTGATCAGTAATGGTTTTACAGATATTTTTTTTGGTGAACATCTAAGCACATTTTTCGTTATTTAAAATTGATAATTTGTGATGTTATTACATGGTTACATAACAATATTATCATTATTATTCACATAACGTATGTCACAGTAGTATTTTGAAGAGGTAATTATTACCCCCAACGGAACCTATGGAGAGCTGAAATTCAAAACCATAGGTACCCCTTTTGGTAGGTGGTAAAACATTTCAGTCAAAATTATACACATAAAAATTTGCCCTGAAACTGCACGTCTTAATTGCACACTTAAGTTTTTGCACGCGTTGTGCAAAATGTGTTTTAATCGGATTTGAAATTGTTTATTGTCATTTCTTTTTATGAATGTTGTGTCTAGCTCACATCCAACTAAATGTTTCCAACAAACTGCACTCAATGAGCCTTTCAGATCCCAAAATATTTTTATGAAATTGTGGAACTAAAAGCATAGATTGAGCAAATTGTTTTATTGTCAAAATTAATTTACTTTGGAGCATACCTTTTGAAAGATACGTTTCGACCCATCACCTATTTGTCTTGGTCACGTACTGATATCATTTGTGTTGACAACGCAACGCATCCATATCTTGGAGCCATGAACAATAATTATGTTCGTTTTTATATTTTACCATTTTTATTTCAATTACTAACACTGCAAGCTGTGTTTAAAGTTAATTGTATTCCAAGTAAGATGGTCCTAAATGATACTGTGTTTCGGTCTGGAAAGGTTTGTATGTCTACAAACTCTTGTCAGTTGATATTTTCAAATGCATTTATTCCAATGTTAAGTCATACACTGTATATAACAAATATCCATAGCATATACACTATTAAAGAATTTAATCACAATTATCCAGGTGGCACCACCTATGTGTGGGGTCAGAGGTGATGGGTGAATACATGGGTGGTTGGGAAAGTGGGAAGATTGGGCATTTGTGGCCAATTGGGTGAGAAGAGTTATCACTGTTATGTTTGAATGTATTTTGTTGAAATAAATTTATTGAGAACTATAGACAATTACATTTCTTCAGGACTGCATTTAGGAAAATTACGTGCTCGTGCAGTGTTTTAACTGCTATGTACCAGTTGGCTGCTTTTCAAACTCCGTAGTTTGGTTTCTATAAATGCAAAATATGTCCTAGTACCGGTAGTAGTAAAACACAGTTGGAATGGTTTTATCAAACTCTTGGTGGATTTATGATGACAAGGGTGCCAAGACAAAGAATTCACTTCCCAACTGAAGAATAAAAAACGAAACGGCATCACGAATAACAATTTATTAATATTTATTAATCTTACATATTGCACTCTGTGCTGTTAAGGATTAGAACACACAAAGATACATTTGTCTTTAACACCTCCGTGGCTCTAGCTAACAGCCCTGCTACACTCTTATTACAAGTACATTGTAGGGTTCTTTCAAGTGTTGCACAGTTGAAAGAACTGTACCTCCATTAATCCAATACTACATTATATAACATATGCCTACAGTAGGCTACATATCAGTACATAAACAAACTATTTTCATTAATATCAAAGACTTATAGCAAATTGAGCAATAGCATGTAAATATGAAGGCATTTTCTAAATATAATTTCTTCTGTATAATATGTTATAAAATATCCATGCACAAATGTAACCATGAATGCTTTTGGAAACAAGTGATAAATTTCCCCGAATTCTTGTGAATTCATTCTTTAAAAAACATTTCATATTTAAGTTAGCTGGGACATAAACCGTGAATCATATGAGAAGGTGAGAGAATATGTTACCATCCAATGGTCTGTTCCAACTCCTTAACACTAAGAATTACATATTGACAATGACAACAGAAACAGCCCTGAGTATTCATTCATTCACATGACATGCAGGAGAAATCATCTATGATGATCACACATATGTTGTTGCAATGTTTGACAAAACTGTAGCCACAAAATATCCTTATTTGTCTGTGCACACCAAATTAAAGTTGTCTCCCTAGCTGATTTTTCACCACAAATCATGTTCAATTATGATAGACTCTTTAGTACCCGGTATGTGTAATCTGTTGAAATGATACCCAAAAAAAATGGAAGATTTGAATTAGTTTAACAGATCAGCCATGGTTAGTTTAACAGATATGTCATGATATTATAATTTAATTAGCTTAACATGCCATGATATCACAAGCCATGATATCACAAAATACTGTTTGCTGATTTTTATTCAAATTAAATAACACATTTTCAAAATTAACTAGCATATCACAAATGTCACATTAAATAGTTTTTGTTAAAAAAATTGTAAAAGGAGTGGAAAATGCAGCTAAGGTGACAATTTTAACACAACTTGAATTCAAACATTGTGTAGACAGTTTAGTTACAGTTTCACATGACATTTTGAAGTGCAACAGCACCATGTCTGATATAAATTGCGTTTAACATGTCATCGTTTGCGTAAGAACTAGCTGAGTCTATGTAAAGCAAACTCATTATAGCAACTAGGTTAATTATCTTGCAAGGCATCCTACAGTTAGTCGCATTCAGTGTATATGTAGTAACAACGCCTTCTGTTTGGAAGAGTTTATGATTTACATTGACAAAGATGTTCAAGAAGTTTAATTTGACACATGTAAACACCATAAAGGACCAAAATGTGTAAGACCCAAACCATGACAAATGGTATTTTGCACAATGAAATACTGACTTTGCTATAAGCTTTACTTTTCTCTACTGAAGCACTGTCAGCTCATTGTAACCTATACAGTTTTTGCAGCTTTCATGCCTATTGCTTGTTCTGTAGTGCTACCCCACTCCGAGCTGCGCATTACAGATCGTTTCACCTTGCCTGTAGCCGTCTTCGCAATATAGTTTGTGAAGGCATACTGCAACCAAACAACGACACTGACATCAAAGTAAGTATTGTTAAAGGAACATGCAACCATAGTGTTGAAAATGCGTTAAAATTCCCCCAATTCCCACATACCATTCAAGATAGAATATTGTAACACATGTATTTTTTATTTAATTTTATAAGAATGTTAAACATCATAAAATTAATATTGAAACGTACATTTTCACTGACCATGGGCTCTGCCATTGTTGCCCATTTCATGAGGAACTCATGAACAGCAACGCGAGAGAATGCGTGAGTGTGACGTAGACTGTCCACAACTCAAAGTGATATAGGTGGTGAGCAACATGTTAACACTAGCACAGCGACATGATTTGAGTTGTTATTATAGAGTCTTGTGATAATGAAATGCTTGAATGTCAAGCACATGGATGCCAAAACAAAGCAGGAGAAGGGTCGGTGAAAGGAAAGAGATTTTTCCAAATGCCAATAAATTGTCTGCGAAGCACTAGTTGGCGGTGAAATGGCTCCACAATGTACGGGTCATACTGTGGAAAAATTCAATTTCAACCGGAAAATGGTTTGCCAGGACCATGTCACCGCTGATCTGGAACACAGGTTGCCGGGACTGGGTGAAAGACGACTGTTGAATGAAGATACTGTCCCCACTGAATATGTGCAGAGAATGAATGAAAAGTCCAGGGCCGAAGGATCGGTGTTGCTATAGCACGCGAAGAGCTGTCTCGTAAAAGGGACGGGACGAACATAATATCATGTATGCAAATACTATAAATGGGGTATTAGAATATCATTCAATGTATTTCCTTTATAATAATAAAAATCTATAATTAGTAAACTATCACTGCTCGACGGTTGACTGGAATAATTAGTTGGATAAACGATTTGTTTACATGTGAAAGTGGGCAATAACAAAAGTTATTAAGTTCCTTCGAACCGACCAAGTCCAAGTAGGAATGCGCGATTGCCTTTGTTGCAGTCTCTACTTGAGCATTGTTATTCTTTATGAATGTTTATATTGTAAGGTCGCGGGTTCCTGTAATGTTAACACCAGGTTTGCCTGTCAGGCCACGCAGGGAGTGATGTGTGTGTAGCAGACCTAAGGACTAGATTCTAGTCTATGTCAGAGCCTGCTTATTTTGGAAAATTTACCAAATGTTTTACACTTTGTTCAGCCAAATTATTCCATTGCACAGCTAAATTTATTATAGAATAAAATAACAAATATTGAAATATGAATTCTATTTCCGTGGGATTGTCTACAGCAGCAATCCTACCAGAATTTCCAAGAATTATATATGGTTACAATGGTTATCATTGTGCAAATTGCTTATTATTTAATATCTGATGTTCTGAAGTGCTATAGGTGTTTACTGACTGACATAGCATCATATTTATACAACAATGGTGCTATGTGTTTACTGACTGACACAGCATCATATTTATACAACAATGGTGCTATGCAACACCAGAAAAGGCACAATGAAAGTTGATATAAATATTCAACAGTGTGTAATGCCTAGGTGACAGTGTACTAGGGGTGTGCAATGCCTAGGTGACAGTTTACTGGTGTGGTGCAATGCCTAGGTGACAGTTTACTAGAGGTGTGCAATGCTAGGTGACAGTGAACTAGGGATGTGAAGTGCCTAGGTGCCAATGCACCAGGGGTGTGCAATGCCTATGTGACAGTGTATTAGGGCTGTTCAATGCCTAGGTAACTGTGTACTAGGGTGTGCAATCCCTGGGTGACTGTATACTGTGGGTGTGCAATGCCTAGGTGACAGTATACTAGGGGTGTGCAATGTCTAGGTGACAGTGTACTAGGGTGTGCAATGCCTGGGTGACTGTGTACTAGGGGTGTGCAATGCCTAGGTGACAGTATACTAGGGGTGTGCAATATCTAGGTGACAGTGTACTAGGGTGTGCAATGCCTGGGTGACTGTGTACTAGGGGTGTGCAATGACTAGGTGACTGTGTACTAGGGGTGTGCAATGCTTAGGTGACAGTGTACTAGGGGTGTGCAATGCCTAGGTGACAGTGTACTAGGGGTGTGCAATGCCTAGGTGACAGTGTACTAGTGGTGTGCAATGCCTAGGTGACAATGTACTAGGGGTGTGCGATGCCTAGGTGACATTGTACTAGGCGTGTGCAATGCCTAGGTGACAATGTACTAGGGGTGTGCGATGCCTAGGTGACAGTGTACTAGGGGTGTGCAATGCCTAGGTGACAGTGTACTAGGGGTGTGCGATGCCCAGGTGGCAGTGTACTAGGGGTGTGCAATGCCTAGGTGACAGTGTACTAGGGGTGTGCAATGCCTAGGTGACAATGTACTAGGGGTGTGCGATGCCTAGGTGACAGTGTACTAGGGGTGTGCAATGCCTAGGTGACAGTGTACTAGGGGTGTGCGATGCCCAGGTGGCAGTGTACTAGGGGTGTGCAATGCCTAGGTGACAGTGTACTAGGGGTGTGCAATGCCTAGGTGACAGTGTACTAGGGGTGTGCGATGCCCAGGTGACAGTGTACTAGGGGTGTGCAATGCCTAGGTGACAGTGTACTAGGGGTGTGCAATGCCTAGGTGATAATGTATTAGGGGGTGCAATGCCTAGTTGCCAGGGCATTAGGGGGTCCTACCTTCCTGGGCTGGTGGGTTGGCTCCAAGTTCTCGTTTGCGTGCTGCCGTAACATGTCAATCAGTTCTTCCTCGTCCATGTCCTGGTAGTTCTCAGCAAGAACTATGAATGCCTTGATCACCTGAAGCCAACAGTAGGTAAGTTGGGTGAGGTCTAGAACTATGAATGCCATGATCACCTGAAGCCAACAGTAGGTAAGTTGGGTGAGGTCTAGAACTATGAATGCCATGATCACCTGAAGCCAACAGTGGGTAAGTTGGGTGAGGTCTAGAACTATGAATGCCTTGATCACCTGAAGCCAACAGTAGGTAAGTTGGGTGAGGTCTAGAACTATGAATGCCATGATCACCTGAAGCCAACAGTAGGTAAGTTGGGTGAGGTCTAGAACTATGAATGCCATGATCACCTGAAGCCAACAGTGGGTAAGTTGGGTGAGGTCTAGAACTATGAATGCCTTGATCACCTGAAGCCAACAGTAGGTAAGTTGGGTGAGGTCTAGAACTATGAATGCCTTGATCACCTGAAGCCAACAGTAGGTAAGTTGGGTGAGGTCTAGAACTATGAATGCCATGATCACCTGAAGCCAACAGTAGGTAAGTTGGGTGAGGTCTAGAACTATGAATGCCTTGATCACCTGAAGCCAACAGTAGGTAAGTTGGGTGAGGT
Source organism: Oasisia sp. SBJ-2009 (assembly GCA_964017155.1). Lineage (NCBI taxonomy): Eukaryota > Metazoa > Annelida > Polychaeta > Sabellida > Siboglinidae > Oasisia > Oasisia sp. SBJ-2009. Next base: position 30,146,184 of record OZ024858.1, read on the forward strand.
CTAGAACTATGAATGCCATGATCACCTGAAGCCAACAGTGAGTAGGTTGGGTGAGGTCTAGAACTATGAATGCCATGATCACCTGAAGCCAACAGTGGGTAGGTTGGGTGAGGTCTAGAACTATGAATGCCATGATCACCTGAAGCCAACAGTAGGTAAGTTGGGTGAGGTCTAGAACTATGAATGCCTTGATCACCTGAAGCCAACAGTAGGTAAGTTGGGTGAGGTCTAGAACTATGAATGCCATGATCACCTGAAGCCAACAGTAGGTAAGTTGGGTGAGGTCTAGAACTATGAATGCCTTGATCACCTGAAGCCAACAGTAGGTAAGTTGGGTGAGGTCTAGAACTATGAATGCCTTGATCACCTGAAGCCAACAGTGGGTAGGGTGGGTGAGGTCTAGAACTATGAATGCCATGATCACCTGAAGCCAACAGTAGGTAAGTTGGGTGAGGTCTAGAACTATGAATGCCTTGATCACCTGAAGCCAACAGTAGGTAAGTTGGGTGAGGTCTAGAACTATGAATGCCTTGATCACCTGAAGCCAACAGTAGGTAAGTTGGGTGAGGTCTAGAACTATGAATGCCTTGATCACCTGAAGCCAACAGTGGGTAGGGTGGGTGAGGTCTAGAACTATGAATGCCATGATCACCTGAAGCCAACAGTAGGTAAGTTGGGTGAGGTCTAGAACTATGAATGCCTTGATCACCTGAAGCCAACAGTAGGTAAGTTGGGTGAGGTCTAGAACTATGAATGCCTTGATCACCTGAAGCCAACAGTAGGTAAGTTGGGTGAGGTCTAGAACTATGAATGCCTTGATCACCTGAAGCCAACAGTGGGTAGGGTGGGTGAGGTCTAGAACTATGAATGCCATGATCACCTGAAGCCAACAGTAGGTAAGTTGGGTGAGGTCTAGAACTATGAATGCCTTGATCACCTGAAGCCAACAGTAGGTAAGTTGGGTGAGGTCTAGAACTATGAATGCCTTGATCACCTGAAGCCAACAGTAGGTAAGTTGGGTGAGGTCTAGAACTATGAATGCCATGATCACCTGAAGCCAACAGTAGGTAAGTTGGGTGAGGTCTAGAACTATGAATGCCTTGATCACCTGAAGCCAACAGTAGGTAAGTTGGGTGAGGTCTAGAACTATGAATGCCTTGATCACCTGAAGCCAACAGTAGGTAAGTTGGGTGAGGTCTAGAACTATGAATGCCTTGATCACCTGAAGCCAACAGTAGGTAAGTTGGGTGAGGTCTAGAACTATGAATGCCTTGATCACCTGAAGCCAACAGTGGGTAGGGTGGGTGAGGTCTAGAACTATGAATGCCATGATCACCTGAAGCCAACAGTAGGTAAGTTGGGTGAGGTCTAGAACTATGAATGCCTTGATCACCTGAAGCCAACAGTAGGTAAGTTGGGTGAGGTCTAGAACTATGAATGCCTTGATCACCTGAAGCCAACAGTGGGTAGGGTGGGTGAGGTCTAGAACTATGAATGCCATGATCACCTGAAGCCAACAGTAGGTAAGTTGGGTGAGGTCTAGAACTATGAATGCCATGATCACCTGAAGCCAACAATGGGTAGGTTGGGTGAGGTCTAGAACTATGAATGCCTTGATCACCTGAAGCCAACAGTAGGTAAGTTGGGTGAGGTCTAGAACTATGAATGCCATGATCACCTGAAGCCAACAGTGGGTAGGTTGGGTGAGGTCTAGAACTATGAATGCCTTGATCACCTGAAGCCAACAGTGGGTAGGTTGGGTGAGGTCTAGAACTATGAATGCCTTGATCACCTGAAGCCAACAGTGGGTAGGTTGGGTGAGGTCTAGAACTATGAATGCCTTGATCACCTGAAGCCAACAGTGGGTAGGTTGGGTGAGGTCTAGAACTATGAATGCCTTGATCACCTGAAGCCAACAGTAGGTAAGTTGGGTGAGGTCTAGAACTATGAATGCCTTGATCACCTGAAGCCAACAGTAGGTAAGTTGGGTGAGGTCTAGAACTATGAATGCCATGATCACCTGAAGCCAACAGTAGGTAAGTTGGGTGAGGTCTAGAACTATGAATGCCATGATCACCTGAAGCCAACAGTAGGTAAGTTGGGTGAGGTCTAGCAGTGCCAAGAAATTCATAATTACATTATGTTTGTGCCAGATGGCTTCTATTACTACCAATGTTTTAAGGCATCCAAATCGTGACAATGCTTAGAAATATTCTTGATCCCTGACATTCGCAGTTACAGTAAACTTGAAGCAGAAAGTCAAACCAGGAACAAGTGCTGGAGTCACTTAGAAAATAATTCAAATTGATCACTTCAATTCCAGAAATGAAGTGGAATGGAATTAATTGAATGCTCAAGAATATGATTTCAGCATTTGTTGTTAAACCCCTTGTTAGGGGTAAACAGTAATATTACAATCCCACATTCCTGAGCAACCCCAGGGTTAGTGGCCACTATTTGTACATCAAAATAACAACAACTGAAAAGTCTGCACTGACTACCAAATACAACAACAACTGCACATATTCGGCTAACCTAAAATAATTAAATCATCAGGTGTCTGAAACAGACACTAATAATTTAATTATTGTGAAAACACACACGGTCCAAATGTATACAGGCAACGTGGACTAGAAGTCTGAAAACATTCAATTAAAAAAAAAAATCCATAGATTTTTAGAGTATCTGAAAAGGGTGTCACATTACAGTAGACAGGACCCTGTCACTGCAGACTTGAGTCTGATGGGTGTTGACCCGCGATACACCCAGACTGTAGCATTTGGTGAGAGGTGTACCAGGCAGAGCCTGAAAGCACTGCCTTTGAACGATGATGATAACATGTTTGTGGGTGGACACTGGACAGTTAACTCACCGGTCCACTCAGGTGTGTTTCATCGGGCGAGCTGACCGCGGCACACTCGGCCACCGCGGGATGTTCTAGCAGCTCACTCTCAATGTCAAACGGACTCACTTCGACGCTGCAAGTAGACATGGTCAACCGCGGTCAACAGTGAACTCTTTTGAAAAAATTTAATGAATTATAATTTTTTTATAACTAAAAATCTATTATTTACTTTTTAATTAAATTGTTGTATTATGTATTAATTATAATGTTTTACTCTTTAATTTCCTTTAATTATTTATATTTACGTGATTGTCTTAATATTTCAAAAAATATGTAAATTATTTAATATATATATATATATATAGTATTTATGATTTTGTTTTATTAAAACATTTACCATGATAGACATTCTTTTTTGAGACTTCTGTACAATTCCATATTAATTTTATTGTGATGTGTATATGCCTATGAACGGGCTGGTCCTGGAGACATACACACAGTAGACACATGCATGTCTATAAATCTACCAGGTACATTCAATCTGAGCAAATTTTTATTTTCAGTTGAGAGCGAAAGCAAGGGCAAGAAATCAAGGACTGATCCTACATTATGAACACGTTTATGCAGGATCAGGTTTTTACCAGTTCAAAATGTCACAGTAGATGTGTGTGTGGTGTGTGCACACATGTAAAGCTATTGTTGACTCTTCAAATTTCTGCATGTCAGTTTACATGTCCATGTCCACTCTAATGTACCCATCTAAAACGGATTTTACCAATCTGAGTGATGGGTGTCCAGGTCTCTTGGTGAAACTATGAGAATACCATGTCCAGTATCAGTAGACAATTACTTACACTTCCACGAGGGATGAGAACAAGAGAGTGGCCTAGAAACACCACGTAGTTGTAGTGAGCCCATGGAGCTGAAACTTTTCATGAGTGGTGTCAAATTGGACACGTTAGAGGAAAGCTGTCGATGGCCTGTACTGCCAGTGAGCACACCGACATAGGGTAGAAGGTGTTTGGGTGAGGTGAACCTACCCCGCGGTGTGGATGATGTCGGCGTCCCTCGAGACAAACCACATGTAGCCATCGTCGTCCATGTAGCCCTGGTCTCCCGTCTTGTAGTAGTTGTCAGTGAACACTTTCAGGGTCTGCTTCAAGTCGCCCTACACACAGCAACAGGTCTCTCTCAGTTATCTTGGCGTGTAGTGTGTACGCAAACGGTTTACATCAAGGTAACAAAATGACTGCTTTTGTAACTACTCAAATGCCAAAACTGTGAGCATGAACCTGTATGTATAGTTGAAAACTTAATGCTGTGATAAGATAGAATGATGTATAGATGTTATAGGCTGGTTCACTGTCCTGTATCACAAGTTTAATGCAAGGGTCAAGAGGCCCTCAAGTCCTTTGGCCTATATAGTGAGCTTGTAATTATCAATTAAATGTATTTTGGTGAATCTTAGTCATTGCCTAGTGGGGAGGAACCTACAGATCACAGAGGGAGGCCCCCAGTCTACAGTGGAGTAACAGTCCAGACTGGCACACTCTGAACATTCTGCCTTTTGGGGTGGCCCCGAGATGCCTTTACAAAACAAAACCAGTCAACAACAAATTTCTTATGTACAAATACACTAAGATACATCTATGCAAAATTAGATAAAAAGCAACAGATTTGTTTTTGAAAAAAATAGGAAAACTTTTAAATCAGTCGATCAAATTTAAATTTATTGGGCATAATGGCAGTATCCTAAAAAGGTCTATGAAAAATATATCTTCAAAACGGCATACAGCACACACTGTCAGTCCATTGGACCCTGAAACTAAAACCCTTTTTCTTGGGTTATTGGGTTTGTCTTGAAAATTAAGACCGCTGTTCTGCCATAACACAAATAATTGTTTCAGCTGTATCACACTCAGAAAGAACAAATTCTGTTGTCATGGTAGTCTACCTCATAACCCGTGAAAACTCCCAGAGGTCGGTTGGGGGTCATGCGGACTGCTATCTCACCAACTTCATAGGCTGGTAACACCTGGTTGTCATCATTGATGATCTAAGATATGAAACACATGTAAACACAAACATTAGGTCATATTCGTCAAAGAATGCAGCTGTTCGTAAACTCTTACTGAGAACTAAACAGAAGCAAGTATAATAACAACCACCACTTAACAGGGTAAAACAATTCTGAATATATATTGTACTATAAACTTGATTCTAAGCAAGCTGACTGCACAACTTAGTACTGATGAACCACAATTTCAAAATAGAATTTACTAAATTATATATATATATATATATATATATATATATATATTATTTAAATGTCTGAACTGAATTTTATATTGAATATCAAGGTTTACCTTTAAAGTAAACAGTTTGGGCTCAATGTTCACTTTACCAATATATTAATTTGTGAGATGGTGACTCTTTCTCTTTCTTTCCTTTCTCCCAGACACTGGACGGGGCCCTTTGCAGGGCGTTTAAAGTCCAACGAGAATTTGTGAGTCCATTACAGGTTACACATTTACCCCCTGTGTGGGATCTTTTACTTCCCCTGGCATAGACAACAGATAGAAGGGACCACCGGCTTTTAGTGTCTCTTCCAAAAGCCACAGGCAAATGTGGGGTGAACGAAATTGCCTAAGTTTTGAAATGGCAGTAGGTGGGATTGACAGTCTGGCACTCTACCGAGCGACCACTGCTCCCCACCTCATGTAACTACTACCTGTGAACTTACAAAACAGAAGCGAGTGTGAACTTACATCAATGTTGTACCCAGGCACTGGTTTCCCCATGGCTCCAGGCTTCACTGGCAGACAGTTGAAGTTGGCAATCATGACGGTCTGAGACAGGACAGTGGAGTCATCTTAACACTTCTAATCCAGTGACAAAATTATAAATAAATACCTAAATATGAACAGAGAGTCAGACACAAAAACATCTGAATACGAACGCCTTCTGGAGAGGTAAAGATCACGGCACATATCTAAACTAAAAGGTAAGTTCTTATAGAGTGCAGTATCCGGTCCTCATGACTGTTCAAAGCACTTTACACTTTACTCCCTGGCAGACATGTTCAATAAGACACCATCTCAACTTCTCTGGATAAACATCCAGCCATATGCTGCAATTAATGCACAAAGGCTGTTTGTACACATATCCACCACTGTTTATAGCCAGATACCCATTTATACAGCTGAGTGAACTGGAGCAATGTAGAGTAAAAAACGTGCCCACGATTTTAACACCGCAGCACAGAATTCGAACCTGGATACTCTTAGTCTAAAGTTCTACGCCTGAGCCACTGCGCTCTACTATAAACTAGTATGTCAATTCATTCACCAATAAGGGTTTTTTTCTTCTTGAAATTGCAGGTGAGTGTATAGGTGTGTATATTGGCTGAATATACACATAAAACAGTATTCAAAAACAAATTGCTATCATTGTGTGCAGAGTCAGTGTATGGCCGTATTGTGTTGCAATAACCAAACTAACTTAACAGATGGTTCCAGCATCCATCTGCTGAATACATAAGAACTATAATTTTTCACTCACAGTCTCCGATTGTCCATATCCATCCTTGACGACAATGCCAGTGCCGGCTTCCCATTTCTCAATGACATCAGGATTCTGGTAAGATAACAAGGAATATTTTATAATATTTTATAATATACAACATTAGCAAGTCTCTCCTTTCCAACATTGCAAGACAAAAATTAGGTAGTTAAGCATAAGCATTTATACCGAAATTTTCTTTGGGACATCATAACTACATAGTTTTATATTGTCAGTTATAAACAACTTGTTAAGTGAAGCAAATTTATGACATGTTACATAATTAATTCAAGTTGGATCTTTAAATTCCAATGGAACAAGCACCAGGTAGAAAAGATCTATGGCTTTTAGAAGTCCTCTCAGAAACTTCCTTTCCATATTCCAAGTATGCAATGAATTAGGAAGTTGTACCGCATTTTTATGAAAGACCAGATGGCCACTGACATAGGGTGCTGGTTGCACTTTTAACCCTCACATAGTCTCTGCACCTGTATCGTAATTATTATCCAATAAAAAAATCACAAACTTGTACACCAATACTAAACTACTCTATCAGTATTTTAACTACATTTCCAAAACACAGCATCTTACATCCTAGAGAGGCACGGATAGCGTAGTGGTTAGCACATCTGCCTGGCACGCTAGCGCCCCTGTTCAATAGGGCCCGTAAGTGTGTCACGATAAATGGCGTGACTCCGCATGATTGGAGCTCATTGGGGTCTAAGCGAGACAATTGGGGACTGGCCACAAGAATAACACACAATAAAATAGTTTACGGGATTTACATTTTACATTGCTGTACATTGTGGTTTCGATAAGCACTTATATCTGACAAGTTGTCTAAATTCGCATAATCATAACACATGTGTACGTACGTTTGCCCCAAACAGGTTGTACTACGCGAAAAATGGCACTTTTCATTATTAGTCAAGATCGCCAAATGCAAGTACTTGCCGCTATTGCCATGGCAACCACCATTATAATCGATTAAAATTCATGATTTCCATGATTATTGTCACCGGCAAAGTGTTCCACTGCTTCTGCTTGTAATAATCCTTCGGACAGTATAACTGAAATAGTTAGACTGGAACCGTTCGATTATTACAACCAAAAACAAAACGAAGTCCTATACGTTAACATGGAGAATATGGACCTCCTGCCCCCAACCTCGTTTTCGCGCGCGAGACTTACACGTCCTATACCCTGTCATGGCAGGCATGGTATGTTTGGTGTTAAAATTAAAGCCTCAACATTGGGGACTGTGTATCCCTGGTGAATCGGAGAATCACGTTAATGTTGGTCCAGTCTCGATTTGGGACGTAAATGAACCACTGAAAACAATCACCCTGGCAGTGACCACCCTCAGTGCCAGTATAGAAAGATCGGCTTGGGCTTGGCATAAATGTTCTGAAAAAGACTGACTAGTTCAATGAGACCTAGTAAGATTGTAACATTGTAACCACAATGTATACAGACTAGTGAGTTAATAGAACCCGACCGAGTGCTGGAAACAACTAGAAGTAGCCGACTCTGAATTGGAGCGGGACACCTTAAAACATTTGATTCCAGTCCGTGTCTCCGTACATATGCATGGTTACGTACGAGGAGTTCGCCGGCGCTGACACAGTGGCGCAGACTGTGGAAGTTGTACGCGGCCAGGTCCTCCTGGATGAGCATACGGTACTCAGAGGGCGTGGAACACAGCGTCGTGATAGGGTACTTCTCCAGGATCTATTGCACGCAAACATAGCAAAAATTATAACTTCTATTACATTCTCGAATATAGCGATACCATTTCTTGGTTCATGTTATTTAATAAATTTACGTTTCAAAGAACTTGTTTTTGTTTTCCGTATTTTTCGGATTGGTTCCCACAACCTTCAACGGTGGACTGATTTTCACAGTTGTGTTACATGACCTGCATCATGTGACACACAGTAATCCTAGACCTCGAAGAGTATTGGCATAGGACAAATATCAAAGAGGCCATTAGTTTACATGGGGCAAGCCATCACTAAACAGGGACTTGGCCAGGATTTTTATAGACGCTACTAGACTACAGCAGTCAATCAGAATTGTGTCTACAAAGCTACCAATTATTTTTAATGACTATATATTCACTGTATGTTTTCGTTTTTCAGACTTTCTAAAAATCTACCAAAAAATTATGTTGTATCTTTTTTGACAGCATATATATATTGGCTATACGTTATGTGTGTATATATATATGCATGTCCAAATGCATACATCCCGTGATGACTACATCTTTTTGTACACTATGTTTTCAGACATCTAAAATATACTTCAGCTACAATGTATGCTTCTGGAGAGGTGAAAATTTAAATACTTCTAGGTATGTACAATCATTACTGTACTGACAGATTAACAAAAACAAAATGACGTGTAGACTAAAACAGTATTACACTAAATCTGAAGTAAAAGTACAGATATCGACCAAATGTGTCAGTCTGACGCCCACCTTGAGAACTTTCTCTGGCTCTGGGTTGACCATCTGGTGGACAAAGACGCAGGCGCCCTGACTCCACGGCCCAAAGACACTGCTCCACGCAACCTTGGCCCAGCCACTGTCCTGCACCAGGTTCCAGTGTACATCTGTACGGGTCAGGTCCAGGAAGTACCTGCCACACAAACAGTACAAATAAACAGTACCCAGAAGTACCTGCCACACAAACAGTACAAATAAACAGTACCCAGAAGTACCTGCCCACACAAACAGCACGTAAACAGTACCTGCCAACACATTGAACACAAACAGCACATAAACAGTACCTGCCAACAAAAAGCACGGAAACAGTACCTGACAACACAAACAGCACATAAACAGTAGTGAATATATTGTTCATGGCTCCAAGAATGGTTTATTGTAGTATAATTAACTTACTTTGGAGCTTAATGTCGAAGTTGAGTACGACGTTTCGATCCGTCAGCTACGGACCTTGTTCACGTACTGGTGTCGAAATCTGAGGCAACACACGTGACACCAGTACGTGAACAAGGTCCGTAGCTGACGGATCGAAACGTCGTACTCAACTTCGACATTAAGCTCCAAAGTAAGTTAATTATACTACAATAAGTAAACAGTACTTTGGCATTTTGCAAATATTATGTAGCAAATTTGCAATAATACATGAGTTTAGTGCACTTTACGACATATGGTCACAGACAGTTCACGAGGCATATATATATATATATATATATATATATATATATATATATATATATATATATATGTATATGTGTGTATATATATATATATATATATATATATGTAGTAAATATATTAACAAAATTAAGAAAATAATAGCAAATTACTTTAAGCCTACTTGTTGTGCCGTAAGCCCTGGGAAAGAGGATTCAGTAACATACTGTAAATGTTTCTCCAGGTGAAATGTGTTGCTGCCTGTGAGTACCTACTTGCCGGTGGTGTAGTGGCCCAGGCCGTAGCTGGCGTGGGTGTGGGGCACCATCTTGGGCTGGGAGACGGTGCCACTGGTGAAGTAGATGCTCATGACGTCATCGCTGCGGGTTGGCTCACTCTACAGCATGGAGAGATTAGACATGTTCAGCTCACTCTACAGCATGGAGAGATTAGACATGTTCAGCTCACTCTACAGCATGGAGAGATTAGACATGTTCAGCTCACTCTACAGCAGGAGAGATTAGACATGTTCAGCTCACTCTACAGCATGGAGAGATTAGACATGTTCAGCTCACTCTACAGCAGGAGAGATTAGACATGTTCAGCTCACTCTACAGCATGGAGAGATTAGACATGTTCAGCTCACTCTACAGCATGGAGAGATTAGACATGTTCAGCTCACTCTACAGCGTGGAGAGATTAGACATGTTCAGCTCACTCTACAGCATGGAGAGATTAGACATGTTCAGCTCACTCTACAGCATGGAGAGATTAGACATGTTCAGCTCACTCTACAGCGTGGAGAGATTAGACATGTTCAGCTCACTCTACAGCATGGAGAGGTTAGACATGTTCAGCTCACTCTACAGCATGGAGAGGTTAGACATGTTCAGCTCACTCTACAGCAGGAGAGATTAGACATGGTCAGCTCACTCTACAGCAGGAGAGATTAGACATGTTCAGCTCACTCTACAGCAGGAGAGATTAGACATGTTCAGCTCACTCTACAGCAGGAGAGATTAGACATGGTCAGCTCACTCTACAGCAGGAGAGATTAGACATGTTCAGCTCACTCTACAGCAGGAGAGATTAGACATGTTCAGCTCACTCTACAGCATGGAGAGATTAGACTTGGTTGGAACTAGGAAGGCCCAGAAGTCTTTTGTACCAGATAGTGAGTTTGTTTTTATGAATGAAATGTGTTTTGATGAGTCATAGTCACTGGCCGGGTCTTTTTACCATAATCAACTAATTGGCATTTTCTCTGGCTATGTGTACGAGATAACCAGACACAGCCAAAGTGTGTGAATGCGGGGACAGGACTGGCATCAGTGGTTTTTTTGTCAAGGAGTTATCTATGTTCACTCCACTCAGCCGCCCCATTGATCAGAATGCAGTTGATGTCAAGAAAGTGTATGATATTTCATTCTATAGTTATTAATAACATTAATTTTATAAAATTATTATGTTTGTCGCCTACTGGTGACACAACAGTCACACCATTTTAAAGATAATTAAATAAGCATAAAATAAACTCAACTTGCATTTAGAGAAAATGAACAGTTTTGAATGTGTAGCTTAATGAAAACCTGCAGAAGCAGCAGCCTGCCACAGATGGAACACCAATTAGCTTTGCTTTCCAGGCAACCACCTGACCTCCAGTTGTGTGGAGGGTATTGTTTCCCAGCCTGTCCAAGCAGGACCAGGCAAAATGTGGACATGTAGATTTTTGGGGAGCCCTTGAGGTATCCTTAGAAACATTCAATCAAATGTACCCCAAAATTTGCCTCGGAACAAATTGAGAAAAAGTCATGTAAGAGTTTTGAAAACAATTTTTTGGGCCTTCAGAACATTCCAATCAAATAAACAATTCTCTTGCATAGTAACAGTGCCCTAAGATATACATTTATCCCTAATTGTTTAAATAGATCTTCAACTGTACCTTTGGCCCAATGGAATAAAAGTGGGTATTTGGGATACCCAAAAGTTGAGGTTCATCTTTGAACCGGAGCATGGGTGTCTGAGAAATGTCTGCACTGATTTCATGGGTGTACAGTGTATTGGGAATGGTGGTTGCATGCCGGATTGTCAGTCGAGGGGACGATGGTTCGATCCATCCTGCCAGTTTCATGACTTGGGTAATTTTGTTCACCCCACACTGCTAGTGTCTTTGAGAATCTCAGAGCCCCTACAAACCATTAATCCTTCTATCTGGTGTCTATGCAAGGGAAGTAGAATACACGAGGTAAACACGTAAGCTGTAGTGGAGTCACTAATTCTAGAGAAGGACAGCTCCGAAAACCAAGCTTGACACTACTCTAGCTAAAAACATGTGGCTAACATAATAAATTAATGGTAAGAAAAAAAAAATTGATGAAGTCAATAAACTAGTTTGATTCAAGGATGGCAGTACCTAGTTACTTACCTCCTCGACTTTTCCCGGAGATGTGTAGTACATGTCGGCATAGTTGTACCAGCCCAGTCTACAAGTAAGCAACCCTTACTGTAGCAATCATCACATCTAACACTGTTTCTGCAATTCTACTTTCAATTCAATAAGAATAATAGGAAAACTTAAATTTGATTGTCATGAAAATATTTCAGGGTAAGAATATATTGTTTGTAATTGCAAATTTGTTTAATAATGTATTTTGCATTACACTAGTCAACAATGTATAATACCTGTGCATAATACTTATTTCCTTGAGAATATAGACAACAATCTGTAATATGTATACTTGTAGGAGTACAAGTGTAAATCAACACCTTATAACAGTGTAAGAGTACACAACCACCAACATGTAATATTCAAGCTCTATAAGAAAACACAGCCAACAAGACGTAAGAAATTATATCATGCCAGAGTACAACTGACAGCTGTATGTCATACGTACGTCCTGTGAGAGTACAGACAGCTGTATGTCATACGTACGTCCTGTGAGAGTACAGACAGCTGTATGTCATACGTACGTCCTGTGAGAGTACAGACAGCTGTATGTCATACGTACGTCCTGTGAGAGTACAGACAGCTGTATGTCATACGTACGTCCTGTGAGAGTACAGACAGCTGTATGTCATACGTGCGTCCTGTGAGAGTACAGACAGCGGTATGTCATACGTGCGTCCTGTGAGAGTACAGACAGCTGTATGTCATACGTGCGTCCTGTGAGAGTACAGACAGCTGTATGTCATACGTGCGTCCTGTGAGAGTACAGACAGCTGTATGTCATACGTGCGTCCTGTGAGAGTACAGACAGCTGTATGTCATACGTGCGTCCTGTGAGAGTACAGACAGCTGTATGTCATACGTGCGTCCTGTGAGAGTACAGACAGCTGTATGTCATACGTACGTCCTGTGAGAGTACAGACAGCTGTATGTCATACGTACGTCCTGTGAGAGTACAGACAGCTGTATGTCATACGTACGTCCTGTGAGAGTACAGACAGCTGTATGTCATACGTACGTCCTGTGAGAGTACAGACAGCTGTATGTCATACGTACGTCCTGTGAGAGTACAGACAGCTGTATGTCATACGTACGTCCTGTGAGAGTACAGACAGCTGTATGTCATACGTACGTCCTGTGAGAGTACAGACAGCTGTATGTCATACGTACGTCCTGTGAGAGTACAGACAGCTGTATGTCATACGTACGTCCTGTGAGAGTACAGACAGCTGTATGTCATACGTACGTCCTGTGAGAGTACCGGTCGTTGGGCATGAACAACTTGAGTTTCACCGATGGACACTCATCGATCACCTGAAATGAGACATATACCTGTGACAATGCCCCAACAGAAGGAACAGGAACGTGAGTGATCTCACAGAGAGAGCAACTGGAAATAAATTAATACAGGCTGATCACTGGAGTTGGAGACTGTTGATAGAGAACGTAGTGAAAGAAATATAAGGAAAGAAAAAGACAACAATACCCATGGCCAACCTCACCCCTGACGAACAGAAACCCAAGAGCAGGAGAACAACACCGAGAACTACTGACAAAGACAAGGTGAACGAGACAATCTCGGGGAGAAACATAATATACATGGACGATGAGGGCAGAGGCAAAAATCAATCTTACGTACTTAGCTTCCGATGAGGATTCTCAATACAGGTATTTTCATAGTTTTGCACGGTTGTTTGTAGATAACTGTTGATAGATTTGTTCATTTTGAGTTATAATCTGCATCAAATGTTCACATGTTCCTTAACACAGTGTGAACACTCCATGTAATGGACCTCGTGAAAGTAGCTAATAAGATGACAAAGGAACACATGTGGAACAAGACTGATTTCATGTAGTCAGAGGACTGATAGCCCCAGTAGTACCTGGTCAATCACAGCAATGTTAGGCTCTTCAACGATAACCATCTTCGGTTGAATCGCTTGCAGACAGCGCTTGATGTCGTTTGGTTTATTGTAGGCACACGGCACAAACACCAGACCTACAACAGATATGTATAATAATAACTGCCTTTGTGCCAAAAAACAAACTCAGAACATCGAGACAAAAGGTCTGGTCAGTCTCGAAGCCGATAAACAATATTCACGTGTGGATCCACCAGGACACCCAAGATGGACGCGAGGTTGTAATGGAAGGTTTTTAAACAATGGCAAAATTGCACAACATTTACGCTTAGTCAAGCAATACGTAAAGCAGCAGGTTTCATCTCAATATATGAAGAATAAATATGCTTACAATAAAGCTAATGTCACTGTGTTATTGCAAGTTGAACTCTAGGAGCTTCATGGAAAAAATAATTTCCAAGGGTATCTAACTTTGTTGTAACAATTTTCATTTCCGTCACAACAGCTGGGCCAACATAACAATACATATACCATGCTCAGAGGAATGATGCTGCACAAATCTTCATTAACAAAACATTTTCACACCATTAGCACTACTGTAAAAATGATATGAATCGTGTGTAGTTACATCATGCTCATTTAAATCAGTTTACACAGGTCTGTATTGCCAACATTTTCTCAACTTGTCAATGTAAGTGTCTGCATGTTCCCTGCTACAGGCGAAGGGGAGAGATCCAGGAATAGACGTCCCACACACAATCTACACATTGTTACATTAGGTCCGCATAAAGAAGGCAGATAAAATGTATACAATATTTGTGACGGGAACACGGCAGGAATTTGATCCTAAACAATTTTATGAAACAGGCTCCACAAAACATATGATGGAGGCAGAGACCCATGCCGTCCTCAACCATGGTCCATGGACCCACCTGTCTTGATACAGGCCAGCTGTATGGTCCAGAACTGAGCGAGTAAAGCCGTTGTGACAACAACTCGGTCACCCTTTCTCAGACCACCCGGCCCTGTCAATATGTAGGCCGTGCTGAAAGAGAAAGTGACACATCAGTCACTTCAAGAATGTCATAATTTTATGCACACTGATGACAGAGAATCCCCCATGTTAGCACAACTGATAACTTTAAACTCTCTATATTCATGCTTTGTAGCAAGGCCCACCATGTCATCAAAATAGATCCCGGCCACGTGGACTATTCATACATTGCTTTGCGTGTTATGTTAAAATGCTGGTCCCAAATGTTTACCATTTTGACAAAAACTTAAACTGACTACCCAAGAACGGTATGCAGCAAAGATTTATCTAACACACATTAGTGATAATAAACATTGTTGGTAAGATACCCAAAAGTTAACTGCATAATTGCTATTGTGAGATAAGCAAACATACACAAAACCCTCTAGAACCTGAACACAGTCATGCATCATAACCAGCATTTGAAATCAGTATAACATTTTTAAGGCTCAGTTGATGAATGAAAGATAATAAGACTAAATGACCTCAAACCTCTATTGTACTTTATTTCAAAATATACATTTTAACGAGATATAACTTGGGAAACCATGTCCATGAAGCAACATATGAACTCTACCGTTTGGTGACCTCCGAAAGTTCTTTAAACGTCCACTGAAGCTGAATCTTAGGCCTCACTTCTGACGTCCACCACAGCGCCAAGTGTTTAGGGTTGACAAGACCACTTTCATCAATCCCCTCTTCTTGTTCTTCTTTCTACAAGTGTCCAACATTCAAGTCTCATTTCACTGACACCTACAATTAATATGGAAGACTGTTGTATGGAAAGATTAAGCATGGTTGGAACTTGGAAGTTGCAAGAGGGGTGGAGAACAAGAGTGAGATTTTTTACCAGAACTTTTATAATTTTGTAGGCCTTAGAAATGATCAACAACAACAAAATTCTCATGCATAGTAACAGTTTCCTAAGATAAACCTATGCCAAGTTATAAAAAAGATCCTCAACGGTTTCTTGACATATGGGAGCTAATGGTGGATAGGACATGACAGACACACAATGATGCCATAAGTCCATGAAACGCCAAAGGAGTTAAGTCAAAAGACCAATCTACCTCAGATTACAGGAAGAATGCATGGAACAAAATAGAAAGATTTACCACCATAATATATCCTGGTTCAATATTCTATAACGTCAGTGTCTTGATATTAAACTGATATCACAGATGGATCTGGTATGCTGTGACAATATGCTGTAAGTAGACAAACAAACCATGACTGTTGTAAGAAGGCAAAGGTTTGTTCTTACATAGACATAGTAATGTCACCAGCACACTTACATTATTCCCTGGCTGCAGACACAGGGCTCTATTCATTCAAATACAATCGCATCTTCTCGGAGAGACACTAACCTATACTACAATTACTACCTGGTACACACGTTACATTTTATATAAACCACTGCATGTAACCAGATCTGTGGCAACATGGAATTAATTCAACATTGTCCAAACTTTTACCAAACCATATCAAAAGATTTCCACATGGATTCTAGCAACTCCAATGGCATCCAATCTTCTAAACACCCGTTATTCAATTCATCTGATACTATAAACTCAGTATGATACTGTTAGTGTCACCAAACTTTAATTTAGAAATTTACCTCCTGCACTGCAGCCCACTTATCGATGACATCTGTCACAAAGTTGAAATATTCTGGCACTTCAAGGGAGAAGTTATCCCTCCCTTCCTCATAGTTGTTGAAGCCAACAGCAGATGGTGCTGTGTTACTGGCTGAACGTGACCCCGATGTTTGTAGCTGCCATATACAGCGCCGACAGCCGAGCTTTTGAGAGGACAGGTTGACTGATGGACGATGAGGCAAACTCCGCAGCAGGGTACGCAGCATGATGAGGATATGTAAAGGTGGTCTACGACCAGCCAAAGTTCAGAAAAGTCAAATTTGCATTGTACTGTGGCTGTGTCAGTGTTGTTATCTGCAAAAGAAACAGTTATATGGTTCACTGACATGAGAATTAAAGTTAATATAAAGTAACAATTTCCACATATACTCAATTTTTTAACGCCAGCGGTTTACCAGAAAAATATTTTTTAACACCCAGCCATCCAAATTCTATGCGCTACCCCATCTTAGACGAAGAATGACGTCACGACGGTGATCGAGGCGCTCTCCACGTAGATTCCCTGCATGGGGTTTGGCTGTTGTCATGAAATGGCTGCAACTCGGCAACGCGCGTAACATGCTGATGACGGTAAATATAAAGTTGTCTATTATTGTTATCGCTGAAATCATCCCATCAACTGATGATACATGTCTACATCAAAGCATTTCTCCTCAAAATGGACCGAGCAAAGTGCCAAACAGTACGCCCGCAAATCACCAACGTGAATCCATTGCTTCAATACTACCGGTTGTTTCAACTATTATTGCAACCGTATGCCGAACACGAAGGCATAATTACTAAAGTTTACCATAGATTTAACCACAGATTTAGATATACGTCTATAAGCAGCTGCTAGATGTCACGCCAACTGAACGAACTGTCGAAGACTCGAAGTTGTTAACCTTAACAGCGTCGCCGGAAGCTGACCGAGATATAGAATGCTGCGCGCTGAATGGCCAAGCCAAATTAACCCTTCACCTATGGCGGCGTCTAGACCATCGTGGATTTCGTTAGAATTTTAGACTTTAAAGTCACATTCTGAGTAAAAAAAAATTGAGTATATGTGGAAATTGTTACTTTGTATAAACTCTATTAGGTGTATGACACGAATCCGTAGCCTTTTTTTGTCCTTTAAGTAATGCATTTCCAACAAAGTCAAAGAGTTAACAGCTTTTGTCGGAACTATTGCATTTTGAAAATGAACTCTTCCAACAAATAATTATGCATCAATTGAAGAAATTTGCAAATAATAATTATAGATATTTCATGTTACAACATATTTGATCCATGTCCATGACACAGATGCACTGATTCTGTGCTAGTAAGATTGTACCACAAAGACGGGTTCATGGCATGCTTCAATGTGACAAATACAGTGCTGATATTTTTCAGAGGTATTACCAACAACGTAGTTTATCAGTATGCCACGGATCACAAACAAAAATTGCAACCAGGGGCGGCATAGGGCCTCTGATGACCTTGACCCGGGTTTTCCGTCTGGGGACCCGGGATGTATTCAAGTCAAGAGTTTGATGGCACTGATCTTCATTCGTCTAGGCGTCTGCAACTATAACAACATACAACAACTATTTGATCCAATGATATATAAACTTAGATTACTGTTGCACATAATACAAAGACAAATACATCGTCTATGTACTGTGTTTACCTTTATTAAAACAAACACAACCCTCCACCGTTTCGCCAAGTTCCAGGTTTCACCCTGCACAACCACAACAGTAAACATCCATCTCCTGGTTACTACAAGATATAATTAAGAAAAAAGTTATAGCATGACAGAGCATCCTTCCAATTAATTGAACATTGCCGCATAGAAAATTGGACTTATATCTATGCACAAAACGGTGCATGTCTACTGGGACTTATTTTATAATTTAATTAAAAGATTTGGTTTGGTTGTTGTTGTTGCGTGGATGCTTTATATCTGTGTTGGTTTGACAATGTTTACAACCAGATTAGTAGCGCCACATGGCGGATAGGAAAAGAGATAAATATGGACTCTATAATTTTGCGGTAGGTGGCGTTCCACGTTCTCAACAGCAAAGCGTCAAAATGTCGGCTCGGAGGCCAAAACAGTTCGTTCCCCAAGGGGGGATGTGGAATACACCAAAGGCTACGTACAGTAAAGAAACACAACAGTTGTTGAAAAGTAAGGCAGTATCAACAACAATCGATTATTGTATAAAACAAAGTCGCTTTATGTTTACGATTGGTTGTAGCGGTGTTTGCATCGTCCTTGACAACGACACGTCTGAATCAGTGAATGCAATTGCCGTCTGAATGAGTAGTATCTTCACGCTCGCTAGGTGTCATCGCACTTTCCACATTCCTTTCAGTGGAAGGAATACTATTTTTAGAGTTAACCCTCTCTAGAATGAGTGAGTGCACTACACTCTACAGGTTACACATTTACCCTCTGTGACTGTGTGAGATATTTTACTTCCCCTGGCATAGACACCAGATAGACTAGGGACCACCGGTTTTTAGTGTCTCTTCAGACTTCTGAAAGACACAGTCACAGGCAAATGTGGGGTTACAAAATTGCCTAAGACTAATGTAAGCAAGTCGAACAACGGTCTTGGTGCATTCAATGTGTTTATTGAGAAAGAATACGCTCCCAGAGGGGGGCACTGACAAATGCTTTGTGATGAGACTAACTCATGCAAGAAATTATATAATATAAAACAATTTGATTACACCCTAGGAAACACAACACTACAAGAAACAGACAGCCACTCATACCTAGGAATATGCATAACAAAAGACTTAAACTGGAACAAACATATACATCAGATAACAGCCTCAGCAAACCGCACCCTAGCATTCATCAGACGCAACCTCCACTCATGCCCCATAAACATCAAAACAATAGCCTACACAACCCTAGTCAGACCACTCTTAGAATACTCATCTTCAGTATGGGACCCCCACACCCAAACCCTTATAAACCAAATCGAAATGGTTCAAAGACGCGTAGCCCGTTTCTGTCTCAACGACTATACATCTAGAAAAGCGGGCTGTGTGTCAGAAATGCTAAACCAATTAAAACTACATCAATTAAAAACCAGACGAACAAACAGATGCCTCACCATACTCCACAAAGCCATCTATGGACACCTATCATTGCCTGTCAATAACCTCCTCCAGCCCGTACAATGCCTATCAAGACATTTAAACAATAAAGCTTTCAACACCATCCATGCCAGCAAGAACTGCTATAAATATTTATATTTCCCTAGAACAATAAGAGACTGGAATTCCCTGCCAGATGCAATAGTTAACATTTCTAAGCCACAACATTTCAAACAAGCTTTAATACACGACTAAAAACCCAACAGCATGCGCACCCAACCCTGACCGTTTGACTCCACCAGGAGTGTTGGCCAGTATACAAGACAAGACAAAACAAGGCACGCTCCTCTAATAACTCGCTCTCGCACCACTTGGCGGAGCCGGCGCCAATTGCTGGCAAACCCGCTTATCAGGCCGCTGGTTATACTGAGTTACTGGGTACAAGTGTTGACCGGTCGCTGAGACGTAATTGTTGACCGGTCGCTGGCCCAGGGCAAACTGTGCCTCAGCAGTTGTCCAGCTCGACAAGCTGGGCGTGGCCTTATACTACAGTGCCCTCTACTACAGTGCCCCTGTGTGACACTGTGTGTGTGTGTGACACTGCGTGCGTGCATGTGAGTGAGTTTGTATTTTGTATGTGATTTGTTCTCACACCAATATAAATAAAGTAGCATAAAATGAAATTGTTGTAGCAATGATGCAAGAATCAAAGCTAACAAATTTCCAGCAAAGACAGCTTGACCAAGCCATGAAGGGTGAGTGACAATGCTCTTTTATTTCTCTTTTTGGGCACTACCCTGGTAGTTACATAATTTTGTTGTACACATTTTCTTGTTTGGGTGCTGCCTTATATGGATGGTGGTCATGAATATTCAGTTCAGTTCGCCAGACATTGGTTTTATCCAACAAGTTCACTGTTTAGAGCAAAGTTATGCATTGATTTGCAAAACAAAAGTAGTGCTCAGAGAAATTACTTATGCAAAATGTTAATGTTTTCATACAGTACAGCTCATATGCATATAAGCGTAAACATAATCCCTTTAAGCTGAAGAACGTTGAAGAACATTGTATGATAATGCTAATAAATAACATTGACATTAATTACAATTCTGGCGACTATGAAACTCTGGCCTCTTTTAAAAAATATAGATCCTTATTTTTGTTCAGTTGAAAACAAAAACGTTTTTCACTTCTAATAGGTTATCTTATGCTAGGGAATGTTAGATAAATATTATAAAGGTAACACTGAGGAATGTCTTCTTGACCAGGTGGGAGTGCCCTGCCGACTCGAGTACATCCAACCACAAGTGAACTGCCCACTCCACCCCCCGCTCCCGTGCCCCAGTCAAAGGTCATTGACCCAAGGTGTGTGTTCTACTGTGTACATGATAGGGAAGACAAAATATTGGAGATGGATTTACCACTGCAGTAGTATTGCGATGGTTGTATATTGTATTGTTTTATGCAGCAGTAGCAACCCTCGTTATCTGTATGTCAACTGTTGTTACTACTGATTGTTGCATTTACTACTAATGATAACTATCAATTGTTAAACATACTATTGTCATCACATCAATAGTATTATCACACCTTTGCTGTGCAGTGTGCACACACATTACATATTTTATTTAAGTTTCCTTTATGTCACGTTGCTTTGTCAGCTTGCTGACTGGGAGTATGCTCTGAATTGTGGTCACTGGTTAATCTTAATCTTAGATTTGTTGGGTGAAATGTAGCAAATTTTTATAATTTAATCACCTTTTCATATTCAGTATCACTGTTAATAAAATATACCAGGTAATTACACAACCTGTGACAGTGTTGTAACGACATGGGCTCAGTCTGTCTGTTGTTCAAGAGAACAGTGACTTGTGATTGTAGGACGTATTCCAGTCACACACGACACAAAGATGACATAGAAGCCACAGGCGCCTACACGAGGGAAAAGTTTCATCCAAAACCACTCACTAAATACAGTAAGTCTAATCATTTAAATAGAAAAATATACAATGTTACAATTTTATATTGTTGAGCAACATAATTATTATAAATGTATTATAAAAAACAATATACAGACTGGACAGTGTGAGAAATCGTCTTCCAGGGCTGTGCAAATGTAAAATGCAGCATAATGTTTGGTTGCGATTTTTTTTAAGTTTTTATATTTCTTACCAACACTATAGGATGTACCTAAAAATGGGTTAGGCCGAGAGTTCAAGGTCATAATTTAGTTAATATATTTGTATATCTCTAATTACCAAAAGCTTTAATATTATATTCTGCTTACATATTTTATAAACTTAATGATTTAACTAATTCCTTTTATGTTTCATTAAACATATTCATTTTAGCTTATTTATTTAGCTTATGTTAATTTATCACCTTTGAACAGGTTTTCTACCCAGAAACATAGGCCGACTTCGATTGAGCTACTCGAATTACTCGCGTAGCCCCAACGTGGTATCCGGTTTATGATAATTTACAGTGCGCGCGCAGTACTACGCGCGTAATCAACTGAACACCGACGATCGTGATCACGGACATAAACCCCTTATGTAAATAAATAAAATAAATAAAATAAAGTAATCTGTTGTTTAGTGTGTAAATTGTGACGTTCATCTTCTTGGACTTTAATTATAATTCATAGAATGTGTTGACTTTAATCCATATTTAAGTCCTTAAATGATTGTGCCATGTAATGTTTAATTAATTTCTTATGCAGTAGGGGACCTACGTAAGTTACTCGAGTGAATCCTGTAAAACTCGCGATTGCCTCGAGTAACTAATCTAGGTCAAAAATGGTCACGTGCTCGAGTGATCTCGGCTGTTCGATTGGGACTCGGGTAGCCCTCGGGTTACGCGAGTTACTCGCGTAGCTCAATCGAAGTCGGCCATAGTGCTTCGTAAATTCTTCCTAATACTAAATGATGACCTTTGAGTCAGGTCGGTCACCACGACAACATGTCACGGATCTGTTGCAGGAGGTTATTATGACAAAGAGAAAGATCGCCTGTCCAACATCATGGCGTATGGAGAGGACATTCCTCCCATTGATGCTGAGAAAGCTTTCATGAGGGGACTTCCAAAGGAAGAGCCCAAAGTCGACAGGTTTGATGAATGTAAGTGCATAATATGTAAGTATTATTTTGGTGAAATATTTACTACTGGGTAGAGTATAATTATGCTGTCATGTTCTGTCTTGGTGTAATTCCTGGGCAATCCTGCCCTGCTCTTTGTGACATTTCTTTGTTATGACTTTAAAATGCTAAAATTTTCTCATTTTGGGAAATGTACTGTATGTAAATTAAACCTTGAATCAATAGTTATTACATATGTGGAAGGCTATCTTTTGTAAACACATCATGCAATGTTTTTGAAAGTATTATACTGCTAGCTGGACGTTTTGTGAGGTCACATTAACACAATTTATTTTAAATATGCTAAATAAATCCCACGGTCCTCATAGCAGGGGTCAACCGGCTCCAAACTTTTTACAGAAATCCTGAAACATAAAACTTCTTCGTAATGTTATCACTAAACATGTCATTATATTCTTCACAGTGGAATAAAACACTGTGACATTGGTTGTTTATAGTAATAATGGTAACATTTGAATTGATTAATTAACCACAATTTGTGTGAAGTTTGTCTGGTACAACATGGTTTGTAGCATTTTTGGACAAAGGCGAAGTGTCATGTTGTTTGTGGCGTAACATGTTTTTGTATACCGTAAACCATTTTTTATTTGTCCAAATGTGTTTTAATGAAGAGCATAAATGTTACTACATGTATATAACATTAATTTTTGTAAAGTCGGTCAGATTTTTTGCCTGTTGACGTGAGTTGATTTCGTAATATTGGGCATTACAGAATGGTTTGTAGCACTTGCTGATTGCACTCAAGCTAGGACGTGTGTTTGTGTTTCAGTGGTACTGGAGCTGGAGGACCGCAAGCAGTTCTTGAAGGACATGGAGGCCATAGGTCAGGGCAAGCAATACCGGGTCATCATCCAGACAGAGATCTCACAGGTGTGGTGCAGGCTTTGTACTAAATACACATGTCAACAAGTTGTATTCGTGTATCACTCAGTCAGTGGTAGTGTCCTGATGTTTTATGTAATTTTCTTGTTTGATACACATCAGAAAATGCGTTAACTCTGAAGACTGGTTCACATGAGCAGTGTGTGGCCCACTTGGTCAGGTGACACTGTCACATGACATGGCACGGCATGACACAACATGAAATGACATCTTTGACATATATATGTATATATATATATATATATATATATATATATAGATTATGATAAGACATGTTTAGACATTGTGTTGTAAGTGTTTATATAAGTGTCAACCAACCAACTAACCAACCAACCAACCAACCAGTCAGACAAATAATCACATGTAACTCTGTCTCTATTCACAGTACACATTTTTTAATTGGTGAATTTTGAGAAGACATAACACTATACCTCATCATTGCAGCTGATCAGAGAGATGGAGGTTTTGGATAAGAAGAGAACTGCAGAACTGGAGAGACGAATGAAGACTGAGTCAGAGCAGACACAGAAGAACCAGAAAGACAGTCAAGACCACGGAGATACTCAGACCACTACACATGTCAGTTTTGAGAAGTAGACAGGTGGTGTCTACCCGTAGACAGGTGGTGTCTACCCATAGACAGGTGGTGTCTACCCGTAGACAGGTGGTGTCTACCTGGCTGTGGTCGTGTCAGTATTTTAACATTGCTTCTTCAAAAATTAATGGGACATGCTTCAACTAGTGAAATTATTGTGTTCACAACTGCCATAAATACGATGAAAGGTTTTCATTAAATGCTGTGCTGAAAGCAATGTGATATCACTGTGTCACCAACATGTACTGGTGTCACTGATGATAGCGGTTGTTATGTGTAGAGGGCGCATTTTGCCACTTTGATATTGATCTTTATTCGCTGCCAGGAAACAGTAGTTAGGACCACTGTTGTCATTATATTTCTCTGAGGTGGTGGGAGATTATATACATTCTATCAACTGTAACGTTAGATCTAGAAATACTGGAGGTGGCTGAGATAAGAGTAAATGTAACTAAGTAACGCGACACTGTATGAAATATGTTATAAGTATCTCCATGAATATGATGATCAGTTTAACAAGGGCTGGATGTTGTCAGCTTGGCTCGGTCTAACCTAGTGTATATGGCTAGTCAGTGACGTGTATTTGTATGTTGTATAATGCGTAATAAAGTGTACATAGAAAAGAAAACATTATATGTTGTATAACGATGTTCACTACATCTATGACATTACATGATAATGCAAAACATCTACAATAAGTTTTTAATCTGATGCTTGAAAACAGATCAGTAGTTTTCTATGTATCATATGTACACAGATTCTAGAATTATGAATTTGGATGTGGCTGACTGGATGTGAATGTTACACTGCAGCATACACTGGCAAATGCAACTAAAACACATGTGGACGCACACATGCATGCACACATGCACACACCATACATGCACACACATCACATGCATATATATGCATGCACACACACACACATTTCCTGATGTGAGTTTCAAAGTGATAACAAAATACAAGATATTTAAAAAAAACATGTTTTATTTGTGTATAATAACCATGATAAACACTGGCACTGATTCACCGCGATAATAATATCTATACTCGTACACTTGAAAACGATAGTAAACATGGGCATACATGCATACAATAACAGTTCGCATACAACACCACATAAATATATTTTCCATATTCATCCACACCAAAACAAGAACTCGGGACATCTGCAATTATACAATGTTTCATATGACAAAGGAAATAAAAGTTTAGGATGAAATAGGTTTTTGCAGCTTGGACATAGGATTGTATGTGGGAAACATTGCCAGGAAGACAGCAGGGAAAGGGAGGTGGACACTACAATGGTAGAGTAATAAGTTGAAGAGAGTTTGGCAGGATTTTAATGAGAGACAGCATGATTGAGGATGGAGAACGAGAGATGGAAGAATATAGGTAGGATGAATGACACAGAAACTGAGGTCCAGTAGAGAGGTCGGCCTCATTCTGGACGCAGGAAACAAGACACATGCAACAAAATAGTAACACACTACTGGGTATAAGTTAAGCAGTTATCATAATTGCTGATATGTACATTAAGCTCTGTATGACAGAGAACAATGGTGTCTGGCGACTCCCCCACGACTTTCAAACAAACACACTTTACCTGTATAGCACCTAATTTTACATGTTCTGAACCTCCAATAGATGTATAATAATTATTTTAGTCAGACATGAAAAATGCCTGTCACATCTTTGCAGTGATATTTGAACTGTATTGTACAGAATAATAAAATAAAAATCCACTGTTATTAAGCAGCGCTGCACCAGGCATTATTCATGCTACAGCTAAGGCAAAACTGCATTTCACATGAATGCAGATATGTTCACTAAACACAAAGATTATAACTGTTGCATAAGCATTACAATACAAGACGCATGATCAAAAATGGCATGTTAAACTGTGTGTTGTTGTCGAAACACACATAATCAACATAGAACAATTTGTCTCAGTACATAGCTAAAAACATGACATTGTTTATGTAAATACAGTAAATATAAAATATTGGGAATATTATTTCTTATCCCTGATAAATATCACTTTATGTCTCAATCGTAAGGACGGACACAATAATCCAAGAAACAACAAATTAAGTTTTGCATGACATCACATACCATTCTGCGATTAAAGTAAGTTAAATGTCAGCGAATTTTCTCCTATGAGAAAACAACTGGTATTACAGCTACAAAATGTTGCATGGAAATTAGTCTATTTGCATATTTCAAATCATATCCTCACAAACAACGTGACCTTATTTTATTCTGCCATAATCCTGTTTGCTCTCTGAATATCCTGCTTCACACAGAAAATTATGATAACATTATTTAGTTAAAATAAAACCAAAACGTAAGACATGCACACTGTCTTAATCACAATGTCTGCTGAGATTATATGTTCCAACCACCAGGGTATAACATAGTAAACCTTATGGAACTTAATTATCTAAGTTGTAAATACCTACTTATGTAATAGTTACGTAAGTCGTAACTAGTACATGGATTAATAATAGGCTTTGTAAGTTATGTCACCATGAATCACTGAATATTCCTTATCATCACAATTTTAACCAATTAAAAGTGATGCTGCAAAATGCCTATCAACTGGCTGTTAGTTCCTTCACAGATTGGTAGATATTAACATACGTTTCCAGCAAGCACAGAGCAGAGTCTTGCTGTTGCATAACCTACTGTATCTATTGCATATGGTTATTAATTTGGACATACATTGGTACAGAGAGTATTTGTTGAAGAACAAGGCACAGTGTGTCACCTGACAGCGGCCATTGGCTGAATGAAGCCATTTGTTTTCTGGTGTTTCTTTGTAGGTTTCTGTGGCTTGGTGTCTGCCTTTGATGGTGGCTGAGTGTCTGCCTTTGATGGTGGCTGAGCGTCTGCCTTTGATGACGGCTGAGCGTCTGCCCCAAGATCTGTGGAAACAAAAGAACATTGGTGATGATCTTAAGACGTAGCATCACATGGTGCATGTATAGTTCAGGCTCTGCTTAAACCAATCCAAATTTCCATACACTTGTCAGATTGATCAAAGAAGCATTAATTAAACGTTCAGGAAAGTATTCAGCCACAGTGTAAGTCAAACACATAGGCTGTTACGATAATGTCACTCCGCAGCAAATTAAGATCTTGCACCAAAGGTTTATATTCACAGTGCCAATGGCTGATAAATCACTAGTATTGACTGATGTTAAACAACTGACATCTGATATCCTTGGAGGATACTCAAACTAATCGACACTCAGTTGATTTTCAGCAGAGTTTTGCACAACTTGAATTGTGTTATCAATGATACATATCGACATGCCTGTGAACCACAAT
The DNA here is from genome assembly GCA_964017155.1 of Oasisia sp. SBJ-2009. NCBI lineage: Eukaryota > Metazoa > Annelida > Polychaeta > Sabellida > Siboglinidae > Oasisia > Oasisia sp. SBJ-2009. The sequence continues at coordinate 30,173,792 of OZ024858.1, forward strand.
ATATATATATATATATATATATATATATATATATATATATATATATATATATATATACACACACACATTGTATATAAAGTCCAACCAAAAAAAATTATTTCAGAGAGTTAAGTCATGTTGCACTGTCATCATCATCTTGTGTATATGAGAAATAAGTTGCTGACAGTCTATATTAAAAATAATAATAATAACACTAATTGTAATACTTCTATGGCACCTATATCTTTGAAGAATCAAGCTCAGAGGCGCAACAAAGAAAATCATTTGACATAATCATAAGCAAGGACAGGCAAGAATCGTCATTGAAGCATGGTACCACCCAAAATATTTGGTGGAAAAGCAATTTCCAACAAATATGTTTTTTGAGTTATTTACAGAAGGTGGCTATAGTTTCAGAAGATTTAATTGTAGTAGGAAGTTAATTCCAGATTGTTGGCACAGCACACATGTTTGCCAATATTGTGCTTAGTCTTAGCAACAAAAAGGATGACCTAAGGGTCCCAGAGATATCAGAGAAATGTAGCAGATTAACTAAGTATGTGCACTGTTGAACAAAAAGAGTACGGTATGTAACAGTAGCCAATTAACATTTATTTCAATATACAACTGGAAGCCAATGCAACTGCTTTTGTAGTGGTAGCGGTGAGAAATGGGGGTCTTAAGTACTGTACCATATATGTTAAACAACTCGGTATACGTTGGAGTTAAGTAAGTCTTTTTTGACTACATTGTTTAGTATTTTCTACTCACGTTTCATTCCCAGCACCTCAGCTATTTCCTGGTCCTCCTCAATGTACCTACAACACACCACACACCTGAGAACTACACACTCAATGCACCTACAACACACCACACACCTGAGAACTACACACTCAATGTACCTACAACACACCACACACCTGAGAACTACACACTCAATGTACCTACAACACACCACACACCTGAGAACTACACACTCAATGTACATACAACACACCACACACCTGAGAACTACACACTCAATGTACCTACAACACACCACACACATGAGAACTACACACTCAATGTACATACAACACACCACACACCTGAGAACTACACACTCAATGTACCTACAACACACCACACACCTGAGAACTACACACTCAATGTACCTACAACACACCACACACCTGATAACTACACACTCAATGTACCTACAACACACCACACACCTGAGAACTACACACTCAATGTACCTACAACACACCACACACCTGAGAACTACACACTCAATGTACCTACAACACACCACACACCTGAGAACTACATACTCAATGTACCTACAACACACCACACACCTGAGAACTACACTCAATGTACCTACAACACACCACACTTGAGAACTACACACTCAATGTACCTACAACACACCACACTTGAGAACTACACACGCAATGTACCTACAACACACCACACACCTGAGAACTACACACGTAATGTACCTACAACACACCACACACCTGAGAACTACACACGCAATGTACCTACAACACACCACACACCTGAGAACTACACACTCAATGTATCTACAACACACCACACACCTGAGAACTACACACTCAATGTATCTACAACACACACACACCTGAGAACTACACACTGAGGCTAAGTCGGAATTGGCACAACAAGAGGGAAAGCAGCTATGATTATCCTGGACTTAAACACATTACTTTATGTTATGATGTGGCTAAGTATTACACCAAGCAAAGACTTTGCCAAACGGAACACCTGTGTACACACATTTGCTGATTAACAGTGATTTGGTGACACAGTGACTTTATGACATGGTTACAAAGTTACATGGTAACACAGTCATTTGGTGACACAGTGACTTCATGACACTGATTTGGTGACACAGTGTCTTGGTGACTTGGTTACACAGTAACTTTGTGAGTGATGTGGTGACATACTGACATGGCGATACAATAACGTGATGACATGGTGACCCAGTGACTTTGTGACAGTGACTTGGTGACACAATCAATTGGTGATACAATGACATGATGAAAGAGACTTGGTGACCAGATACTTTGTGACAGTGACTTGGTGACAGTGATGTGGTGACACAGTGACATGGTGACACAGTGACACAGTGCTATGATGACACGGTGCCGTACCTGATCCTGTCCTCCTCCATGGAGTCGACGATGCTGTTCCTCATGTTGACAGTCTCCAGCAGCTCCTGCAGTAGGACGGCCTCTCGCGTCCTCTCTGTCTCCGTCTTCTGGTGGTCTGAGGACAGACACACGACTGTTGGCTCAAACCACAGAGTGAGATGGCTCAGACAGATCTCACACCTGTTACACTGGGACACAACAACACTGCACCCCTTCTACCCCACACTGGGGAGTGTACACGGTGATCCTGCACACTGTCTCAGCCATACAGTTAGTTTTATATTGATCATTAATCACATAATTTTGAATATAATTCTGCTCACGTCTTCTCTGTCAGTCGTAATGTGGAGAACACAATTTTCAGCTGATATGCCTCAGGGGTTTATGAGACATATTCTGACATTACACAACTGGTGGATATGTTGATAGGTAGATAGCAAAAACGTGAATTACAAACATAGAATATATAAGGTCGTTAAAACTTTAAAATATAAACATAACCGGATGATAATAATAAAATTAAATACTAGGCCAAATAGTACAATTTGAGTTTAAATTTACAAAAAAACTATCCAGGTCAGTTAGTAGTTTGACATCAACCTTTCCACCCAGTGTTTTGTCAGAGTTTCTTTGCGCCAAAGTGACCTGGCTCCCAACTCGAGTCCCACGTAACCACACAGCTATGTCAGCATTGACTACCAAAGTGACTTAGTTGCCAAGTAACCACACAGCTGTGTCAGCATTGACTACCAAAGTGACTTGGTTGCCAAGTAGCCACACAGCTGTGTCAGCATTGACTACCAAAGTGACTTGGTTGCCAAGTAGCCACACAGCTGTGTCAGCATTGACTACCAAAGTGACTTGATTGCCAAGTACCCACACAGCTGTGTCAGCATTGACTACCAAAGTGACTTGGTTGCCAAGTAACCACACCGCTCTGTCAGCATTGACTACCAAAGTGACTTGGTTCCCAAGTAACCACACCGCTTTGTCAGCATTGACTACCAAAATGACTTGGTTCCCAAGTAACCACACCGCTCTGTCAGCATTGACTACCAAAGTGACTTGGTTGCCAAGTAACCACACAGCTGTGTCAGCATTGACTACCAAAGTGACTTGGTTCCCAAGTAACCACACCGCTCTGTCAGCATTGACTACCAAAGTGACTTGGTTGCCAAGTAACCACACAGCTGTGTCAGCATTGACTACCAAAGTGACTTGGTTCCCAAGTAACCACACCGCTCTGTCAGCATTGACTACCATTGACCCACCAGGTTTGTCCATGAGACAGCGCAGTTCGTACTCGACGTCCTCGTGGATTCCTTCTAACTCCTGCTGTTTCTGCCTGTAAACACATCAAAGAACATCTAACCTAGAGCACTGGAACATGGCACTACACAAACACAACAACCTACGAGGATTGATTACTGTACTGATTGTGTAGTTTTGTAATTTGTACTGTTTTTGTATGGGGCAAAATTGCTTTTTATTTTGCATAATCATGGTTATGTTAGTGGCGCTGTGTCTTAGTTGGATTCTTCCTTAACTCATTTGTATTATTGACATATTGAAAAGGTCATGTATTGTTACTGTTTTTTATAATATTAACTTAAAAACTGAAGGTGATATATTGATAACGTTTGACTGGAATGACTCTGGTGGTTCCTGTTTTTGATTTGTAACACTATTGTTTTCTATTTCTCCATTCTGCGACCCGCGGTGAGAGGCGCCATCTTGTGCAAGTGCTGCCACCTACCTGTACATGAGGTCGGCCTCCTTGCGCACTAGCTCATTTCGCTGGTTGATGAGTCCAAACCACTGCACCATGAGTTCTTCTGATGTGTCCATCTCGTCATCTGTACCTAGAAAGTCACACGCAACACATTACCATCTGTGCCTAGAAAGTCACACGCAACACATTACCATCTGTACCTAGAAAGTCACACACAACACATTACCATCTGTACCTAGAAAGTCACACGCAACACATTACCATCTGTGCCTAGAAAGTCACACGCAACACATTACCATCTGTACCTAGAAAGTCACACACAACACATTACCATCTGTACCTAGAAAGTCACACGCAACACATTACCATCTGTACCTAGAAAGTCATATGCAACACATTACCATCTGTGCCTAGAAAGTCATATGTAACACATTACCATCTGTACCTAGAAAGTCATATGCAACACATTACCATCTGTACCTAGAAAGTCATACGCACCACATTACCATCTGTACCTAGAAAGTCATATGCAACACATTACCATCTGTACCTAGAAAGTCATATGCAATATTTGCCATCTGTACCTAGAAAGTCACACGCAACACATTACCATCTGTACCTAGAAAGTCATACGCAACACATTACCATCTGTACCTAGAAAGTCATATGCAACACATTACCATCTGTACCTAGAAAGTCATATGCAACACATTACCATCTGTACCTAGAAAGTCATACGCAACACATTACCATCTGTACCTAGAAAGTCATATGCAACACATTACCATCTGTGCCTAGAAAGTCATATGCAATATTTGCCATCTGTACCTAGAAAGTCACACGCAACACATTACCATCTGTACCTAGAAAGTCACATGCAACACATTACCATCTGTACCTAGAAAGTCACACGCAACACATTACCATCTGTACCTAGAAAGTCACACGCAACACATTACCATCTGTACCTAGAAAGTCATATGCAACACATTACCATCTGTACCTAGAAAGTCACACGCAACACATTACCATCTGTACCTAGAAAGTCATATGCAACACATTACCATCTGTACCTAGAAAGTCAAACGCAACACATTACCATCTGTACCTAGAAAGTGATATGCAACACATTACCATATGTGCCTACAAAGTCATATGCAACACATTACCATCTGTACCTAGAACGTCATACGCACCACATTACCATCTGTACCTGGAAAGTCATATGCAACACATTACCATCTGTACCTAGAAAGTCATACGCAACACATTACCATCTGTACCTAGAAAGTCATATGCAACACATTACCATCTGTACCTAGAAAGTCATATGCAACACATTACCATCTGTACCTAGAAAGTCATACGCAACACATTACCATCTGTACCTAGAAAGTCATATGCAACACATTACCATCTGTGCCTAGAAAGTCATATGCAATATTTGCCATCTGTACCTAGAAAGTCACACGCAACACATTACCATCTGTACCTAGAAAGTCACATGCAACACATTACCATCTGTACCTAGAAAGTCACACGCAACACATTACCATCTGTACCTAGAAAGTCACACGCAACACATTACCATCTGTACCTAGAAAGTCATATGCAACACATTACCATCTGTACCTAGAAAGTCACACGCAACACATTACCATCTGTACCTAGAAAGTCATATGCAACACATTACCATCTGTACCTAGAAAGTCAAACGCAACACATTACCATCTGTACCTAGAAAGTGATATGCAACACATTACCATATGTGCCTACAAAGTCATATGCAACACATTACCATCTGTACCTAGAACGTCATACGCAACACATTACCATCTGTACCTGGAAAGTCATATGCAACACATTACCATCTGTACCTAGAAAGTCATACGCAAAACATTACCATCTGTACATAGAAAGTCACATGCAACACATTACCATATGTGCCTAGAAAGTCATATGCAACACATTACCATCTGTGTCTAGAAAGTCATATGCAACACATTACCATATGTGTCTAGAAAGTCATATGCAACACATTACCATCTGTGTCTAGAAAGTCATATGCAACACATTACCATCTGTACCCAGAAAGTCATATGCAACACATTACCATCTGTACATAGAAAGTCATACGCAAAACATTACCATCTGTGCCTAAAAAGTCATAAGCAACACATTACCATCTGTATCTAGAAAGTCATATCCAACACATTACCATCTGTGCGCAAAAAGTCATATGCAACACATTACCATATGTACCCAGAAAGTCATATGCAACACATTACCATATGTACCCAGAAAGTCATATGCAACACATTACCATCTGTGCATAGAAAGTCATATGCAACACATTACCATCTGTACCCAGAAAGTCATATGCAACACATTACCATATGTACCAAGAAAGTCATATGCAAAACATTACCATCTGTGCCTAGAAAGTCATATGCAACACATTACCATCTGTACCCAGAAAGTCATGCATCATTTGTACCTAGAAAGTCATACTGCTGTCACGGACACATCATGTGTATTCTATATTTACCCAGTAGAAGAGACTGCCATTGGTAATATTTACTAACTGCGCCCTCTACATTGCCTGCACACAGTACTGCTTTATATACCATGGTGCAATCGAAATAAGAAAAATATCACAGCTTTGCCTGCCAGACACAAGTAGACATCCTCACAAGCCAGGGTCATTGCGCTGCACTGCTGTACCCCTGGCTGATAATCTCTGCAAATGTTGGGAGTGACCTATAAAATAATAGCAACTGACTTCACCAGTCACTATTGCTTCAGCCGTGGGAATAATGCAAGTACCTGTCCCAATTTGAACACGGATACATGCCAGGTGGGAATTCCAATCCCTAATGACCCATTCACGTCCGAAACATTGCAAGTAACAGGAGCAACATATAGCTGATATCACCCGAAATTATAGTACGTGACCGAAGATCGACCACACTCCTCGTGAATGATTCAAATGGCTGACATTAAAAGATGATATTTTAAAGGGATGTGCCAGGGGTAGAGAAGAGCTGGTACTGACGTAGTCAGCCGCAGCGACCCCTGGTGTGCGAGGATGGAAGTAAACGTACCACTGCGAATCTGCGTCTCCAGGTCACGACCTTCTGCCTCCAGATCTCTCAGCTCCACATCGATCTCACGCAGCTGACGACAGATCTCTATAGGCGACATACGCCTCTCCGCATTCACCTGACATGACAGACAGACGCTCCACTAAGTGTGTGTAGGTACCATAGGCACCAGCCAAACTAGCATCAGGCAAATCAGTGATTTACATAGCTAATTTCAAAGACACTCATAAATAAAAACCATTTGCCAAACTGTATTCATGTTTGATGGTGGCCATTTAGCAAGGATTGATGAGCCATGATGTTTATGAACATTTAAGTTATAACATATCTCCACAATGTTAGTAATATTGTAATGTGTCAGTATTGATAAGTTTGTTGGAGGCATGTTTGAATAATTAAATGTTGCTCTGCATGTTATAAACAATTTAATAACCATTACAAAGTAAAACCATATCACTGACTACGCAATCAAACACATTATATTTCCACATCTATCATTAAAAAATTCATGCAACAAGGTAATACAAAATACAGACTGTCATATATTGTACAAATCAATAGGTTATAAAACAAAGGTGTAAACAAAAGCATAACAGAACAAATAGTTCAGGGAAAAAAAAAACAGTCTTGTGTGAACATGTTTAATATTTTATTGCATAAGTAAGGTGACTATAATGTTTAGTAAAGGACAAACACTCACGGTTCGCTTGGGGGTCTGGGCGGGTCTGATGATGGTGGGTGGGAGGGGAGCCCGCCTGGTCTTTCTGGAGGGCGGGAGGGTGGGAGGGCGGGCAGGGGGTGACTTCACAGGGTTCACTGGCTCAGCCCCCTCGGCAGGGGGCTTGAAGTCATGGAAGTTGAAACTGAAGCGCGTCTCCGGGCAGATCTTCTTCTTCGTCGTCACGGTTACGTCCGTATACTTGACCCGATTCACCGAACCAATCACATAGGGCCGCTCAATTCGATCCGACCCATTTTCTATGATGACCTGGAATAATAGAATTAAGATATAGTAACTGAATTAGAAGGTAGTCACATGTTTAGAGTTGAATAAGAGGATTAAACTCATTAAATTGACTATTTTGTTGGTCCAACATTATGCATAATTTACAGAGACTAGTGGTGGATTTATTTATTGACTTAGTGCAAAACCACAAACTACATTGAATGACGTAAAATAATTAATATAAACCATTTCATTATACAGCACTGAAACACAAAATATAGATGCTTTATTGGCATGATCGACATAAAATATGTCAACTTGGAATGTGTCTTTGTGTAGACACATACATGTCATACAATTGCATCAAACATACCATGAAAACACAATAAAATAAATAACATAGCCACAAATCTAAAATTGTGTATAAAAACGCATTACAATTTCCAAGTTAGTAACTAACACATAAAAAACTAAATAACATTTCACCCAAGTGAGTCATATCACAGTCTGTGTATATAACAGTCCCTACCTCAGTGTATATCACAGTCCCTACCTCTGTGTATATCACAGTCCCTACCTCAGTGTATATCACAGTCCCTACCTCAGTGTATATCACAGTCCCTACCTCTGTGTATATCACAGTCCCTACCTCAGTGTATATCACAGTCCCTACCTCAGTGTATATCACAGTCCCTACCTCAGTGTATATCACAGTCCCTACCTCAGTGTATATCACAGTCCCTACCTCAGTGTATATCACAGTCCCTACCTCAGTGTATATCACAGTCCCTACCTCAGTGTATATCACAGTCCCTACCTCAGTGTATATCACAGTCCCTACCTCAGTGTATATAACAGTCCCTACCTCAGTGTATATAACAGTCCCTACCTCAGTGTATATAACAGTCCCTACCTCAGTGTATATCACAGTCCCTACCTCAGTGTATATAACAGTCCCTACCTCAGTGTATATCACAGTCCCTACCTCAGTGTATATCACAGTCCCTACCTCAGTGTATATCACAGTCCCTACCTCAGTGTATATCACAGTCCCTACCTCAGTGTATATCACAGTCCCTACCTCTGTGTATATAACAGTCCCTACCTCAGTGTATATAACAGTCCCTACCTCAGTGTATATAACAGTCCCTACCTCAGTGTATATCACAGTCCCTACCTCAGTGTATATAACAGTCCCTACCTCAGTGTATTCCACAGTCCCTACCTCAGTGTATATAACAGTCCCTACCTCAGTGTATATCACAGTCCCTACCTCAGTGTATATCACAGTCCCTACCTCTGTGTATATCACAGTCCCTACCTCAGTGTATATAACAGTCCCTACCTCAGTGTATATCACAGTCCCTACCTCTGTGTATATAACAGTCCCTACCTCAGTGTATATCACAGTCCCTACCTCTGTGTATATCACAGTCCCTACCTCTGTGTATATAACAGTCCCTACCTCAGTGTATATCACAGTCCCTACCTCAGTGTATATCACAGTCCCTACCTCAGTGTATATCACAGTCCCTACCTCAGTGTATATCACAGTCCCTACCTCAGTGTATATCACAGTCCCTACCTCAGTGTATATCACAGTCCCTACCTCAGTGTATATCACAGTCCCTACCTCTGTGTATATCACAGTCCCTACCTCTGTGTATATAACAGTCCCTACCTCTGTGTATATAACAGTCCCTACCTCAGTGTATATAACAGTCCCTACCTCAGTGTATATAACAGTCCCTACCTCAGTGTATATCACAGTCCCTACCTCAGTGTATATAACAGTCCCTACCTCAGTGTATTCCACAGTCCCTACCTCAGTGTATATAACAGTCCCTACCTCAGTGTATATAACAGTCCCTACCTCGGTGTATTCCACAGTCCCTACCTCAGTGTATATAACAGTCCCTACCTCAGTGTATTCCACAGTCCCTACCTCAGTGTATATAACAGTCCCTACCTCAGTGTATATAACAGTCCCCACCTCAGTGTATATAACAGTCCCTACCTCAGTGTATATAACAGTCCCTACCTCAGTGTATATAACAGTCCCTACCTCAGTGTATATAACAGTCCCTACCTCAGTGTATATAACAGTCCCTACCTCAGTGTATTCCACAGTCCCTACCTCAGTGTATATAACAGTCCCTACCTCAGTGTATATCACAGTCCCTACCTCAGTGTATATAACAGTCCCTACCTCAGTGTATATAACAGTCCCTACCTCAGTGTATATAACAGTCCCTACCTCAGTGTATATCACAGTCCCTACCTCAGTGTATATAACAGTCCCTACCTCAGTGTATATAACAGTCCCTACCTCAGTGTATATCACAGTCCCTACCTCAGTGTATATAACAGTCCCTACCTCAGTGTATTCCACAGTCCCTACCTCAGTGTATATAACAGTCCCTACCTCAGTGTATATCACAGTCCCTACCTCAGTGTATATAACAGTCCCTACCTCAGTGTATATAACAGTCCCTACCTCAGTGTATATCACAGTCCCTACCTCAGTGTATATCACAGTCCCTACCTCAGTGTATATCACAGTCCCTACCTCAGTGTATATAACAGTCCCTACCTCAGTGTATATAACAGTCCCTACCTCAGTGTATATCACAGTCCCTACCTCAGTGTATATAACAGTCCCTACCTCAGTGTATATAACAGTCCCTACCTCAGTGTATATCACAGTCCCTACCTCAGTGTATATAACAGTCCCTACCTCAGTGTATATAACAGTCCCTACCTCAGTGTATATAACAGTCCCTACCTCAGTGTATATCACAGTCCCTACCTCAGTGTATATAACAGTCCCTACCTCAGTGTATATAACAGTCCCTACCTCAGTGTATATCACAGTCCCTACCTCAGTGTATATAACAGTCCCTACCTCAGTGTATATCACAGTCCCTACCTCAGTGTATATAACAGTCCCTACCTCAGTGTATATCACAGTCCCTACCTCAGTGTATATCACAGTCCCTACCTCAGTGTATATCACAGTCCCTACCTCAGTGTATATCACAGTCCCTACCTCAGTGTATATAACAGTCCCTACCTCAGTGTATATAACAGTCCCTACCTCAGTGTATATAACAGTCCCTACCTCAGTGTATATAACAGTCCCTACCTCAGTGTATATCACAGTCCCTACCTCAGTGTATATCACAGTCCCTACCTCAGTGTATATCACAGTCCCTACCTCAGTGTATATCACAGTCCCTACCTCAGTGTATATAACAGTCCCTACCTCAGTGTATATAACAGTCCCTACCTCAGTGTATATCACAGTCCCTACCTCAGTGTATATAACAGTCCCTACCTCAGTGTATATCACAGTCCCTACCTCAGTGTATATAACAGTCCCTACCTCAGTGTATATCACAGTCCCTACCTCAGTGTATATCACAGTCCCTACCTCAGTGTATATCACAGTCCCTACCTCAGTGTATATCACAGTCCCTACCTCAGTGTATATAACAGTCCCTACCTCAGTGTATATAACAGTCCCTACCTCAGTGTATATAACAGTCCCTACCTCAGTGTATATCACAGTCCCTACCTCAGTGTATATCACAGTCCCTACCTCAGTGTATATCACAGTCCCTACCTCAGTGTATATCACAGTCCCTACCTCAGTGTATATCACAGTCCCTACCTCAGTGTATATAACAGTCCCTACCTCAGTGTATATAACAGTCCCTACCTCAGTGTATATCACAGTCCCTACCTCAGTGTATATAACAGTCCCTACCTCAGTGTATATCACAGTCCCTACCTCAGTGTATATCACAGGCCCTACCTCAGTGTATATAACAGTCCCTACCTCAGTGTATATAACAGTCCCTACCTCAGTGTATATCACAGTCCCTACCTCAGTGTATATAACAGTCCCTACCTCAGTGTATATCACAGTCCCTACCTCAGTGTATATAACAGTCCCTACCTCAGTGTATATAACAGTCCCTACCTCAGTGTATATAACAGTCCCTACCTCAGTGTATATAACAGTCCCTACCTCAGTGTATATCACAGTCCCTACCTCAGTGTATATCACAGTCCCTACCTCAGTGTATATCACAGTCCCTACCTCAGTGTATATCACAGTCCCTACCTCAGTGTATATCACAGTCCCTACCTCAGTGTATATAACAGTCCCTACCTCAGTGTATATAACAGTCCCTACCTCAGTGTATATCACAGTCCCTACCTCAGTGTATATAACAGTCCCTACCTCAGTGTATATAACAGTCCCTACCTCAGTGTATATCACAGTCCCTACCTCAGTGTACTCCACAGTCTTCCCAGGGTCGACTCCACTTGCGGTCGTCTTCCGCTTCTCCGCGTCCACGTACCACTGCGTCTTCACCGCACGTGGCTTCACTCGCACACGTGCCGGTTTGTCCACGACCACGCTCTCACTCGGCGGACGAGCCAGCTCAGTGCTGACCCCTGGTGTTGGTCTCGAGATGTTTCTTGGTGCTGGTGTGGGACACGTGGCCTCGTCCTTGTGACGTTGGTTCGACTGGCGCCGTTCTGCCTCTAGCTGCCAGTCTGTCTTCCCGGGTGATTCCTTCTCAACTGTCTTGTCTTTGTCCACTGGCCGAGGTGACACGTCCCCAACTGTTTTCTCTTTGATGTAGAACACCTCACCTCTCTTCAGATGCGTGGTCTTTGGAGATCCCATACGCTCAGCCGGTGATCCTGTACGTTCAGCCGGCGATCCCATACGCTCAGCTGGTGATCCCGTACGCTCAGCCGGTGATCCTGTACGCTCAGCCAGCAATCCTGTACGTTCAGCCGGTGATCTCGTACGCTCAGCAGGTGATCCTATATGCTCAGCCGGTGATCCTGTACGCTCAGCCGGTGATCCCATCTGCTCAGGCTCTGGGGAATTCTTACTGGGTGATGCTTTAATGATGTGGACCTGTTTTTTCTCGGGGTCTGCGTACCTCCCCCCGCGGGCGGCCTCCCTCCTCCGCGCCTCCCTCTGCCAGTCCGTCTCACTCCCGGCCGCATCACCGCCTCCCAACTCCTTCTTCCCATGTTTAGGCACCTGCTGCCTTGGTATCTTCCCTCCCCGCGCCTCCACCTCCACCTGCCACGTTGGCTTCCCTCTCACTGCCTTCTCCCCCTTGCCTTCCCTCTCCCCTTTTTGTTTCCTCTCCTCCTTCTTCCCTGTTTGCTCCCTCTCCTCCCTCTCCCCGTTTTTCTCCCTCTCCTCCTTTTTCTCCCTCTCCTTCCCTTCCCCCTTCCCACTGCTCTTACTGCTGTCCAACTCCACCGAGTCGTTTATATTAAATGCACTGAAGTTGTTGCCGGCAACAACCTGTGCATCGGGGCCGTGTGTTTTCACATGTGATTCTGTCACACTGGTTGTGTTGACGTCTTCACTGTCCCTGTGGTCTACACCATTTGGTTGTGTCCGTTGCGCCTGGCTGTTGTTCGACCCATTCTTCAGTATAGACGCCGGTGGTCGGATGACTGTTGTCCTCTTGTTCAGTTTGTCGTTTCCAGACGTGCTTTTAAGGTACGAATTCAATTGTGGACGTTTTGAAGATTTGGCACTTTCTACCGAAACTGGGACACTGGAGGCCGGCTTCTGACCTGTTGTCTTATAACTGGAGCAGAACGCGGGTGAGTCTCTGCCCTTTGATTCAGATCCATCTTTTGCGTGTTCAAAAGTGTTAATTTTCGCTTTCAATTCTTGTGATGAATCCACCTTCTTTGTGGCAACACTGCCTATGGTGTCGCTCTTTGATGTCCCACTCTGCTCAACTGAACCAAAAGGTGTAGGTTTTCCAGTTGTGTGTGTCAACGTTATATGCGAATCGTCATTTCGCTTTTTTATATCGGGCTTTGAAACAGGTGAAGTTGTCTTAATGAGAGTGAACTGCGATGTCGCTGCCTGACTCCCAGCATGTGGCCCACTGGTCCCAGGGCTGCCATCGTGTCTGACATGTGACAGACTTTTCAGCAGACCAGAAAGTACTGCTGCATTTTCCGGTTTCTCATGTAGCATCCTCGTGTCTTTTTTGGCTGTCTTTGGCTCTTCCTCTGTCACCCGTTTAAATCGTTCAACCGGAGCAGTTTGTGCCTTTTCCACAACCGTGGATGATGTTTCAAGCATTCGGGGGGGTTTCTTAGGGGGCTGCTTTGACAAAGGCAGTGGAGGGGGCACATCATCGTCCACATCCATTTTTTCTACCCCTCTAGTGTGTCCTGTTTTCCCCGGGGCCGAAACCCCCAGGAACTTATTCCAGTCGGTTTTCTGCACGTCCACCTGCCTGGCTTTTGGCGGTGTCATTGCCGCCTCCCCTTTATAGGGAGCAGGGCCTCGCAGTTTGGAGAGAAGGGAAGACGTCCCTGTCGTCCCATTAGTGTCCGACTTCTTCCCCTCGTCCTCCCTGGCCGACACATAAGGCTTTGGCCCTCCGTTCACCTGTATCAGCAGGGAGGAAGGACCGTTCGGCGGCACTCGATTCTCCTTCTCCTTCTTCCCAAACTCCTCCCTCCCAGTCTGCCTGCTGGTCTCCCCTGCCTTCCCAAACGAGGCGGCCCTCTGGGAGCCTCGGATACAGCGCCGGTGGTAGAGGGTTGTTCCCTCGAAGTGTCGCTCCAGCACGTACACTTTCTTCCCACACATTGCGCACTTGTCACCGAATGTGTCTCGCTTTGCTGAGGCTTCCACATGGCCACCAGATGGCGCTGTCGGTTTCCACTGAAAACAAGAATCGTGTTATTTAGAAAGTTCCGGAAATGTGAAAATCAAAAAAATCGAGTCAGCACGGTCTGCTGTCAGCATCAGTTTACAGGATATATGAAAAACTGCGGCAAAACCTTTTGCAGCTGATTAACTCTGTGTGGTCCCATTTCACAACTTGGTAAAATAACATGGAAGATTTAAACACAATTTTCAACATTTAAATTATGTTATTATATTGGGGGTTTTCAGAATCCTTAAACCATCCTCCTCATTGTCCTTTGCTTTGTTTTATAGCAACTAGAACAAAACCCAACACCCTGACTGGCCCCTGTACCTTCCCAACCCCTTGACTGGCCCCTGTACCTTCCCAACCCCTTGATTGGCCCCTGTACCTTCCCAACCCCTTGTCTGGCCCCTGTACCTTCCCAACCCCTTGACTGGCCCCTGTACCTTCCCAACCCCTTGACTGGCGCCTGTACCTTCCCAACCCCTTGACTGGCCCCTGTACCTTCCCAACCCCTTGACTGGTGCCTGGACCTTCTCAACCCCCCTAACTATTCCCAGTACCTTCAGAACCCCCTAACTGTACCTATACCTTCACAACCCCCTAACTGTCATCACCAGTATCTTCACAACCTCCTAACTGTACCCCATACTTTCCCAACCCCCTAACAGTACCTAGTACCTTCACAACCCTCTAACTGTCCCCAGAACCTTCACAACCCCCTAACTGTATGCCGTACCTTCCCTACCCCCTAACTGTACCCCATAACCTTCCCAACCCCGTAACTCTCCCCAGTACCTTCCCAACCCCCTAACTGTCCCCAGTAACTTCACAACCACCTTACTGTCTCCAGTACCTTCACAACCTCCTAACTGTAACCCATACCTTCACAACCCCCTAACTGTACCCCATACCTTCCCAACCCCCTAACTGTCCCCAGTACCTTCACAACCCCCTAACTGTACCACGTCCCTTTCCAACCCCCTATCTGTCACCAGAACCTTCACAACCCCCTAACTGTCCCCAGTACTTTCACAACCCCCTAACTGTCCCCAGTACCTTCACAACCCCCTAACTGTACCCCATACCTTCCCAACTCCCTAACTGTACACTGTACCTTCCCAACCCCCTAACTGTCCCCAGTACCTTCCCAACCCCCTAACTGTCCCCAGTACCTTCCCAACTCACTAACTATCCATTGAACATTCCCAACCCTGACTGTCCCCTACGCTTTCCTAACACTCGGATTCTCCCCAATAACTTCCAAAACCTACTGTCCCCATCTATCCCATTTACACTCTCAACCCCCTAACTGTTCCCTGTGCCTTCCTACCCCCTGACAGTCCCCCTGTTCACCTGTTTGACTGTAGCGTCTGGCGTTGGTCGTTTCGCCTCACGCACAGGTTCGACATTTTCCTTTGGGGTGTGTCGCTTTGTGGCCACTTTCTGCTTCACCCCTGGACCCCCGGCTGCGAGACAAACACAAATGTCATTTCTTGCCTTAATAGTGATATTCAAATGTAACTTACATATTTTTCACATCTGAAGAAAGCTGAAAAGCTACATGACAAACAGAGGACTTACAACACAAACACTAACTGCACATAAAGCTGTAATAATCCTTACCGCATAAGTTATCTATGGGTCGTGCAGACAATTACGGATATCTAAAAATAAAAACGTCACAGCTAAATGATTAAGACAGTATGCACTGGGATGAAACCAGTTGAACTGTAGATAAACCACCTGAGAATTTGCTTGTCACCTGTCAATATATGTGGCAATATCGTCAACCAGTGACATTGCCCTCCCACCTGGTGTCTGGTCTCGGAAGTAGTTGGCGTACTGGGCCACGTAGGTGACGATGCACAGTTTGTCGGGCACTCTCATTGCCACCATGTCCTCAGCGTCCAGCAGGGCCGCGATCCCCAGCTCATTGTGGGCGACGTCAAAGGCCTGCAGGACAACACAGTGGTCAATGAGACTGATCAGTTCACGCAAATATTTGTACATGTTATTTTCTAGTTTTTATAAGAAGGCAACTAAACCTAGCCTTTTCTGTGATGGTTTACAATTATATTCTGTACATGAACAGTTTGGCATAATTGAATGTTTTTCGGTTAAAGTAAATTTTAAAAAGAATAATTTGTGTACATTAATTTACTAGGATTCAACTGGGAAATAAACATATTTATTATTAGAATATATATATATATATATATATATATATATATATATATATATATATATATATGTATATGTATATATATATATATATATATATATATATATATATATATATAGATATATATATATATATATATACATATATAAATATATACATATATATATATATATATACATATATAAATATATACATATATATATATATATATATATATATATATATATATACGTATATATATATATATATATATATAAATAGATATGTTTATATACATACACACATATATCTATAAACATAATTTTATATATATATATATATATATTACATAATTTTCCAACAATGTTTTATTTCCCAGTTGAATCCTACTGGGTTAAACTCGATTATAGTAAATGAATTATTATTTTTAAAATTTACTTTCACAGAAATATGTGTGTGTGTGCGCGCATGTGTGTACATGCATGCATGTGTGTACATGCATGCATGTGTGTACATGCATGCATGTGTATGCATGCATGTGTGTACATGCATGCATGTGTGTACATGCATGCATGTGCTCATTCAAATGCCCATGTATGAAACAGAGACAGCAACAAGCAACCACAATCGGGCTGGCCCAGCATGACTCACGGTTTATGACCCAACTGTGAGCAACACACAGACTAACACACTAACTACACACTACACACAGACTAACACACTACACACTACACACATATTTCACTTCAAGAGACATTGACCATTCCTCTTAACTTGCAGTTACAACATTTGAGTCTATCCTGGTTATTTACAGACACGTCAAACCTGTTAAACGCGTGAAACAGCGTGGCTCATGAACTATACAGTGTCACAGATACCTAAGTGTTGTGTCTGCATTCAGTGTCACTACCAGGGTCATTGTAGGGACAATGTCACTATGAGACAGGTGTCTTTTATGGGCCAGTGTCAATATTGAGCCAGCATCACTGTAGTGTCTGTGTCACTGTGGGGCCAATGTCACTGTTGGCTGGTGTCAATACTGAGCCATCTTCACTGTGGCCAGTGTCACTATGAGGCTAGTATAATTGCAGGGCCAGAGTCACTGTGCGGCCAATATCACTGTGGAGGCAATGTCACTAAGGGGTATATAGGGTATGTTAAATATATACATACATACATATATGTGACCCGGTACTAGAGTGCCATAAAAAGGCCTATTGATATTGTAGTGAGTGACTCACTGTCAACACACCTGGTGACTGGAGCCGACATGTCTACCTCATGGTCCCTACTGTGTGAAAGTGTTACTGTTTCCTAACTCATTTGTTCATGTTCATTCACTCGTGACTTTAGATGTTACGGCGGCATTCACGGCTCTAGACTTTGACTGTGTCACACATGATAGAGACCTCGGTGACACTAAGGTTACCCCCTATGACAAATGTGATATTTTTACATCCCCTGAAAAACTTCATAATGTACATGAGTGTTAAATTGTGCTGTCAGATACATTTGTTTTTTCCATGTGGCAAATGCTGTGTGGCTAAGGAGTGCGTACCCAACTTTAACATTCAACAACGGGTCGTCATGTCAGTAAAATTGCTGCATAGTTTGTTGATGCCCATTCTGACGGAAGACTTGTATTTATTCATGTGTTTATAATGTCCATGTTGATTCCTATTGCATATTGACAACACTGAATTCTGCAATTATCTAGTCAGCTGGTCTTTATGCAGAGTCAAATTTGTACCAATCCACAATATCCTGGTAGATATATGTTTTCATGTGTATGTGTGTGCATGTGTACATGCATGCGTGAGTACATTCTACCTGTGCACACACATTTTAACCATCCAAAATGAGCTCTGCCCGTCCAAAACTACAAGTGGGGTGACAGGGCCTCTAGATTATGACAAGTTTTTGTGTTACATCAAATAACGACATACACCGTAGTAGCATTTCCCATGCAGGTATTTTGCCTGACTTTAAAAAAACAGCTACAGTTTCACTTCATTTCCAGCAGTGCACAGAGTGAAATGTTGTACTTCACCAGTTATGAACACACAAGATAAGGATCAGCCTCTACAGATGGTAGCATTCAGTGCAAAAACTCATGTGAAAGGCAGTAAGAAGACGAGAATATAACGGCCCACTGCCCTCTTGGAATGAGGGTCACTGCCCCTAAATATGCATATCACGAAACTGGATGCCATTAATTCAAGTTATGACTAATGCACCGACATCGGCTATTTGCATCTAGTTGTGTTATGACCACAAGAGCCGGGTCGGTAAACTTTACTCACACAAAGTTTTATTTGTATTTGTAAACACTCCTCATTTACTGACCCCCCTCACTGGTCAAGTGTGGTCAATTTAGATGGTACTCTGCACCAAGATGAGAGGAGGATGTCAGAATTATATGATATGTAAACATGTCTTATCATTACACACTGATCTGAACTTGTCTCACAGACAGAGACACAGACACTGAATCTGCATAGAACATTCTAGATTGGAGAACAACACCATACAAAGCAGCTCTCCAGAGTTAACAAATCCCACTTTTGCATGGTATGTTTTTCAATAAATATTTTATTATATACTGACAATGGCTTCACATAATCTGTAGAAATATTCCCTTCACTTATTACCTTCTGTTGGTAAAAAACAGTTTTTTCACACAAATATACAAGTTGTATCCTTGCAATGTTTAAGTCCGTCACTCTAGATAGACCGTGTAAGCACAGATCAAACCCTGGAGTTGTGTAGAGCTGTGTAGGTGGTCCATGAGGGGCATAAACAGTTATGATAATGAATAAATATCGTCTAGCCTAAAATATGGTTGTGGACACGTGCTAACTTATTCACTTTGTCGCATGCTGTAGTAATATATTTTAAGAACAACAGAACGTCATACTTACCAACTTGTTATTGTCAAAGACATTTTCTTTTGACAACGAATCGTAGTCTCTGAAACATGATAAGCATGTAGTAGTTATACAACAACAATAAGATCTGTAAAACATTACAGTTCTAGCCATAACATTTACTTATAAGTGTATTTCAAGCAGATTAGCAAAAAGGTAATAATAAATTTTAATTAATAACACAAGTTTTATTGACATTATTACTTTACATGAGTTCAGAGTGAACCATTCAGTTGACCAACACCTCTTTTCGGTCACTGGTTAGTAATTGGTAACTAATAAATCAACTAGCCCACCAGTATAATTTATATCATCAGATTCTACAGCCATTGCTAAATATCATAATATACACTGTACATAGTCTTTTTTATAATTCAGACATTCAGTTCTGCATATGTGCTTAAGTCTAATTTGTATGTTTGTAGAATAACACTTGTGTCTTGTACCTGTAATAACTTCCAATAATAGTTTATTCATAATAAAATTATTAAATAAACCTAGCACAAGTCACAACACCTTGTGAGTCATTGCAGGGTAATCATCAAGAAATACAAATTGACACATCATTTGAGGGTCCCTCCTTGCAACTCATCATTTCAAATTTTAAATAGGGTCTTCCATATAATCTTTAATTCTTCACTTTGCTGGTGAAGAAAGCTTGAGAAGTGATGAAGTCTTACATGAGATCAGGTCGGAAGCGGTGAATGATGGCGCAGAAAGCGAGTCCACTTTTAAAGGACGATGTCATATTGGTGACGTCGACGTCTCGGTAGCCTTCACACTGCTTCTTACACCACATCTGTAGGGCCTTCACCTTGGCTGCCATGGCGACGAGTTGATGCTTGTTACGTTCTCCTCGAGTCACATGTTACGTTCGTCTGTAAAACGACAAAACCATCCTGTAGAATATAGCCATCTTAGGGCTGAAATGAATCAGAGGTTACAAAAAGGAAAGGCAGCCAAGTTCTTATATAGCGCAGTATCCAGTCCTCAGGACCGTTCAAAGTGCTTTACACTTTACTTCCCTGACAGACCTGTTCACTCAGACACCATCTCGGCTTCTCAGGGAAGTATCCAGCCATATGCTACAATTAATGCACAAAGGGTGCTCGTATATATCCACCACTGTCTATAGCCAGGTACTCATTTATACAGCCGAGTGAACTGGAGCAATGTATAGTGAAAAAAACATGCCCAAGGTTTTAACACCACAGCACAGGATTCTGATGCACTGTTCATCACAACTGGTTTAGGGTCTAAAAAAGGGATTTGTACTTTTTGGTGAGAATCCACTCTGATAAGACATTTACTTTGAATCAAAAAATACTACGCTCATTTAAAATCTACAGTCAACATATCTCTTCTATATCTGTCTTACAATGCACAGGTCTATATATAATAGTTTACATAGCCCCTAGCTAAAAATAGCATTTAAAGTGTTAGTTTCCACAACTATCACTAGCTTGCTGATGTAAGCTTGCGTTTCACAACTCTGTTTTTAACTACAATTAGTAGTAACAAACATATTTAATATTATTCAACTGACATATTGACTACTGCAGACGTCAACTGATGTTTGCAATAATACCTTTGCTTTTTAAGCAGTTGTTAATTATTAACGTAGTTACTGAAGAATTAAAAACTTTCTGCCTTACAATGTAACCAGTTTTCAATTCTTCATTAAATATTTTAATAATTAACAACTGCTTGAAAAGCAAAGGTATTATTGCAGACATCAATTGAGGTCCGCAGTGGTCAATATGTCAGTTGAATAATATTAAATATGTCTGTTACTACTAATTCTAGCTAAAAACATCAGCAAGCTAGTGACAGCTGTGAAAAATAATACTTTAAATGCTATTTACAGCTAGGAGCTATGTAAGTCTAGACCGGAACAAGTCTCAGGGATCCCTCTTGTTATCTGTCAAGGTCAGGGAAGACGGCTAGAGAGGGTGTGACAGCTACCCCTGGAACCAGCTCCTAGACACTGTCTCAGACAAGGTTTGTGGGGCGGGTCACTGCGTGAGACGACCTCACTGACATCTCAGTGACACAGTTGTCAACAGGACCTGATTTAGAGTGCTGGCTGTGTGTGCCAGTCATACATACCACACACACTGCCAGAGACAGCTATTCAGCCTTGTTCACGACATACAGTGCACTGTACACTGTACACTGTACCAGCCTGCCTGCATAATGGCACGACTGAATTGGGTCTATATAATGCAGCGTTAGTCATACACATTTAATTCAGTAGCCAGCATTACCGGTGGATCTGTGCTAGTTACCACCAACACTGGCAGACTTTGAGCTAACCTACTTAACTAAATTTTAATTTACGATCAATTCCCATGTGTTATTTTTCCTAGTTTGTCATTCTATGTGTACTGTGGGGTGATAAAGTGCTTACAATAAGAGCTATAGACTCTGTACTGTTTAAGACATTATCTTTTTCATATATTTTCTTGTCTGCAGTAAGGTGTGCAATGCTTAGACTCATCTAGTTCTTAGGTAGATTTACTCAAATGTCTCCCCTACGTGTAACGTATTTTGTGCGAGTCTGATATAATACGAAAACAATTAACGTATTGTGTGTTTAATAGTAATAAAAATAATGTGGTGCCGAAATCCTCAGAAATCTTAGCTGAGATAGAACAATGCAAACAATAGCTTATAATTACATAATAAGTATTTGTTTTATTTGACCCATTCATCCAAGTTAAACATAAAAAAGAAATGAACTTACAGTAAACAGGGTATAATGTATTTGACAATGGAATATCAAAATGTTAGACCAGGAGATTCATCTAAGATTGTAGTACACTGTAGTAGTAATCGCAATAGAGGACTGGGGAGCCACACTCGTTAAACACCATTAACTTATCTCTCTATGTGTATGTGCCTCAACATCCCAACATTTCAAACATGTGAAACAATACCATCATAGAAACAGCTGTTTGAAAAAATAAGTAAAATCAACCGAAATGGTCCCGGAGAGAAAACATTTCATGTTAAGTTACAAATTACATGGCACGTCTTCAATAGAAAGGAAAATAACATGAAAAGGGTAATGTCTTAAACAGTCTGGTATCCAGGTCTTTAAGCACTTTATCAACTCACAGTGGAATGACAACCTAGAAGAAACGAACATGAGGCTATTGACCTGAGAGATGATGGCATGATGCCATTACCAACCAACTACGCAAAAACACTTAATTCGGACAAGAACACCCACAGACAGAGACAAGTGACAAGATCAAACCAGATGACAGGGTCAAGAACAAGCCTAGATCACATCACATCAAACTAACTGGGTGTAAGTGGCTCTAAGTGGCCGTCACTGTCTCACAGCAAAAAAATCTAACTATAATGTAGATGGATTTGTTTACATGTCGTCGTAAAAAGATCTGTTTAAAGGACATGTTTTTTTCATCATAAAAAGTCAAGGTTCTTTTGTGGTTAATTATAACTAAATAAACAACTCCTGTTGTGTAGGACCAAATGACCTTGAAGAGCAATATCCAGACTTTGCATTATTCCACTTTTTAGATAAAATTAGTTCTTTTGCACGCATTACTGTTTACATGCACTAATTACTGTTCTGACATATTGCATTGCACCCTAAAAGAACAAAAAATTCAGATTTTTCCTGTTCGCCCGCCTGTATCCTCAGCATGTTGAGGCTAGGCGGCATCTGGAAGAAGAAGAAGACCAAAGCAAGGTCAAGGAGCAAAGTCACTGCTCCCCGAATAGAATGACATTATCTGACGCATCTACACAAGTCCAGTTACACTGTGTAAAGACCTACAGTGAATGCATTCAAACAAACACAACATGCCACCCTGATTGTCTAACAAGGAAAACTGCAGATCCCAAAAGACTTCACTAATGTTACTCTATAGCAGCAAATTATTTCTGGTATCCTGGTACAGTATATCTGTGTGTTTTCTGTCATAGCTATGCACATCCCATCCACTGGCCAACATAAATCTACCGTTTCAACTGTTGTTTAGCCCTGACTCTTGACCAAAAGTGAAAGTCTTCTCCAGGAGCTAGTTACAAAATACTTTGTTTTCTTTCTGTTTTTATTGTGGGAACACACAAGTATTACATTCACATTCATGCACACACAATCATGGACACATGCACACTTTTGCACACATGCACGCACGCACGCACGCACGCACGCACCCACGCACGCACGCACATACGCACGCACGCACGCACGCACACACACACACACACACACATGCATGTACAACACTGGACATGACATCTAAGCCAGGCTTTGGTGTGAGTAAACATCTATCCACAGTGACCATTAGTCCAAACACTGACCAACAGAACAAATGTCGTCCCAGTAACAGCAGAAATGACAAAATCACAACACTCCAAGTTACATATCAACGTGTCAGAACCACCACCTCACTCCAGAGTTGTCAGGAATAAGACACAACGAACCTAGCAGCTTCCTCATCCATCTATCCCGAGACTGTGTCTACTTCAGTCATGGAGGCATCAGAAATGATCCAATAACACAGAGTGACTGGCAAGTATTGATTCGACACAGACAGGATATGATTACGTATGAAATTAACAGAAAGCTCAGTAAGCACCTCAGAACGGTGCCCACAGAACAGACAGTTGTGCTGGCATCATCAGCCAGTTAATGATAATAATAAGTACTCTGAGGGTGGTTACATAATCACCAGGTGCTCTAACAGTGGGGTGCAATACTGAATTGTTATTTCAGTGCCCTTCCTACTGTGTGCAATGTTGGTCATTTTGTTCACTAAATTTTGTCTCTGTGGAAGAAACACAGACGTCTTCAGGTCAGACCCTGATGGTCTATGCCAACATTGAACCTCATGGTCTATGTAAAAACAGAACTGGCGGTCAATGTGAAAACAGAACTGGCAGTCAAATCCATGTTTCCACACAGAGAATGTCAGTATAAACCACCCATACAAGCCAGGGTTGTTTACCATGCAAAACTATCCCTGGCAGATCCCCCATGCAAAGAGTGGGAGTTAGCCGGGACAAACTAGTAACTGACTACACCAGCCCCAATTTGAAGACTGGTAATATTGGCGGACACTGACATAATCAGTAGCAGCATGTCCTGGCATGCAAAGATGGCACAAATCATAAATCTCATAGACCCAATATACATGTACATGGTAAACAGTTACAACATAACACTCCTACATTATCAGTAGACAGGGCTGTTTAGAAGATAACGTCATAACAACAATATATACACGATTGCAGAAATTGTTATCCCAAGTACCAGGTATGTTAATAGTGATATATTATGTTTAAACCTACAAAACAAATATACAAATGATTACAGAACTCCACAATGTTCGAAAAGCTTGTAGCATTATGTACGTGTGGATGACCTGATGGTTGTCACCATGTATGGGAATATTAACTTTTACAGCAGTGGCACCTACAAATACATATTAATGCATACTAATACTACTGTGCTTTTGTCACAGCAGAAACATGATTTTTCTCCAAATATTCCAGTGATGTCCCACCATCTCCTTCAGCCAACTCTAACATGCTGGGAGCAAATCCAGGTCACTGATAAAGGCTGTTAAACACAGCAAAAATATTTGGAGATGAAACTCAAGTTTCTTGTGGGGTAAATAATGTCTAAAAATAAGTCTGATGGGTCTTCACTTGGTTGCAGGGAATGTTGGTATTCAGCCAGCCACTAGAAAAGTCAGTTTATTAACTTCATAAATCTTTCCAAGTTAAGACTTATTTATTGTCAAGATACATCAGTCTATTTCAAACTGTCCAAAAAGATATCTTATTAAGATAGACCATAAATCACAAAAAGTGGGTCATTTAAAACATTTATTTAACAACAACCTGGAAATAAAACTGTGACCAGTCAAACAAGTCAGCTGAAATACAATTATACCAACTCATATTCTGTGTGGGCTTTGGCCATAGCTCAGTAAAACTGTGGTCTCTCCTCAGCCTACACAACCAGCCAAATACAAATATTGAGTAATGTTTTCCAGGTGGGTTGTGTTGTTGGCCAGCAGTAAACCGGACTGAGACTGTGAATTCAGGATGTTGTCACCAATGTGGTAACCTTGGTGTTCTCTGCAAGTCTATCCACACGGGCCAAAGTGAGACCATTAGCATTATGAGACCACATGGAGTGGAGAGCAAACATACGGATGACAAGATCGGCCATTGATATCGCGTATTACCACGGCATAATCCCAGAGTAAACACACAAGAAAGGTGGCCGGATAAATATCAAACGATGCCAGGCCAGAGTGACAGGCGATTAGCAGAGAGAAACAGTTATGATATGTGAGCCAACTTAAGACAAAGTTGCTGACGGGAGGTAGTGCTGACTGCTGACGGGCATGACTGGATGAATATACCACTTATAATAAACCTTTTAAATCTAATCTAAAGACTTAGGTGTTTTCAAGAACATTTTGTATGGTGCTGCAAGCAATGACTGTTGGAATGGCACATTG
Organism: Oasisia sp. SBJ-2009; assembly: GCA_964017155.1. NCBI lineage: Eukaryota > Metazoa > Annelida > Polychaeta > Sabellida > Siboglinidae > Oasisia > Oasisia sp. SBJ-2009. Next base: position 30,200,040 of record OZ024858.1, read on the forward strand.
AAAATGTCATAATTATTATGGAAATTAACTGTGTATGGAGTGATTATAATTATAATATGTCATATGAATGTGTCAGTGTGTGTGTGTGTGTGTGTGTGTGCGTGCGCATGCGTGCGTGCGTGCGTGCATGCATGTGTCATGTGTCACGTGTCACGTGTCACGTGTCACGTGTCACGTGTCATGTGTCTGTGTATCTGTGTGTGAGCACACGTTGCCTGTGCATGTGTATGTGTGCGTGCGTGCGTGCGTGCGTGCGTGCGTGCGTGCGTGTGTGTCCGTGTCTGTGTGTCTGTGTGTCTGCGTGTCTTCGTGTCTGCGTGTCTGCGTGTCTGCGTGTCTGCGTGTCTGCGTGTCTGCGTGTCTGCGTGTCTGCGTGTCTGCGTGTCTGCGTGTCTGCGTGTCTGTGTGTGTGATGCCATGTGTGCACACATGCATGCATATGTCTGGGTTTGGCCAAAGAAATGCATTACAAAACCAAGTTGCCAGTTGAAAGAGAAACAAGATTGTTATTTGTGATAAGCTGTTTGTGGCAGCTGACTGCAGTCATTGATCAGTCTTGTGCAAAACATTCCTGGTTTAAATGATACTAACAGAAAGTTATTTGAAACATTCTTAAGCTCATTCATAGTCATTGTAAATGTCAACACAGCATGTCAGTTTGAATTTGATCTAGGATCGATCACCAGAATGAGTAATAACCAAGTCCAGACAAGTGCCTTGAAGGCAGGGTATTTTAAAGTAGAACATAGACATTTAAATTACCCAGGTGGCTAAACTCACATAACCAGGGTACATAACCTGTGTCCAACATAACCATGACTTCTTACATTATAGCTTTATGGTGACATGTGGGATTATTTCAATATTAGTGAAATAAAAAAATAATAAGGTGTATATCAAATGAGAGTGTGACATACAATATTTTCATGTTTTATTTATTATTAGTATAAATTATTACCTAACTTTTAAGTTTTATAAAGACTCATCAATCCTCAAAAAAAAAAAATGCACAGACACAAGAAAATAAAAGGGCAAAGCAATCTTGAAATCTGTAAAACATCAATTATAATCATTGTGTAACATTTGTTTTATTTCATTTAGTAAATAACTAGTTCTAGTTCTAAATAACTAGTTCTTCTAAAATAACATTTATCAGTAAAGTAGCCAATAAATAACTACCATTTTGATGATTTCCTTTACTAATAAAACATCAATTATCCTATCTCCTTGACATATAAAATTATTATAAAAAAAACACCTACCAATTCCCTTTATGTTACATTAACAACTGCCTATTTCATGTTCTAATCAAATATTTACTAAATAAAGTGTTAATTTCCTATAGGACTAAAATATAAACAACTAACTGCCATTAATTTCCTTTATTAAATGCGTATTCCATGTACGAATAAAACCTTAGATAAATCACCATTTCCTGGTCTAAGCAAGCCACAACAAATAAGATACTAGAACTAGTTACATTGTTACAGTAACCTACCCTGACACTAGAACTAGTTACATTGTTACAGTAACCTACCCTGACACTAGAACTAGTTACATTGTTACAGTAACCTACCCTGACACTAGAACTAGTTACATTGTTACAGTAACCTACCCTGACACTTCTCATCCGCCTCTGCCTGGCCTCACCTCAAATGGGGGGTTCCAGCCCAGAGACCACCTTTTATACGAGCACAGTTTCCTGCCTGCCTGTCACACTGTCAACAGTCACACTGTCAACACACAGCTCGAGGTGACATACATGAGTCATGACACCAGTGGCAATTCTGTCATGTTCTCATGAGTTCTCGTGGTTTCCCTTACTCATCCCCAATCCCACACCCACGGACATTTTACCCCTTTGTCTTCCACGGAAAATTTGCAAGTGTACATATTCCTGTCTGAAATTGAAACCTCGGGTCCGGCACAGACGGAAATTAATTAGAATTTTGCTACAACTTTGACTGACGACATGACAGACGTTGACAGTTCTGATTGATGCAGTTGACAGTGGCCCATTATGGGTTTTTATACTCTGCTATTACTGTAAATTACTCCCAACCTGTGAACCAGTTTTTCTCAGGGTCTAACTGAACTAGGATCTCTCAGTCATATTAAATTTCAGTTCAATTCAACAACTTTATTCTGGAACATTACATCCATATAAAAAGGTAAACTAGACTATGACTAATGAAACATGACAAATATGTTGGCTGCTTCCATCTGTCATTGTAATAGTTGAACAAAACTAGCATGCTTTTGTCATATATAGATTTGTTTCATGATGAAAAGATAATCCTACATTTTATAGAGATTTTGGTAGCTGAAAAAGTGACATTTAGATTTTTTTTCTTATCAATTAATTTATTAATCTTTTTAATTCAAATAGACATTTTTAATTGTCTATAACTGCTTATTTATATTTAAATTATAAGTGCATTGATTACTGTTTAGTTAGAGGTCGCACCACACACAAGAACCAGTATTATTATAAAATAAGCAACGTGGTCCCGGTAGTTATTTCTATATGAACGGTTATTTTACAACGGACTGTGTGCAGCTTCCTGCAGTAGGGTAGCAGTTGTTAATGAGATGTACAGGTGAATTAATTAGAGGTACACGTCAACAAGGCATTGTGACACCAGTGCTCAGTTCCCTTCAGCTGCATGGTGGTCTGTTTTCCTCTTGGAGGGAGCACTGAATAATTCAACACTTAGTCACTTGTCAACTCTGTCACACGACACCTAAGTTCTACGGAAATTAGTCTAAAGTATGTAATTAATTATTTTGTGTATACGTGTAACTAAATGAGGCACAATTTGAATTATATCTGACAGGGCAGATGTCACAGACACACATATAGCATACACACACATGCACATGCTCGCATGCATAGTCACACACACCACGCCGCACACACACACGCACGCACGCGCGCGCACGCATGCACGCACGCACGCACACACATACACGCACATACACACTCGCACATACACACACGCACATACACACACGCACATACACACACACGTGCACATACACACACACACGCACATACACACACACACACACACACGCACATACACGCTCACAATGGTTCCAATCTTATGCCACTACAGGTGTCAAACCTTTCAGAAATTCTTTTGCACTATTACACCAGTTTACTCAGTTGTATGAATGACTGAATCACCACCTGGCTATAGACAACAGTGGATATTTATGTATTTGTATCTCAGTTGTGAAGGTGTTCGATTGAACTATTTGAACAGGTGTGCCAGAGAGTAAAGGTAAAACCATTACTTTAACATCTATAATTGAGTGTCCCTGTGATCAAACATGTTGATAAGGGATAACAAAACCATCATGTTACAAGAACAGCCCTGTAAATAAAATTGTCTGGCATTACCCCACAGTCTCGCCACACTCTCTTGTGATTATCTAAGAAAATGCTGTAAGCAATTGTATTTAGAAATAATTGCCTCTATTTTTGAAAATAATTGGATTTTGGCACAGGGTGTCATTTTACAATGTCACATAACAAGATGAGCAAGACACCATTTGAGGGTGTATGAATCTGTTCAACTCTGATGACAGGGCGACAAGGATGTACATGGCGACAAAGATGCACATGGCGTGTATTTAGACAATCTACATTCATTTGGTTGGAGTTTTTTTTACGTGCCTGCCTGCCTGCCTGCCTGCCTGCCTGCCTGCCTGCCTGCCTGCCTGCCTGCCTGCCTGCCTGCCTGCCTGCCTGCCTGCCTGCCTGCCTGCCTGCCTGCCTGCCTGCCTGCCTGCCTGCCTGCCTGCCTGCCTGCCTGCCTGCCTGCCTGTCTGCCTGCCTGTGTTTATTCACCTCAACAACAACAAAAGAAAAAATGCAGGTCACTGCCGGCCATGTGGGCTAATTGTGTGACAGCGTAAAAGCCACTCTACGGCCATACATCATCTGATCTGGAACTGGGTGGCACAGTGGGTGCAGCTTCTGACAGCAGCACCAAGGAACCTTTCTAAGAAAAAATACAATTTTAAACGCAGCAAATCTGTGGAAGGCAGATAAAGCTATTATCTTGATAGTTGAGTTTCCATACGGTCAACAATGCATCAGATTGAACTGTATCAATACATGGTGGACGAGTGTGACAGATGGTGGACATATCTACCAGGTGACAGGCTGAGAATGTGGGCATCTAGAAGATACAAGGGTGCCATAAATCACATCACCAGCAGCAGTGGTTGAATGGGTCCCTGCTCAATTATTGGCCTCCATCACAGACTAGGCATTTCTGGTCTTACTGATATGGGTTGATTGATTAATTTGATTTCCAATAATAACATGTTATGCTGCTGACTGACTGACTGACTGACTGACTGACTGACTGACGGACGGACGGACGGACGGGAGTGAGATGGAATATGGACGGACGGACGGACGGACGGACGGACGGACGGACGGACGGACGGACGGACGGACAGACGGAATGAGAAATAGCGCAAAATGAGACAACCTTGAATGGATTGAAATTGTTGACAAGAGAGAGGTGGAAGGAATTTACAAGAAACGTACAAGTTACCAAGTGATGTACACCCCACCAAGCAAAGGGAATAAGAAGGTTTTTAGGCCTTAGTTATCATCGGGTTCCTGCGAAGTTTGCACAGATACCTACATAAGGTTTTCACAGTTTTTTTAGTGTCTGTAGAGGCGCGTGTGTGTCGTACCTAGCACTGCTTAATTCTTAGACACATCTATCATGCGGGTGAGACAGGTCAAGACCACAACAGAAGTAAAACTGTAGCACTTTCATATTTGTGCAGGCCTGGATCAGTGGATGAAAGTAACAGATGCTGCACAGCTGCCAGACGACTACATCATGTCACTGTGACCAAACTACCTGGTAAACAACAACTGGGGAAACATTGTAGTTTTGTAGATAGTATTAATGTGACTTAGTTATTATGTGTCCTTCATATCATACTGCGTCTAAGACTGATGATAACAATTATGAAGCTAACAACAATAACAACAACTGCTTTGTTACAGTCAATTCAATTCAATTATATATATATATATATATATATATATATATATATATATATATATATATATATAATATAATTGTATTGACTGAACAAAGCAGTTGTTGTTGTTATTGTATTATACACTATATATATATATATATATATAGGTATATATATATATATATATATATATAGGTATATATATAGTGTATATATATATATATATATATATTTTATTATATATTATATATAAATAAATATATAGTTTGTCATATACTGAGTAAAATAATTAATAAATAATCAATAACAGCACAAGCAGTTATCATTATGTCGGAACTAATGTGATCATGATAGAGAAGCAACATTTGTGCTGGTACACTTGTACAATGTTATCGCTTACATTGGACGTAACATTACAACAGCTTCCACCTACACTTGCCATGATGGTAGAGGAACTTTACATTCTGTACACTTCATCCCAGTGTGACATTTACCAACCCACCCCTTCTCCATGAAGACACACCAGACCACAGCGGTCGACAACAAACACAATTATCATTCATAATCCATACTATTTATCTTGTCTTATTGGGTTAGTTTCCAACCTTGGGTATAAATATCCTGGGAGGTGACTGGGTCTGATGCTCACCCACAGTGCTGCTGCACCTGACAAATTGACGGAGAGATGGGGTATAAATCTGTATTACACTGACAACCTTGGGTTGGTGCCCTGTCAAATGAAATGTCACAATTGTGGCAGTTGTGAGGGGGGGGGGGGGCAGTCCCCACCTGGGCACTTTGCCACATTCATTCAACCTTGGATGGTTTTCCTGGAAACAATCTTTATTTACACAAACAGTGGGAAATAAAGTGATAAAAAATTTTTTTACTTGTCTCACTGTAAAAACATGGCCAAAAACTAACAACCACAAAACAGCATACTTGCAGGGAATACTTAGAGTCAGAATAATATGCTGTAGTGTCCACTTACAAAACAAACAAGAAAGACACATATTTTGGAGTTTTATTTTGGCAGCACAGAATCCCATGAGATCCCAGATGACTAGTTGCGTGGGAAGTATTTGTGTGTTTAGGGATGTGGATTATGGGATGAATAAACAGGATTAGGCTAAGGGTGAATAACAGCTTGAGGAGAGACCACTCAGAGAGGAGGGATGATACTCAGTCATACTCTAGATCCTCTTTCACAGCTTGTCGTTCCAGGAAAACTAACCTGCAATATTTTAGCGACAGGAATGTTATGCCAGCAGTAATCAGTAATTACTTAAAATTTATTTCGGGTTAGTCGGATAGCAGAATAGCTGCCAGATACTCACTAGACAGCAAAGTTGTATGACCCCTTGATAGTATAACTAGAACATTATGTGGGTTAAAGCACTGTTTCCAATGGAATCTAGTGTCAGTGTGTGTATAAGTCTCTGTATGGCGGCTATGGCCATGTTTTCTCATGTTCTAATTCAATCTTGTTGCCTGAGAGTGAGAATGAATTAAGTTTGGTAACAGATCACATGGCAAGTGATGCGCAATGCTACCTGTTGCCGTCTAAGTCTGAGCTTCTTGCTTTCCCAGTGTAATTATGCCGTGATAACTTATCTACCAAACCACTAACCTGACTATTTGAACAGAATATGTATTCATTTTCACAGTGGCCTTCTCCCAGCATAACTTATTCCAGATCAACTCATTCTAAAATGGTTTAGCACTTAACTAGGACAGAATGAGTATTGATGGGCCAGTGTGGGTAACTGGACAAAGCAGTATGATAATGACCCTGACAGGACTTGACAGTAGACAGCAGACTAGACACACTGATTACACTTAATAAGACCCCTTAATTTGTTGACTTGGTGAGTTAATTGCAGTTTGTTCATTACACAGTGGCCTGATTTAATTAAGCCGATTAATTAGTCTGTCTACTTGTCTCTAGTGTAATTGTAATCAACTATGCTCATTTATTAAGTAGTATGTCTATGTTTATTTCAATTACAAAGCACAGAATATTCAAGAAGAGTATTTTGTTGTCTTGTCGTGTGCGTATTGTAACTGGTCTGAGTAAATGTTGCTTTAAACCCTTGCTGCTTTGAAACATATCATACATATATGATGATTAATTTATTAAATTTATGATGATTAGTTTATTAAATCTAAACTTTGAAATTCAAACTGTTTGTCAATTGTTAAAGGACAAAAAAAGTTAACTGTTTCGTGGCATACACCTAATAGAGTTAATATAAAGTAACAATTTCCACATATACTCAATTTTTTAACGCCAGCGGTTTACCAGAAAAATATTTTTTAACACCCAGCCATCCAAATACTATGCGCTACCCCATCTTAGACGAAGAATGACGTCACAACGGTGAGGCGCTCTCCACGTAGATTCCCTGCATGGGGTTTGGCTGTTGTCATGAAATGGCTGCAACTCGCCAACGCGCGTAACATGCTGATGACGGTAAATATAAAGTTGTCTATTATTGTTATCGCTGAAATCATCCCATCAACTGATGATACATGTCTACTTCAAAGCATTTCTCCTCAAAATGGACCGAGCAAAGTGAACTGTACTTGGACTCCAAACAGTACGCCCGCAAATCACCAAAGTGAATCCATTGCTTCAATACTGCCGGTTGTTTCAACTATTATTGCAACCGTATGCCGAACAGTAAGGCATAATTACTAAAGTTTACCTTAGATTTAACCACAGATTTAGATATACGTGTACGTCTATAAGCAGCTGCTAGATGTCACGCCAACTGAACGAACTGTCGAAGACTCGAAGTTGCTGACCCTTAACAACGTCGCAGGAAGCTGACCGGCTTCAGCAGAGATATAGAATGCCGCGCGCTGAATGGCCAAGCCAAGTTAACCCTTCACCTATGGCGGCGTCTAGACCATCGTGGATTTCGTTAGAATTTTAGACTTTAAAGTCACATTCTGAGTAAACCGCTGACGTTAAAAAATTGAGTATATGTGGAAATTGTTACTTTGTATAAACTCTATTAGGTGTATGACGCGAAACTGTAGTCTTTTTTTGTCCTTTAACATGCCATGAATTTCATTCTGTAATAAAATAATGTCAGTGGTGATAATGTCTAATATGACAGCCACTGGGTAAAAAGGTTCTGTATAAACAAAAGAGGAGTATACTCCAGTGCAATAAGTGAATAAAGAAAAAATTAAGTCAGTCAGCAAGTATCTGCACCAATGCACCACGATATCATGAACAATGATACGTGTACACTTGCTCTCCAGAGAAAAAGTCATGCACAGTAAGATCAACAATATGATAGAAGAAATATTACAGATTGCCAGCCGTCAACACAGAGGTAATTAAATGACATTGCACTAATTCTGAAAAATAACAGCAAGCGGATGGAGTCTAGTGGACTTAAAACCTGACATGGTCCACTTGGAGGATGTACAGTCCAATCCGGCATGTCATAGACTCATAGCAATAACCTACAAGTTATTTGTGTACATGCAGACTACACTGACATATATATATTATAATAATTATTATAGACTAATTAATATTTAATCTGTCAGTGTTAATTACTCTAAACTGTAACTGACTGTATCAATCTGCACCAAGGATTGGCTATACCCCATTAGTTAGTAGCTAATTACAAGCTATATGATCAAAGTCTAGATTAGTAGGTCTGCAAACTGCAGTCTCATAAAATTTTCGTTATAGGGGGACTATATGATATATCTCATGCCCCCTCATCTGATCACTTCAGGTCGATCCAACGAATCCACCGATCCAGCAGTTCATAAATGATTATGCCCAACGTTGATGCAGTCGTTGTTGACGCCAAAGCTAAGCTAAGACAAGAATCTTTGTTGACAAATAATAGATATATATCTGTTGACATAATTTAAAGCTCCATGGTGCTATAAAGTATCCTAAAATTAGCGTAGACATCTAGCTACGTCAGACTAAACGTCATGTCAGCTTTAGGGTTGACATGACATGATCCACGATGGGATTGTGACTTATATGCCATATATAATAGGGACTGGCTATTTAGCGAGCTGCTCGGGAAATAGCAGCCCGACGTCGCCTTATTTGTCGAGCTGCTCGGGAAATAAGGGACCGACCTCGCCTTATTTCTCGAGCAGATCTGGATATGCGTATTCGTGCACTTAGGAGTATTGTTATGGCATGTAAGTTGACAGACTAACTGTTTGTAGTAAATGTAACGCTGCTGGAAAGTTTCCTGTCTATATTTATCCGTTCTGATGAGAAATAGGTCCCTATCGATGTAACGTCATTGAGTTAATGAACCCTCCCTGTGTTGGCTTGTTGTTGTGCTGCTGATGGGCCGCTGATGGCGAGGTCGCGTGAAAGCCGCAGTGTATGTCTGGGAGTTGTATCACAAATAAAGAACTTCATAAAGCGTTCTCATGTACAGTTATTGAACAGACGAAACAAAGAACGTGTGACAATCGACAGTTTTTATTTGTCGAGCTGCTCGAGATATAACGACAGATTCGTTAGGTATTTGTCGAGCTGCTCGAGAAATAGCGGCGACTCGTCTCGTTATTTGTCGAGCAGATTTTTTGATGAATCTGTGAGCTCTTACAAAGGATTTTTGTGCACATGCTAATTGTTAGTAGTAAATGCGATGCTGTTGGGTCGTTTCCTGCTTGTATGTATCTGTTTTCATGAGAAACAACGAGTTTTCTTAGCCATCGATCTGCTCGAGAAATAGCGGCGACTCGACTCGCTATTTGTCGAGCTGCTCGAGAAATAGCGGCGACTCGTCTCGTTATTTGTCGAGCAGATTTTTTGATGAATCTGTGGGCTCTTACAAAGGATTTTCTTGCACATACTAATTGTTAGTAGTAAATGCGATGCTGTTGGGTCGTTTCCTGCTTGTATGAATCCGTTTTCATGAGAAACAACGAGTTTTCTTAGCCATCGATCTGCTCGAGAAATAGCGGCGACTCGACTCGCTATTTGTCGAGCTGCTCGAGAAATAGCGGCGACTCGTCTCGTTATTTGTCGAGCAGATTTTTTGATGAATCTGTGGGCTCTTACAAAGGATTTTCTTGCACATACTAATTGTTAGTAGTAAATGCGATGCTGTTGGGTCGTTTCCTGCTTGTATGAATCCGTTTTCATGAGAAACAACGAGTTTTCTTAGCCATCGATCTGCTCGAGAAATAGCGGCGACTCGACTCGCTATTTGTCGAGCTGCTCGAGAAATAGCGGCGACTCGTCTCGTTATTTGTCGAGCAGATTTTTTGATGAATCTGTGAGCTCTTACAAAGGATTTTCTTGCACATACTAATTGTTAGTAGTAAATGCGATGCTGTTGGGTCGTTTCCTGCTTGTATGAATCCGTTTTCATGAGAAACAACGAGTTTTCTTAGCCATCGATCTGCTCGAGAAATAGCGGCGACTCGACTCGCTATTTGTCGAGCTGCTCGAGAAATAGCGGCGACTCGTCTCCTTATTTGTCGAGCAGATTTTTGGATGAATCTGTGAGCTCTTACAAAGGATGTTCTTGCACATACTAATTGTTAGTAGTAAATGCGATGCTGTTGGGTCGTTTCCTGCTTGTATGAATCCGTTTTCATGAGAAACAACGAGTTTTCTTAGCCATCGATCTGCTCGAGAAATAGCGGCGACTCGACTCGCTATTTGTCGAGCTGCTCGAGAAATAGCGGCGGCTCGTCTCGTTATTTGTCGAGCAGATTTTTTGATGAATCTGTGGGCTCTTACAAAGGATTTTCTTGCACATACTAATTGTTAGTAGTAAATGCGATGCTGTTGGGTCGTTTCCTGCTTGTATGAATCCGTTTTCATGAGAAACAACGAGTTTTCTTAGCCATCGATCTGCTCGAGAAATAGCGGCGACTCGACTCGCTATTTGTCGAGCTGCTCGAGAAATAGCGGCGACTCGTCTCGTTATTTGTCGAGCAGATTTTTTGATGAATCTGTGAGCTCTTACAAAGGATTTTCTTGCACATACTAATTGTTAGTAGTAAATGCGATGCTGTTGGGTCGTTTCCTGCTTGTATGTATCCGTTTTCATGAGAAACAACGAGTTTTCTTAGCCATCGATCTGCTCGAGAAATAGCGGCGACTCGACTCGCTATTTGTCGAGCTGCTCGAGAAATAGCGGCGACTCGTCTCGTTATTTGTCGAGCAGATTTTTTGATGAATCTGTGAGCTCTTACAAAGGATTTTCTTGCACATACTAATTGTTAGTAGTAAATGCGATGCTGTTGGGTCGTTTCCTGCTTGCATGAATCCGTTTTCATGAGAAACAACGAGTTTTCTTAGCCATCGATCTGCTCGAGAAATAGCGGCGACTCGACTCGCTATTTGTCGAGCTGCTCGAGAAATAGCGGCGACTCGTCTCCTTATTTGTCGAGCAGATTTTTTGATGAATCTGTGAGCTATTACAAAGGATTTTCTTGCACATACTAATTGTTAGTAGTAAATGCGATGCTGTTGGGTCGTTTCCTGCTTGTATGAATCCGTTTTCATGAGAAACAACGAGTTTTCTTAGCCATCGATCTGCTCGAGAAATAGCGGCGACTCGACTCGCTATTTGTCGAGCTGCTCGAGAAATAGCGGCGACTCGTCTCGTTATTTGTCGAGCAGATTTTTTGATGAATCTGTGAGCTCTTACAAAGGATTTTCTTGCACATACTAATTGTTAGTAGTAAATGCGATGCTGTTGGGTCGTTTCCTGCTTGTATGTATCCGTTTTCATGAGAAACAACGAGTTTTCTTAGCCATCGATCTGCTCGAGAAATAGCGGCGACTCGACTCGCTATTTGTCGAGCTGCTCGAGAAATAGCGGCGACTCGTCTCGTTATTTGTCGAGCAGATTTTTTGATGAATCTGTGAGCTCTTACAAAGGATTTTCTTGCACATACTAATTGTTAGTAGTAAATGCGATGCTGTTGGGTCGTTTCCTGCTTGCATGAATCCGTTTTCATGAGAAACAACGAGTTTTCTTAGCCATCGATCTGCTCGAGAAATAGCGGCGACTCGACTCGCTATTTGTCGAGCTGCTCGAGAAATAGCGGCGACTCGTCTCCTTATTTGTCGAGCAGATTTTTTGATGAATCTGTGAGCTCTTACAAAGGATGTTCTTGCACATACTAATTGTTAGTAGTAAATGCGATGCTGTTGGGTCGTTTCCTGCTTGTATGAATCCGTTTTCATGAGAAACAACGAGTTTTCTTAGCCATCGATCTGCTCGAGAAATAGCGGCGACTCGACTCGCTATTTGTCGAGCTGCTCGAGAAATAGCGGCGACTCGTCTCCTTATTTGTCGAGCAGATTTTGTGATGAATCTGTGAGCTATTACAAAGGATTTTCTTGCACATACTAATTGTTAGTAGTAAATGCGATGCTGTTGGGTCGTTTCCTGCTTGTATGAATCCGTTTTCATGAGAAACAACGAGTTTTCTTAGCCATCGATCTGCTCGAGAAATAGCGGCGACTCGACTCGCTATTTGTCGAGCTGCTCGAGAAATAGCGGCGACTCGTCTCGTTATTTGTCGAGCAGATTTTTTGATGTATCTGTGAGCTCTTACAAAGGATTTTCTTGCACATACTAATTGTTAGTAGTAAATGCGATGCTGTTGGGTCGTTTCCTGCTTGTATGAATCCGTTTTCATGAGAAACAACGAGTTTTCTTAGCCATCGATCTGCTCGAGAAATAGCGGCGACACGACTCGCTATTTGTCGAGCTGCTCGAGAAATAGCGGCGGCTCGTCTCGTTATTTGTCGAGCAGATTTTTTGATGAATCTGTGGGCTCTTACAAAGGATTTTCTTGCACATACTAATTGTTAGTAGTAAATGCGATGCTGTTGGGTCGTTTCCGTTTTCATGAGAAATAACGATTTTTCTTAGGCATCGTTCTGCTGGACAAATAATAACGCCAACTCCCCAGATAGCAAGCCTACGTTGGCCCAATGTTGGCCCAACTATGGTACCGTTGGCATAATGTTGGCGTTGGGTGAACAACGTTGGGCCAACATTGGGCCAACTATGTACCGCCAACATAAATTTCAAATAAACTAAGTTTGATATTATTAATGTTGGTACAGCGGTGGTTCAATTAATGACACAATCCACATAATTATACAGTTACATTTTCAGTTATATAAATGTGGGCTAACGTTGGGCCAACGTTGGGCCAATGTTGGCATTTTACATTGGGCCAACGTTGGCAACATACGTTGGGCCAACGTCATTTTGCTCGTTGGACCAACGTTGGCAAATTATAATCCAACATTCAGCCAACATTGGTTTTGTGTTGGGCCAACGGTGGCCCAATGTTGGGCCAACGTAAGCTTCTTATGTGCAGTATGTGTTTTTGTTTGTTGGGCCAACGTTGTGTTGGGCCAACGTAAGCTTAATATGTGTATGTGGTTTTTATGTTCAGCCAGCGTTAACTGGCTTAACGAACATATTTTTTGGTCTTGTGTTTAGAAGCTACACGTTTCTTATATAGCACACTGGTCTTGGTTTTTAATAATGGTTTATTAATATGGAACTGCTCATAACATATGATACCGTCACATCACTACACTTAAATACACCCACACACAAGCACACACTCATGCACACACATCTACATACACACCACCACAGCTACACGTACACAACAGCATAGCACACAACACACACACACACACACACACACACACACACACACACACACACACACACACACACACACACACACACACACACACACACACACAGACAACATATAAACACCACACACCACATATACACATGCACACACAAGTCCACTTATGCACAAACATGTATGCATACAGTCATACACACACTCATACACGTACACATACATATGCACACACATATATGGGTGTGCATACATATACACACACAGATGCACACTCAGGTATACACACACACTTACACACATATACAACCAACATACACATACCACGTACATGCATAAACACACCACATAAACACACGCACGCACGCACGCACGCACGCACGCACACACGCACGCACGCACGCACGCACGCACACACACACTGTAGACACAAATTAATTGAGTTTAATATTCTAACGATGGTACGGTGATGGTTCAATTATTGACCTGATACACATAATTATGCAATTCCATTTTTTACACAAATATCAACCAACGTTGGACTGACATTGGGCAAACAACCCTAAATCAACGTAGTGCCAATATTAGGCCAACGTTGGGGCAATATGTTGACCAAATTCTGTTTTTTTACCCAAGAAAATTCATATAAAGCATGATGCAGTAAACATATATAGTTAGTTAAAGTACAATTACTATGACATATGTCAATTAGATTAACATGCATTTATTAGGTCAATCAAAGTAAAATATTGCTTTTTAACAAATATACACTGGCAAATAATGACAATTATTCATACACTATAATTGTGTCACATATGCAGGGTTCGAATTTAGCGGGGGCCCAGGGGCCCGCTGGCCCCCACATTTACTGTCGGGCCCCCAGATGTTGAACTCTGTGAGCCCGACTGGCCCCCAGGTCACAGAATTGTAAAATTGATAAATAATGGCCTGACAACTTCCTATCCCAGAGGCCAAGGCAAAGAAAATGTCATTATTCACTTTACCAGTAAATGATGCTGGCTGCTGCCTGGGGTGGGGGTGGAAGGGGGGCAGAAGGTTGCTGCCCTTGGTCAGGGTTAACATTTATTGACAAGGGGTTGCTGAGTTGGACAAACCTGTTGACTAGGCCAGGGAAAAAGAATTAATAGCCTAGGATTGTGTTACTAGAAATAGACAGGTCTTAGACATAATCTACTATGAAGTTCTACGATGTAACTAAACTGTCATTTTCCATAATGCTGTGGCAATAGATATATAGGTACATAGGCATCAATCAGGGCTTTATGCAGGATAAAAAAATTGCCAGGCATACATGTTTTGGTGGACACATGGATGTTAACTGTTAAGCTAGTTTGCGAACTTTCAGATGTGCCTGATGACCTGAAATGGGCTACAAACACACCTATGACACCATTTACACTCACTTTCAAGGCATAACTAACAATATCTATGGTTTTGGAAACCTTTTTATTGCTCCTTCATTTTTTTACCCGTCCACCCATATAACTGCCTGTCCATATTCGTTTTTACCCGTTCTAATGACGGGTAGACGGGTCTCTACATAAAGCTATGGCATCAATGCTTGGTTTAAACAGTTTATGGCCATTAAGCTGTTGTGGGTGGGTGGGGGAGCAGGAAGAGGCGACCTCGTGTTGCCATCTACAAACCCAGGCAGCCCAAAGAGGAAGATCTACAGGTTTCAAGCAGCTCCGATTCAGAGGAAAATTAACAATCCTCCATTGATCTCTTGAAATTATCATTAGCATTTACTAATTAAGCTGCTACATAGGCTACAGCCATTATGGTTGTGGCATGTGTTGAATAAACTTATAGTTACAATGCGACTTAAACGTGCATTTGTTGCATGGCCCCCACTTTTTGTGTCGGGCCCCTAGATTTTGAATGAAAAGTGGGGGCCCTGCTGGCCCCCACTCATTTTAGGCTAAATTCTAACCCTGCATATGTAATATAGTTTTGAGGATTGGACATTAATTTTTTTATCCATTTATAACTATATACAGACCCAAGTTGGTCAACCACCCTAAACCAACATTGTGCCAAATTTACCAAAAAGGAATCAAGTATACATTTACAGTTAACCATTAATAACCTCACACATGTATCTACTCAAAGAAATAGCCCTCTCTTTTTAAAGAGTAATTGTACATTCTCTGACATGTGGTTGCAATTATTATGTACACTGTCACTGTCTCACAGAGATAAGGTATTTTCGAGGAAATGAAATAGAGTATTTTTTTCTAATTTAACATATTGTATTGAAATATCTGACAGATGTCGAAACATGGCGAACAATAGACAGAGAACATATGGTGCTTACATCCACTTACATTACATACTGGCATATATAATATTAACATACATATATATACACACACACATATATGTATATATACAGTGTATATATATATATTATAAATATATATATTTATATATTTATTTACACTATAATTATAACTGCTGATCACCAATATTGTGCTCAATATTTAGAAATATGTAACTTGAAATCTGGAGTATCTGCTTAAATAATAGTGAACTTCTAATAGAACTACATTATCACTGTGTCACATATGTAATATAGTTTTGAGGAATGGACATTAATTTTGTTATCCATTTATAACTATACAGACCTAAGTTGGTCAACCGCCCGAAACCAACATTGTGCCAAATTTACCAAAAAGGAATCAAGTATACGTTTACCATTAACTATTAATAACCTCACACATGTATCTGCTCAAAGAAATAGCCCTCTCTTTTTAAAGAATAATTATGCACATACATTCTCTGACATGTGGTTGCAATTATTATGTACACTATCACTGTCTCACAGGGATAAGGTAGTTTTGAGGAAATGAAATAAAATAGAGTATTTTTCTAATTTTACATATTGTATATCTGACAGATGTCAAAACATGGCAAACAATAAACAGAGAAGATACGGTGCTTACATCGACTCTATTATAAATTATGACTGCTGATCACCAATATTGTGCTCAATATTTCGAAATATGTAACTTGAAATCTGGAGTATAGTAAACTTCTAATAGAACCAAAATCCAGTTATGTTACCCAGTGACTAATGCAAATTATTACTGCATGACTTTCCCCTCTGACACTTAGTTGGTGGCACTACCTAAGTTGGTTAGAGTTACTTCCTTATTTATTTATTTCCCCCTACTCTGTGCCTAGTTTCAACATCTTGGATTGCACAGGCTGGTTTGATGTGCTTAAAAGCTCCCCTGCTGACATCAAATGAGTGTTGTGGCTCTGTCCAAGTGGGTTGTCCCAGGAGGACATTTTTACCCCTGGAGTTGAGCAATTAGTGGGATAATTACCCCTAACAAATTGGGCAGTACACAGTGTATATTATTTCAGTTTTCTGCTTGGCGGCTGCTGGCTATACAAGTGTATAGGGTTTGAATTTTCAGACCTCATATCAAGCTGTGTCTTAGATAGGGAAGACAGCTCCTGGCTTTGGTGTGTGGATTAAGAGATCATTGATTTAACAGTTTGCAACTTCTACAGGTAATTGCTATTTATTACTCTGTGACTGAATTTTTATTAAGACTATATAGTCAGAAGTAAGGTTTATGTAACACTGAGTACTAAATCACAAAGACCATCTTCTGCCTAATTTGTTTTGTACTTGACGTATCATGATCATTGTATTTTGAAATTATACATGCTGTTTCAATAATTTATTATATTATATTACAGTGACTTCGTTATATCTTTCCTACATTCCAGTTGTTTCTAATAATATCCAGTTTAGTTGTAGGCCCTGCAGCATTCATTGGGGAAAACACAACTTATCTGAATTATAATAAACATTATTATGTGGTTGATTGTTTTACAGGGTAAATTCAAAATTAACACTATTTTATATTTTTATAATTCATTGTAAAAGTCATTGTCATCCTGAATTATAATTGCAGAAATGACACCAAGGATTGCAACAGGATCTGGATGAGGAATAGCTTGGTGAAGACTACAGCAACCACTTCACAGAAAAAAGATTGAGTGCTCTTAGGAAGAATTGTCCCAACAGCTTCATGCAATGAGTCTATGGAATGATCTGTGTGTGTGAATCTGTTATATGCATGTGTGTTTATGTGCTTATATTTGTGTTTGTGTGTTTATGTGGTGTGCGGTGTGTTTGTAAGATGTGTGTGTGTGTATATTTATGAGATTTGTATGTGTCTACATGGTGTGTGTGTGTGTGTGTGTGTGTGTGTGTGTGTGTGTGTGTGTGTGTGTGTGTGTGTGTGTGTGTGTGTGTGTGTGTGTGTGTGTGTGTGTGTGTGTGTGTGTGTGTGTGTGTGTGTGTGTGTGTGATAAAATGTATATCATGTTCAATATGAACACCCCCTAGAAGCGACAATATGCGTATTCTTACCTTAACAAACACATGCAAATAAAATATAACAACAGTATTGGCAAATTAAACTCACAAATCAGTCTTTCCGTTATGATACTGTACCACCACGCAACAATTAAGACATGTATCAATGTCACTAGGTTGACTAAAACAATGGCATCAACTGCTATGCAAATGACACAGAATAAAGTAATATCATTATATAGAGTATATATATATATATATATATATATATATATATATATATATATATATAATTATAGTATGTAGCATACAGCCCTTAAAAAGTCTGTGCCTGAACACACCTAAAAGTTACAAAGTTGCGAATACAACATCGGTATGTTCATTTTTGCCTGCCAAAAACATGCAACAAAACTCACAAATCAGTTTAAATGACTAATGTAAACATATAGGTCATAACAATGCATGAATTATGGAATATTTAATAAAATAAGGTCACACATTGAGCTGTAAATGAGAACATACTAAAATAACTAGTGAATTAGTAAGGCCTAACATTTTAATTTATTTCTAAGATTTTATAAATACACGTAACACCTTTCGGTATTACATTTAGAATTGTTAGTACAAAACAATAATAAAAGTCTCCAATATTTACGATCGCACGCGCAAATCGTATCCGCGCGGTCTGCCAATTGTGGCCCGCCTTTTAGTGTGCCCCCATTCATGCACGCCCAGATCTGCTCGACATATAACGAGCGGCTGTCGAGCCGAGTCGCCGCTATTTCTCGAGCAGATCGATGGCTAAGAAAACTCGTTGTTTCTCATGAAAACGGATAAACACAAGCAGGAAACGACCCAACAGCATCACATTTACTACTAACAATTAGTATGTGCAAGAAAATCCTTTGTAAGAGTCCACAGATTCATCAAAACATCTGCTCGACAAATAAGGAGACGAGTCGCCGCTATTTCTCGAGCAGATCGATGGCTAAGAAAACTCGTTGTTTCTCATGAAAACGGATACATACCAGCAGGAAACGACCCAACAGCATCGCATTTACTACTAACAATTAGTATGTGCACGAAAATCCTTTGTAAGAGCCCACAGATTCATCAAAGCATCTGCTCGACAAATAAGGAGACGAGTCGCCGCTATTTCTCGAGCAGCTCGACAAATAGCGAGTCGAGTTGGCGTTATTTCTCGAGCAGATCGATGGCTAAGAAAACTCGTTGTTTCTCATGAAAACGGATAAACACAAGCAGGAAACGACCCAACAGCATCACATTTACTACTAACAATTAGTATGTGCAAGAAAATCCTTTGTAAGAGTCCACAGATTCATCAAAACATCTGCTCGACAAGTAAGGAGACGAGTCGCCGCTATTTCTCGAGCAGATCGATGGCTAAGAAAACTCGTTGTTTCTCATGAAAACGGATACATACCAGCAGGAAACGACCCAACAGCATCGCATTTACTACTAACAATTAGTATGTGCACGAAAATCCTTTGTAAGAGCCCACAGATTCATCAAAACATCTGCTCGACAAATAAGGAGACGAGTCGCCGCTATTTCTCGAGCAGCTCGACAAATAGCGAGTCGAGTTGGCGTTATTTCTCGAGCAGATCGATGGCTAAGAAAACTCGTTGTTTCTCATGATAACGGATAAACACAAGCAGGAAACGACCCAACAGCATCACATTTACTACTAACAATTAGTATGTGCAAGAAAATCCTTTGTAAGAGTCCACAGATTCATCAAAACATCTGCTCGACAAATAAGGAGACGAGTCGCCGCTATTTCTCGAGCAGATCGATGGCTAAGAAAACTCGTTGTTTCTCATGAAAACGGATACATACCAGCAGGAAACGACCCAACAGCATCGCATTTACTACTAACAATTAGTATGTGCACGAAAATCCTTTGTAAGAGCCCACAGATTCATCAAAAAATCTGCTCGACAAATAAGGAGACGAGTCGCCGCTATTTCTCGAGCTGCTCGACAAATAAGGACTCGACTGCTTCTTATTTACCGAGCAGCTCGGGAAATAAGGACTCGACTGTTTCTTATTTACCGAGCAGCTCGGGAAATAGCCTGAGCCTATATAATATGGCATACGTAATGTTATTAATCATACGACGATTCGCAAAAACGTGCTCTTTGAGCCCAAACAGAAGCCAACACGATCGAGTCGCCGACAACGTCAATCGGCCGATCACTCGACTGTCACCCGACACCGTCACAATGACAGTGACAGTGTCGTGCGGGGGTGTCAAATTGGGGTGTCAAAGCAGGAAACGACGTCTTTTAGCATAGCTGTAAATATATGTACTCTAATTGATATGTAGAATATGTGGTCACAACTACAGGGAACAAGTTAACCTACCTGAACGGACAATCCCTTGACACCTGCGGTCACGAAACGGTACACAGTGACCACCGCTAAAGTTCCGCGTTGGCTTTCGTGTACAGTGGCGACACCTGTTGACTAATTAATTATATTTATTGGTAGGAATAGCGTTGCAATGACACGTCGCCCTCGCATTTAGCTAATTATTATTAATTTATAAACACAGCAATACATCACATTATATTAATACTATAACACAACTCTCTGGGATGTACAACATTTGATAACAGCTTGTCAGTTTGAAGCAGTGTTATCAAGTTTTGGCTTGCAAACTTTAGCGCTAGCCTATCGCCATGCAATTATTTTATTTTATTACATATAAATTAACGCTAATGCTGAAATGAAAAAAATCGTTTACGTTAAGTTTTCAAGAAGAGTCCACTACAAATTATATTATCACTCTATATCCGTACCGATAATTATTATTTCTTTTGAAAGTGCTTATTTATCTGAGCATGGAACTAAAACGGAACTGGACATTCCCTTAATTTCGCATTCGTTCAAACAACATGGCGGCAAAACAAGCTCGAACTTGCGGCATTCGGATTTTGCAGACGAAGAAAATGCCACAAGAAAGAGATTCGCATCTTTGAAATAGTAGAATTTACGAAACTGTGCCACTCTAAACTTAGTTGTTGTATGCACACAATAATACAATATGTCACACGGTGAGAATATGTTTTTCTGATATTAAAACGTCAAGGATTTATCAATAATAATTAATTTATAAAATAATAACACCGTACTACTAGGGCTAGGACTAGACATTTTAATAGTTGAAATTTTAGCAGGTATAATATTCTATCTAGTATTATATTTACTGAATCAGCGAACGCATAGAAAATATGGTTACTTTAGTCGAACAGGATGCTACCATGATTTAACAAAATATAATTGGCAGTGTCGCCAGTGAGTGTGTAAAACTCATAGTGACAGTGCCAGTGGCAGTGTCACAATCAATGTCAGTCATTGACATGTTTACGCCACAATGATATGACAGGTAAGGGCATAATGCACTGAGTCCAGGGACTGTCTGCATTGTTTTTAGTGCGTTTGTATCAATTTTGACTTATTTTTGCAGTGTGGCAAAGTCCGTATGTGAACGTGTTCAAACACTTCAACCTCCAGACATGGATGAAGGCTGTGAAAGAAGGCGACGTCTCAACTATAATGGTGGGTATCATGCAGTAATAATTCTACTGTGTCAGTGTGTGCTGGTGGAAGTCACATGGCGGTATCTCGAATGTAATTCTACATGAGGACATGTAATTGTACATGAGGACATGTAATTGTACATGAGGACATGTAATTGTACATGAGGACATGTACACAATAATCCCTATTTTTTTTACAGCAGTCGTACCTGAAATTATTGTCTTGAGCTTAGTCAATTATTGATGTATCATTGATGTGTTACGAGCAGTCAGTTGTTGCACATTAATGCTTCTCCAAGATTTTTTTCTATAGTTGTTTTGGTCTCTATTTATTGATTCTGGTGTTATTATTGGGATTGTTCTATTTCTGGATTGTTTCAGGAAGCTAATATGCTATGAATACAATGTCAGAGATGGAGCGAGTACAATACAAATGTACTCGAGTACGAGTACGATTACTTTGAACATGCATGAGTATGAGTACGAGTGCTTAGAAAACAAATGTACGATTACTTTATAATGTACTCGAGTACGAGTATGATTACATTAGAATGTAATCACGGTTACTTTCATGATTACTTTATTGAATATCCTGTTTCTAATATAAAGACGACTTTCATGGAATCCCTAGGTGTCATTCTTGTTCTGTTGCTGTGTCACTATCTAGTGTTCTAACTGATTACTGCTATCCACTATCCAGGTGTTACTATTATTAATAGTCCGTTATTAATAATCAGATGATTTTTGGGCGGGTTGGTATGGTTTCTGAATCAAATACAAATATGATGCATTTAAGAATTTAAAATGTCCTCTGTTTATTTTAAATGTCAAAAACACATGATCAAATACATTACAACAACAACATTTCAAATCCAGGGGGGTCATATTTAAAAGAGTATCCAATTCAACTATATACTATATAAGACATGGGGTCAAATACATTTGTATTTGATGGTATTTAAATACTTTTGTAAACTATTTATATTTGAATTCAAATACCTTTTCAAATACATTGTCAGTATCAACATTTTGTTTTCACTGTCACATATAATGCCTGCCAAACTGATTACCATGACTGCAACTTCACCCAACAGTGCTAATTACTGATGAAGACACTTAACAGCAGATGTCCCATGGCCCTGCACTGACCACAACTTTTGTTTGCTCAGAGCCAGAGGATGGATTTGCACCTGACCCTTTGTTCTTTAGCTATTCTGGTTTCCTGGCTGAATTTGAAGGTGAACTGTCACACTTCTTCACAAGATCCTAGCAGTGATTAGTAGTGTCTCTTCTGAGGACAACATAGGCATTTTATTACATACCTCCTGGCTTAACATAACATACAACATATTTTGGCCTTTACCTCTGCAGGCAGGTTTACAGTTTGCACTTTATTAAACACAATAGACAGGGATTTAGCAGCTAACTGCCCAGACCCTGTCAGGATTCTGGATACATAGGAACCATGACCAGTCATTCACGCCCTACTGACAGAGCAAACAGTACAGGTGGGGTGGAGTCTAAAATTACAAAGCAGAATGTTAGGGGATGCTTATCTACTGCAGTGCTTCCCAGGGACTGTGGCAATATAACTTTATACTACCAGTACTACAGTAAGCAGGAGGGTCAGGAGATGTGGCTTCTTTGGGGAGTGAATGTTTTAATTAGGGAAATGTGACTGAATATTTATTTAACTGAAATGCTTAACAGTAATAGAAAATTAATAGCTCAATTAATATTACATTCATTAGATTATTTCTAATATTGTCATTTTATCTGTCTAATATATTTGCTTGCAACTGTTCATATGAAAAAAATGTAATCGTGAGAAGTAATCGTGAGTACGATTACTTTGGTAATGTACCCGAGTATGAGTACGATTACTTTGCTTCGTACTCGAGTACGAGTACTCCAAAAGTACTCATACACGAGTACGATTACTCCATCTCTGGAATACATGTTATTGTATAAACACTGCTCCGCGTGGTTTCTGACAGTTTTGTGTAGAAACTATACATGCTGTCAGACTCAGTGTCACTGTTTCACATGTCTCAGCCAATGCAAAAGAACAACTATTATATATTTCACAATCAAGAAACCAGCTGTGACATAGTGCCCACTGCCCAGTCAGTTGAAAGTGCAACCAATACTGCAGCATTACTTACTGCTACATTACGCTATCTAATGTTATGATGTTAATTCACATTTCCTTGATTTGTGAGTTTATTTGTACATTATTAGATCACAATGTACAGTAGACATACACAGTATGTCATAATGCCAGTGTGTATGACAATTTGACATCATATAATGTGCCTGATGCATCTTCTAGGACAAGAATGTCAAGTGCACTGTGTACCGTGTAGTTGGCTCCATACCAGCGAGCAACTACATCCAACTACCAAAGACAAGCTCGCAGTCTCTGGGGCTGACTGGCCGCTACATGTATCTGCTCTTCAAACCGATCCCCTCCCGCTACTTTGTTGTTCACGTTGATGTGGCAACTCAAGACGGACTCATTGTGAGGATCTCCTTCTCCAACCTGTTCAAGGAATTCAAGTCTACGTCAACGTGGCTGCAGTTTCCCTTTGTCTGTCACTCGGCTAAGGGAAGCATCTGCGCTTACACCGCTGTTGGCAGTAAAGGTAATCAGATGTAAAATTACAATATACATATTTTTTGTGCATGTATGGAATTTGAGCTAGCCATACAGTTTGTAACATTCTGAAAACATATAGTTTTCGGATGACTTAAGTTAATGTCTGGCTATATTTGTTGTTTTGTATGTGTGTGTCATTAAGTTATTATCATGTTATTTACACACACACACACACACACACACACACACACACACACACACACACACACACACACACACACACACACACACAAACACAAACACAAACACACACACACACACACAAACCGCTGGCGTAAAAAAATTGAGTATATGTGGAAATTGTTACTTTATATTAACTCTATTAGATGTATGCCACGAAACAGTTAACTTTGTTTTGCCTTTAAGAATACATTCTTGAAATAGAGTTTCAGTTTTGCTTTTATGCCATTGTGGATTAATTTTTTGTTCCCCTGTGTGAGAAGAGATATGTGAGACCCCGTGTGTGTTTCAGACTTGACCGGCCCGGCCCCTCTGAACACCCAGTGGACTCTCCTGGCTCTGGACTTCCAGTACATCCTGTCTATGTACCTCAATCGACGCTACTCTTACGTCAAGACTGTTCGTCTGTGCGCCAACATGCTCGTCAAGAACGTCTTCACCAGTGACTTTCAGTATGAACCAGGTAATCTATCAACATTCACAGTGTATACAGTTAAAGATGGGCATTCCACACAGACACAGGAATTACTCCACCTTAAACAAAACAAAAAATATTGATTAGAGATCTGTTTGTTTTGTCTTTTAACATAACGGTGTTTTATGTTTTTACTGTTTTTTGCATGTGTCCTTCAAGATTCTCAGTGTTTGTGTTTTCAATTTTGGGATGTGGTGTTGGTGAAGGGCTGTTGGTCTACACCCACTAAATTGTACATCATTTTCCAGATCACAAACACAGTTGTCACCTACTTGACCAAGGAGAAGAGTTTGTCATAAACGTAGTGAAGGAACACACTGTCTGCTGTTTGTATGTGAACATGAAAATAGAATAACAATATTAAGCCAATATTTCTATGTTGTAGGAATAAGTTTGGAGCAGGCAAAGAAGATTGGGCCACTGTCGCATGGGATGGCTCCCCTACCCAGGGAGATGTGCTTCCCTCTCACTAAAGGGAAGAACTGGGATGATGTCTATGATCTTATCAGGTGAGTCATGACCACTCATCCTGAGATAGTTTCATCTTTTTCCAACCATAATTGACATTTTAGTGATCATATTTTTAATTAAAAGTGTTTTGCTTTTTTGTTATTGTAAATTCAACCAGTCATAATAGTAAAATACAATACTTGTATAATGCCATGATCACGTTGTGGCCCCATGTGTTTCAGACTTTCAGTAATCTAAACAATAATACTATTTAAGAAATTAAAATATACAGCAATATAATACAATGAGAATTTATCACATTACATCATGCTAACATATTGTAAGTTTACCTTAATTTATCTTAATTTGTAGGTTTCCATCTGAAAGCTTTTGTAAGAAGAAGAAGCCGTTTGACTCAGTCCAATGTTGCTCAGCGAAGGTGTCACCGAAAGGCGCCAAACAGAATGGAACGTGTAAGTAGGCAACGGTTGCGAATCACTCGTAACAAATAGTTTTGGTTAATTGATAACGCAATTCAAGTAGTCAAATCATTGCGATATGATAGCACTGAAAGCAGCCCTGCCAGTGGTTACAAAGCTGTGTAAGAATAGTAATTTTCTTTTCATTGTATGAGGCTGAGTGCATGTTTACAATGTAAGACAGGGTCATTAGGACAATGCATGTTGTGCCTCTCCTTGAGGTGTACCACTGATTTGTGTATCAGAGAAATAGAAGTTTCCACCTAACTTGTGGTTTCTCTGTCAAATGGCTGTTGTTTTCCCCAGCTAGTACATTTCAAGTATCAACAATTTCAAGTTTTTGCAGTCAGTGGACAATACCCAGATGTTCCCTATTCCTATTGCCATCCTATGTGGTTTCCTTGCCCATGTAGCCCGACTGGGGACGGGCAGCCCAAAGAGGGTTGAGGCTGTTGGAGGATCCCGCGCTGTGGAACGTTATGTGGCAGGCAGCAAGGCCTCGAAGGTGAGCCGTTTCTAACTTCCTGACTAGTAATGAAAAAAAGACTTAGTATTTGGCAGTGTGTATCACACATTAATTACAACATGTGACAAAAACTATAAACAGTTACGTCAAAATTAACTGTTAACTTATTCGTATAGTTGGTTCTCTTATAAAAACTTTATAAGCATCATCAATGGGAATGGTCAACAGACATGAGTGATAATGAATAAATCAATAAATGTTAGAATACTTAGCTTCCAGTTGCACTGTATACTTAAAATAATGCTGCGTTAAATCTTATTAATACTAAAATATTTATGAAATATATTAGCGGTAATTTTTAATGCAATTTTGCCATTCATCCATCCAAAATATAAAATAAAACATTATCTGCACTTGTGGTTTCAGATATTAAAATTGTTTGAGATAAATGAGTGATTTCTCTGCGGTGCTGGTGTCCAGCCTGTATGATTTTTGTTTTCTTTGCTGTATTTTGTAATAAGTTAAATCAGAATTACTAAACAACCATTGGTACATCATTGAATGGTTTGTGTTATATTTACAGCCCAAGTCGTTCCCCTTTGAGCTGCCCCTTGTGGGGGTGGACAACCGGGGTAACGTGAGTGTGACAGCCGCGGGGGATGGAGAGGTCCATGTCTACGCCCATCCTGACGAACACGTCATCGTACACCAGGAGAACAAGAAGACAGGCAAGGTAGGGTAATGGTGGGTGACAGAGAAGGTAGGGCAATGGTGGGTGATAGAGAAGGTAGGGTAATGGTGGGTGACAGGGAAGGTAGGGCAATGGTGGGTGATAGAGAAGGTAGGGCAATGGTGGGTGACAGGGAAGGTAGGGCAATGGTGGGTGACAGGGAAGGTAGGGTAATGGTGGGTGACAGGGAAGGTAGGGCAATGGTGGGTGACAGAGAAGGTAGGGCAATGGTGGGTGACAGGGAAGGTAGGGCAATGGTGGGTGACAGGGAAGGTAGGGTAATGGTGGGTGACAGGGAAGGTAGGGCAATGGTGGGTGACAGAGAAGGTAGGGCAATGGTGGGTGACAGGGAAGGTAGGGCAATGGTGGGTGACAGGGAAGGTAGGGCAATGGTGGGTGACAAGGAAGGTAGGGTAATGGTGGGTGACAGGGAAGGTAGGGCAATGGTGGGTGATAGAGAAGGTAGGGCAATGGTGGGTGACAGGGAAGGTAGGGCAATGGTGGGTGACAGGGAAGGTAGGGCAATGGTGGGTGACAGGGAAGGTAGGGCAATGGTGGGTGATATGGAAGGTAGGGCAATGGTGGGTGACAGGGAAGGTAGGGCAATGGTGGGTGACAGGGAAGGTAGGGCAATGGTGGGTGACAGGGAAGGTAGGGCAATGGTGGGTGATAGGGAAGGTAGGGCAATGGTGGGTGACAGGGAAGGTAGGGCAATGGTGGGTGACATGGAAGGTAGGGCAATGGTGGGTGACAGGGAAGGTAGGGCAATGGTGGGTGATAGGGAAGGTAGGGCAATGGTGGGTGATAGGGAAGGTAGGGCAATGGTGGGTGACAGGGAAGGTAGGGCAATGGTGGGTGACAGGGAAGGTAGGGCAATGGTGGGTGACAGGGAAGGTAGGGCAATGGTGGGTGACAGGGAAGGTAGGGCAATGGTGGGTGACAGGGAAGGTAGGGCAATGGTGGGTGACAGGGAAGGTAGGGCAATGGTGGGTGACAGGGAAGGTAGGGCAATGGTGGGTGACAGGGAAGGTAGGGCAATGGTGGGTGACAGGGAAGGTAGGGCAATGGTGGGTGACAGGGAAGGTAGGGTAATGGTGGGTGACAGGGAAGGTAGGGCAATGGTGGGTGATATGGAAGGTAGGGCAATGGTGGGTGACAGGGAAGGTAGGGCAATGGTGGGTGACAGAGAAGGTAGGGCAATGGTGGGTGACAGGGAAGGTAGGGCAATGGTGGGTGACAGGGAAGGTAGGGCAATGGTGGGTGACAGGGAAGGTAGGGTAATGGTGGGTGACAGGGAAGGTAGGGCAATGGTGGGTGACAGGGAAGGTAGGGCAATGGTGGGTGACAGGGAAGGTAGGGCAATGGTGGGTGACAGAGAAGGTAGGGCAATGGTGGGTGACAGGGAAGGTAGGGCAATGGTGGGTGACAGGGAAGGTAGGGTAATAATAGTTGAATCGTGAAAAGATCTTTATCATTTGATAACACAAGTGAAGTTTGGTTGATGCATTGAACTTGATATTTTAGACATTTGACACTTAATTGTCTTCTTTGCAGGTGACAAAGACAAAGTTGAAGGCCCCAGGAATGTTGTCTCCAAAGAAGGACAGTTATGATGTAAGATGCTGTTTTATTTATTGTATTACTTAACGTATGATTTAATATGCAAACTCTAGCAGGTAAATTTTCACAGTTAAATACGTAATATAACACAACTGTTCCAAGTCATTACAGGTAAAGATTTGTAAGTTTATTGTTCTTTTCAGTGTTTAGTTTGATTCCATTGTCTTGTTTCTTGTTGAAGACACTTGAACCAGATCCAATCCTCAAGTTGAGACGGATTGTTGGCTTTGGAGGATGCACGACAACCGATGTAAGTGACTAAATGTGACTACATAGAGTAGACTTTGGACCACTACTGTCCACTAGACATCACCAATCTGGTAGCATACAATTGACATGTGGAAAAATAGATTTCATATTTTCAATGGCTTGTGATACAGCAAAGGTAATATGCCACACAAACACACACGCACGCACGGACACACACACAGACACACAGACACACAGACACACACACACACACACACACACACACACACACACACACACACACACACACACACACATTTACTCTGTCGAGATTATATTTTCTACAATTTAAGCAGACATATGTGATATTTACTTGTACATGATCTTGTAATGTCCACTGGTTGTGTTATGCACATTTGATGAAACTGATTATCTTTATAAATCACTACAGTTTCTTGTAATACATGTATTAGAATATTCGCTGGTGAACAAACAAAATATAATTATATATTTTCATTTTGAAGATGTCAAGAATGTTTATCTATTGTCCCCAACTTAGATGTCAGTTTGTACTGTCCTTTGACTTGGGAGAGGTTGTAATGAGGACTTACTGTTGACCAGTTGCTCTGGACAAGTAGCGGGACTATGATCGTGTACCCGTGTCACGCGGTCATCGTTGCCATGGAGGCCAGCAATGGACATCAACGGTTCTTCGTTGGACACACAGACAAGGTGAGATGCCCACTGTTTGGACAGCTGTTTTGTGTGACGAAACTGACGTTACTTTCTCCGAGTCCTTATAGATGCAGGTAGATCATGTGCTAGCAAATGTATAATTAGGTAATGACATGCTGTGAATTGAATCAATAGCACTTGAGTGATGCCAACAGACCTTATGTTATTCCTTTTAAATTAACATTACAAAATATTATTTTTAAGTCCTTGCTTCCTGATATATGTTTTGGATTTTGTATTCTTGATTCACAATTGTTTTCTGGTGCTATTCACACACAAAATGAGTGACTGCTGATTTTACGTAGGGTTGAGTAACATTAAAGTTACTAGTTTCCCGAGCGAGTGGGTTATGTTTCTTTATACCAGTGATATTAAGTTGTCACAAAAATTTGTTGATTCACAGTTGTGAATGTTTCCTCTGTGTGTATATGTGAGTCACGTGTCATGGTCTCTGTGTCTCTGTTGTAGGTCTCAGCCATCAGTCTCAACGGCAACTCCACCCTGCTGGCGTCGGGTCAGACGGGGTGTCAGAGTGTGGTGAGGGTCTGGAAGGTTCAGTCCACTGAGTGTCTCGCCATGTTCAAGACACACGTCCAGTCACTCTTCTCTCTCAGGTCAGTGGTCACCCTTCTCTTATGTCAGTGGTCACTCTCTTCTCTCTCAGGTCAGTGGTCACACTCTGCTCTTATATCAGTGGTCACTCTCTTCTCTTGTGTCAGTGGTCACTCTCTTCTCTTATATCAGTGGTCACTCTCTTTTCTTATGTCAGTGGTCATTCCCTTCTCTTATGTCAGTGGTCACTCTCTGCTCTTATATCAGTGGTCACTCTCTTCTCTTATATCAATGGTCACTCTCTTCTCTTGTGTCAGTGGTCACTCTCTTCTCTTATGTCAGTGGTCACTCTCTTCTCTTATGTCAGTGGTCACTCTCTTCTCTTATGTCAGTGGTCACTCTCTTCTCCTATATCAGTGGTCACTCTCTTCTCCTATATCAGTGGTCACTCTGTTCTCTTATATCAGTGGTCACTCTCGTCTCTTATGTCAGTGGTCACTCTCTTCTCTTATGTCAGTGGTCACTCTCTTTTCTTATGTCAGTGGTCACTCTCTTCTCCTATATCAGTGGTCACTCTCTTCTCTTATATCAGTGGTCACTCTCTTCTCTTATGTCAGTGGTCACTCTCTTCTCTTATATCAGTGGTCACTCTCTTCTCTTATATCAGTGGTCACTCTCTTCTACTATATCAGTGGTCACTCTCTTCTCTTATGTCAGTGGTCACTCTCTTCTCTTATATCAGTGGTCACTCTCTTCTCTTATGTCAGTGGTCACTCTCTTCTCCTATATCAGTGGTCACTCTCTTCTTTTATATCAGTGGTCACTCTCTTCTCTTATATCAGTGGTCACTCTCTTCTCTTATGTCAGTGGTCACTCTCTTCTCTTATGTCAGTGGTCACTCTCTTCTCCTATATCAGTGGTCACTCTCTTCTCTTGTGTCAGTGGTCACTCTCTGCTCTTATATCAGTGGTCACTCTCTTCTCTTATATCAATGGTCACTCTTTTCTCTTGTGTCAGTGGTCACTCTCTTCTCTTATGTCAGTGGTCACTCTCTTCTCTTATGTCAGTGGTCACTCTCTTCTCTTATGTCAGTGGTCACTCTCTTCTCCTATATCAGTGGTCACTCTCTTCTCCTATATCAGTGGTCACTCTCTTCTCTTATATCAGTGGTCACTCTCGTCTCTTATGTCAGTGGTCACTCTCTTCTCTTATGTCAGTGGTCACTCTCTTTTCTTATGTCAGTGGTCACTCTCTTCTCCTATATCAGTGGTCACTCTCTTCTCTTATATCAGTGGTCACTCTCTTCTCTTATGTCAGTGGTCACTCTCTTCTCTTATATCAGTGGTCACTCTCTTCTCTTATATCAGTGGTCACTCTCTTCTACTATATCAGTGGTCACTCTCTTCTCTTATGTCAGTGGTCACTCTCTTCTCTTATGTCAGTGGTCACTCTCTTCTCTTATGTCAGTGGTCACTCTCTTCTCCTATATCAGTGGTCACTCTCTTCTCTTATATCAGTGGTCACTCTCTTCTCTTATATCAGTGGTCACTCTCTTCTCTTATGTCAGTGGTCACTCTCTTCTCTTATGTCAGTGGTCACTCTCTTCTCCTATATCAGTGGTCACTCTCTTCTCTTATATCAGTGGTCACTCTCTTCTCTTATGTCAGTGGTCACTCTCTTCTCTTATGTCAGTGGTCACTCTCTGCTCTTATATCAGTGGTCACTCTCTTCTCTTATATCAGTGGTCACTCTCTTCTCTTATGTCAGTGGTCACTCTCTTCTCTTATGTCAGTGGTCACTCTCTTCTCTTATGTCAGTGGTCACTCTCTTCTCTTATGTCAGTGGTCACTCTCTTCTCTTGTATCATTGGTCACTCTCTTCCCTTGTGTCAGTGGTCACTCTCTTCTCTTGTGTCAGTGGTCACTCTCGTCTCTTGTGTCAGTGGTCACTCTCTTCTCTTGTGTCAGTGGTCACTCTCTTCTCTTGTGTCAGTGGTCACTCTCTTCTCTTATGTCAGTGGTCACTCTCTTCTCTTATATCAGTGGTCACTCTCTTCTCTTATGTCAGTGGTCACTCTCTTCTCTTATGTCAGTGGTCACTCTCTTCTCTTATGTCAGTGGTCACTCTCTTCTCTTGTATCAGTGGTCACTCTCTTCCCTTGTGTCAGTGGTCACTCTCTTCTCTTATGTCAGTGGTCACTCTCTTCTCTTATGTCAGTGGTCACTCTCTTCTCTTATGTCAGTGGTCACTCTCTTCTCTTATGTCAGTGGTCACTCTCTTCTCTTATGTCAGTGGTCACTCTCTTCTCTTATGTCAGTGGTCACTCTCTTCTCTTATGTCAGTGGTCACTCTTCTGTCTCACATCAGTGGTCATTCTTCTCTTTCAGATCAATGGTCACTATTTTCTGACTCAGATTTGTTTCAGTTTTCTCAGAGCAGCACTTGAAATGTATGACATGTGTTGTTGATGTTGTTGATGTTGTTGTTTCAGTTTCTCCCACAGTGGCACTGTGTTGTGTGGTGTGGGCAAGGATGGACATGGCAAGAATGTGAGTCACAACTTTTAACTTTTATATGTAGATTTAACCAAACTTGATAAGATTGTCATCCACAGCAAAAAACTAGACAAGAAAACCTTCACCTTATCGAGAGTCAAACATCGTTGTGTCCATGTGCACTGTGTCTGCATTTGATATTTGTTAATTTTCTTTTTAATGTGTTCACATTGTTAGCCTTCTGAGTAGTCATTGCAGTTTGTATCAGTTGTACTTACTGAGAGATAATCCAAGCAGCTTATGTAGAGATAATCCAAGCAGCTTATGTAGAGATAATCCAAGCAGCATTTTATGTTTTTTACCCTTTGTTTATTACATACTCTCCTTCCTAAAATCCCTCAGGTTTGCCAGCACAGTACTAGTCAAGCCTACGGCATTAGTTCACCTGTCAATTAATGTTGTCATGAGATGTGTAGTATAACACACGCCTAAATAACGTAAGATAGTTGTAGTCTAACACATGTGACAGACTGCTCTAGTCACGGGCATACAATACTTCCACATGTCCAGATGGTGGTCATCTGGAACACTGACCGGGCCAGCACACGTGGTCAAGTGTCAGTGATGGCGAAGGCTCATACCGACGTTGACATTGTCCGCATGAGAATAGCAGCATTCGATGACACCAGGTCAGTGACACAGTAGAATAGCAGCATTTGGTGACACAGGTCAGTGACACAGTAGAATAGCAGCATTCAATGACACCAGGTCAGTGACACAGTAGAATAGCAGCATTCAATGACACCAGGTCAGTGACACAGTAGAATAGCAGCATTTGATGACACCAGGTCAGTGACACAGTGGAATAGCAGCATTTGGTGACACAGGTCAGTGACACAGTAGAATAGCAGCATTTGATGACACAGGTCAGTGACACAGTAGAATAGCAGCATTTGATGACACCAGGTCAGTGACACAGTAGAATAGCAGCATTTGATGACACCAGGTCAGTGACACAGTAGAATAGCAGCATTTGGTGACACAGGTCAGTGACACAGTAGGATAGCAGTATTTGATGACACCAGGTCAGTGACACAGTAGAATAGCAGCATTTGGTGACACAGGTCAGTGACACAGTAGAATAGCAGCATTTGATGACACCAGGTCAGTGACACAGTAGAATAGCAGCATTTGGTGACACAGGTCAGTGACACAGTAGAATAGCAGCATTTGATGACACCAGGTCAGTGACACAGTAGAATAGCAGCATTCGATGACACAGGTCAGTGACACAGTAGAATAGCAGCATTTGATGACACCAGGTCAGTGACACAGTATAATAGCAGCATTTGGTGACACAGGTCAGTGACACAGTAGAGTAGCAGCATTTGATGACACCAGGTCAGTGACACAGTAGAATAGCAGCATTTGATGACACCAGGTCAGTGATACAGTAGAATAGCAGCATTTGATGACACAGGTCAGTGACACAGTAGAATAGCAGCATTTGATGACATAGGTCAGTGACACAGTAGAATAGCAGCATTCGATGACACCAGGTCAGTGACACAGTAGAATAGCAGCATTTGATGACACAGGTCAGTGACACAGTAGAATAGCAGCATTTGATGACACAGGTCAGTGACACAGTAGAATAGCAGCATTCAATGACACCAGGTCAGTGACACAGTAGAATAGCAGCATTCGATGACACAGGTCAGTGACACAGTAGAATAGCAGCATTTGATGACACCAGGTCAGTGACACAGTAGAATAGCAGCATTTGGTGACACAGGTCGGTGACACAGTAGAATAGCAGCATTTGATGACACAGGTCAGTGACACAGTAGAATAGCAGCATTTGATGATACAGGTCAGTGACACAGTAGAATAGCAGCATTCGATGACACCAGGTCAGTGACACAGTAGAATAGCAGCATTCGATGACACAGGTCAGTGACACAGTAGAATAGCAGCATTCGATGACACCAGGTCAATGACACCGTAGAATAGCAGCATTTGGTGACACAGGTCAGTGACACAGTAGAATAGCAGCATTTGATGACACAGGTCAGTGACACAGTAGAATAGTAGCATTTGATGACACCAGGTCAGTGACATAATAAAATAGCACCATTTGATGACACCAGGTCAGTGACATAGTAAAATAGCAATATTTGATGACACCAGGTCAGTGACATAGTAAAATAGCACCATTTG
Organism: Oasisia sp. SBJ-2009; assembly: GCA_964017155.1. Taxonomy (NCBI): domain Eukaryota; kingdom Metazoa; phylum Annelida; class Polychaeta; order Sabellida; family Siboglinidae; genus Oasisia; species Oasisia sp. SBJ-2009. The sequence goes on from OZ024858.1 coordinate 30,234,881, forward strand.
ATGACACCAGGTCAGTGACATAGTAAAATAGCACCATTTGATGACACCAGGTCAGTGACATAGTAAAATAGCACCATTTGATGACACCAGGTCAGTGACATAGTAAAATAGCACCATTTGATGACACCAGGTCAGTGACATAGCAAAATAGCACCATTTGATGACACCAGGTCAGTGACATAGTAAAATAGCACCATTTGATGACACCAGGTCAGTGACATAGTAAAATAGCACCATTTGATGACACCAGGTCAGTGACATAGTAAAATAGCACCATTTGATGACACCAGGTCAGTGACATAGTAAAATAGCACCATTTGATGACACCAGGTCAGTGACATAGTAAAATAGCACCATTTGGTGACACCAGGTCAGTGACATAGTAAAATAGCACCATTTGGTGACACCAGGTCAGTGACATAGTAAAATAGCACCATTTGGTGACACAGGTCAGTGACACAGTAGAATAGCAGCATTTGATGACACCAGGTCAGTGACACAGTAGAATAGCAGCACTTGATGACACCAGGTCAGTGACACAGTAGAATAGCAGCATTTGGTGACACAGGTCAGTGACACAGTAGGATAGCAGTATTTGATAACACCAGGTCAGTGACACAGTAGAATAGCAGCATTTGGTGACACAGGTCAGTGACACAGTAGAATAGCAGCATTTGATGACACCAGGTCAGTGACACAGTAGAATAGCAGCATTTGGTGACACAGGTCAGTGACACAGTAGAATAGCAGCATTTGATGACACCAGGTCAGTGACACAGTAGAATAGCAGCATTTGATGACACAGGTCAGTGACACAGTAGAATAGCAGCATTTGATGACACCAGGTCAGTGACACAGTATAATAGCAGCATTTGGTGACACAGGTCAGTGACACAGTAAAATAGCAGCATTTGATGACACCAGGTCAGTGACACAGTAGAATAGCAGCATTTGATGACACCAGGTCAGTGATACAGTAGAATAGCAGCATTTGATGACACAGGTCAGTGACACAGTAGAATAGCAGCATTTGATGACACAGGTCAGTGACACAGTAGAATAGCAGCATTCGATGACACCAGGTCAGTGACACAGTAGAATAGCAGCATTTGATGACACAGGTCAGTGACACAGTAGAATAGCAGCATTTGATGACACAGGTCAGTGACACAGTAGAATAGCAGCATTCAATGACACCAGGTCAGTGACACAGTAGAATAGCAGCATTCGATGACACAGGTCAGTGACACAGTAGAATAGCAGCATTTGATGACACCAGGTCAGTGACACAGTAGAATAGCAGCATTTGGTGACACAGGTCAGTGACACAGTAGAATAGCAGCATTTGATGACACAGGTCAGTGACACAGTAGAATAGCAGCATTTGATGATACAGGTCAGTGACACAGTAGAATAGCAGCATTCGATGACACCAGGTCAGTGACACAGTAGAATAGCAGCATTCGATGACACAGGTCAGTGACACAGTAGAATAGCAGCATTCGATGACACCAGGTCAATGACACCGTAGAATAGCAGCATTTGGTGACACAGGTCAGTGACACAGTAGAATAGCAGCATTTGATGACACAGGTCAGTGACACAGTAGAATAGCAGCATTTGATGACACCAGGTCAGTGACATAATAAAATAGCACCATTTGATGACACCAGGTCAGTGACATAGTAAAATAGCAATATTTGATGACACCAGGTCAGTGACATAATAAAATAGCACCATTTGATGACACCAGGTCAGTGACATAGTAAAATAGCAATATTTGATGACACCAGGTCAGTGACATAATAAAATAGCACCATTTGATGACACCAGGTCAGTGACATAGTAAAATAGCACCATTTGATGACACCAGGTCAGTGACATAGTAAAATAGCACCATTTGATGACACCAGGTCAGTGACATAGTAAAATAGCACCATTTGATGACACCAGGTCAGTGACATAGTAAAATAGCACCATTTGATGACACCAGGTCAGTGACATAGTAAAATAGCACCATTTGATGACACCAGGTCAGTGACATAGTAAAATAGCACCATTTGATGACACCAGGTCAGTGACATAGTAAAATAGCACCATTTGATGACACCAGGTCAGTGACATAGTAAAATAGCACCATTTGATGACACCAGGTCAGTGACATAGTAAAATAGCACCATTTGGTGACACCAGGTCAGTGACATAGTAAAATAGCACCATTTGATGACACCAGGTCAGTGACATAGTAAAATAGCACCATTTGATGACACCAGGTCAGTGACATAGTAAAATAGCACCATTTGGTGACACCAGGTCAGTGACATAGTAAAATAGCACCATTTGGTGACACCAGGTCAGTGACATAGTAAAATAGCACCATTTGGTGACACAGGTCAGTGACACAGTAGAATAGCAGCATTTGATGACACCAGGTCAGTGACACAGTAGAATAGCAGCACTTGATGACACCAGGTCAGTGACACAGTAGAATAGCAGCACTTGATGACACCAGGTCAGTGACACAGTAGAATAGCAGCATTTGGTGACACAGGTCAGTGACACAGTAGGATAGCAGTATTTGATAACACCAGGTCAGTGACACAGTAGAATAGCAGCATTTGGTGACACAGGTCAGTGACACAGTAGAATAGCAGCATTTGATGACACAGGTCAGTGACACAGTAGAATAGCAGCATTTGATGATACAGGTCAGTGACACAGTAGAATAGCAGCATTCGATGACACCAGGTCAGTGACACAGTAGAATAGCAGCATTCGATGACACAGGTCAGTGACACAGTAGAATACCAGCATTCGATGACACCAGGTCAATGACACCGTAGAATAGCAGCATTTGGTGACACAGGTCAGTGACACAGTAGAATAGCAGCATTTGATGACACAGGTCAGTGACACAGTAGAATAGCACCATTTGATGACACCAGGTCAGTGACATAGTAAAATAGCAATATTTGATGACACCAGGTCAGTGACATAATAAAATAGCACCATTTGATGACACCAGGTCAGTGACATAGTAAAATAGCACCATTTGATGACACCAGGTCAGTGACATAGTAAAATAGCACCATTTGATGACACCAGGTCAGTGACATAGTAAAATAGCACCATTTGATGACACCAGGTCAGTGACATAGTAAAATAGCACCATTTGATGACACCAGGTCAGTGACATAGTAAAATAGCACCATTTGATGACACCAGGTCAGTGACATAGTAAAATAGCACCATTTGATGACACCAGGTCAGTGACATAGTAAAATAGCACCATTTGATGACACCAGGTCAGTGACATAGTAAAATAGCACCATTTGATGACACCAGGTCAGTGACATAGTAAAATAGCACCATTTGATGACACCAGGTCAGTGACATAGCAAAATAGCACCATTTGATGACACCAGGTCAGTGACATAGTAAAATAGCACCATTTGATGACACCAGGTCAGTGACATAGTAAAATAGCACCATTTGATGACACCAGGTCAGTGACATAGTAAAATAGCACCATTTGATGACACCAGGTCAGTGACATAGTAAAATAGCACCATTTGATGACACCAGGTCAGTGACATAGTAAAATAGCACCATTTGGTGACACCAGGTCAGTGACATAGTAAAATAGCACCATTTGGTGACACAGGTCAGTGACACAGTAGAATAGCAGCATTTGATGACACCAGGTCAGTGACACAGTAGAATAGCAGCACTTGATGACACCAGGTCAGTGACACAGTAGAATAGCAGCATTTGGTGACACAGGTCAGTGACACAGTAGGATAGCAGTATTTGATAACACCAGGTCAGTGACACAGTAGAATAGCAGCATTTGGTGACACAGGTCAGTGACACAGTAGAATAGCAGCATTTGATGACACCAGGTCAGTGACACAGTAGAATAGCAGCATTTGGTGACACAGGTCAGTGACACAGTAGAATAGCAGCATTTGATGACACCAGGTCAGTGACACAGTAGAATAGCAGCATTTGATGACACAGGTCAGTGACACAGTAGAATAGCAGCATTTGATGACACCAGGTCAGTGACACAGTATAATAGCAGCATTTGGTGACACAGGTCAGTGACACAGTAAAATAGCAGCATTTGATGACACCAGGTCAGTGACACAGTAGAATAGCAGCATTTGATGACACCAGGTCAGTGATACAGTAGAATAGCAGCATTTGATGACACAGGTCAGTGACACAGTAGAATAGCAGCATTCGATGACACCAGGTCAGTGACACAGTAGAATAGCAGCATTTGATGACACAGGTCAGTGACACAGTAGAATAGCAGCATTTGATGACACAGGTCAGTGACACAGTAGAATAGCAGCATTCAATGACACCAGGTCAGTGACACAGTAGAATAGCAGCATTCGATGACACAGGTCAGTGACACAGTAGAATAGCAGCATTTGATGACACCAGGTCAGTGACACAGTAGAATAGCAGCATTTGGTGACACAGGTCAGTGACACAGTAGAATAGCAGCATTTGATGACACAGGTCAGTGACACAGTAGAATAGCAGCATTTGATGATACAGGTCAGTGACACAGTAGAATAGCAGCATTCGATGACACCAGGTCAGTGACACAGTAGAATAGCAGCATTCGATGACACAGGTCAGTGACACAGTAGAATAGCAGCATTCGATGACACCAGGTCAATGACACCGTAGAATAGCAGCATTTGGTGACACAGGTCAGTGACACAGTAGAATAGCAGCATTTGATGACACAGGTCAGTGACACAGTAGAATAGCAGCATTTGATGACACCAGGTCAGTGACATAATAAAATAGCACCATTTGATGACACCAGGTCAGTGACATAGTAAAATAGCAATATTTGATGACACCAGGTCAGTGACATAATAAAATAGCACCATTTGATGACACCAGGTCAGTGACATAGTAAAATAGCAATATTTGATGACACCAGGTCAGTGACATAATAAAATAGCACCATTTGATGACACCAGGTCAGTGACATAGTAAAATAGCACCATTTGATGACACCAGGTCAGTGACATAGTAAAATAGCACCATTTGATGACACCAGGTCAGTGACATAGTAAAATAGCACCATTTGATGACACCAGGTCAGTGACATAGTAAAATAGCACCATTTGATGACACCAGGTCAGTGACATAGTAAAATAGCACCATTTGATGACACCAGGTCAGTGACATAGTAAAATAGCACCATTTGGTGACACCAGGTCAGTGACATAGTAAAATAGCACCATTTGGTGACACCAGGTCAGTGACAGTAAAATAGCACCATTTGGTGACACAGGTCAGTGACATAGTAAAATAGCACCATTTGGTGACACAGGTCAGTGACACAGTAGTCATGCTTTGTGTCTCTTTATTTTTGCAATGCAGCTGCAGTTTATATAATTTAATGTAAACATTCAACTTGCACTCCATAACAAAATCTATGGCCATGTTGTTGAACATTTACGGTGTTATCCCCAAAAGGTGCCCAGTGCAAGAGCTTGGTAAGCTTCTGTTAATGGGATTCTTTGAGAATGTTAAACTCTGTAGTTCACTGTGTTTAAAGTCATTGCTTGGTCCACTGGACGTGCATGAATATTCATCATAATCAAGCTGCATAATTAATCTCCCACATGGCAGCAAGCTCAACTTGATTCAGACAAACACAGTTATGTATTGGTTTGTTGCACAGATAACACACAACTCATGCATTGATTTGTAAGAGAAAAGTTGTGGAGAAATAATTGTGGAAAATTATCATGTTTTGATAGAATCAATAAAGTATATCTCGATAAGTTTACAAAAATGCCTATAATATCTCATCAGGCACAGGAAGCAGGAGCCATTAGTGGCAGAGGAACTTACAAATTGCACATACACCATAGACATACATTTCTTAGATCGACAACATATGACAAGGCCAGATTCAGCACATCTACCAATATATCACTGCCAGGAGATGGTACTCATTACTACACTACAGTTATGCACGAGTTGAAATGGCAGCTCCTGGCAGCAGTGCTAATGGTGTCATGTGACATGTATGACCTCTGACCTTGTAGAATGGTGTCATGTGACATGTATGACCTCTGACCTTGTAGAATGGTGTCATGTGACATGTATGACCTCTGACCTTGTAGAATGGTGTCATGTGACATGTATGACCTCTGACCTTGTAGAATGGTGTCGCATGACATGTATGACCTCTGACCTTGTAGAATGGTGTCACGTGACATGTATGACCTCTGACCTTGTAGAATGGTGTCATGTGACATGTATGACCTGACCTTGTAGAATGGTGTCATGTGACATGTATGACCTCTGACCTTGTAGAATGGTGTCATGTGACATGTATGACCTCTGACCTTGTAGAATGGTGTCGCATGATATGTATGACCTCTGACCTTGTAGAATGGTGTCACGTGACATGTATGACCTCTGACCTTGTAGAATGGTGTCATGTGGGCGTGACAACGTGCGCCTGTGGCGGGTCAAGGACGGGACGCTGCGGTCAGCACCGGTCAACCTGCTGGAGTACCACAGCATGGAGTTCACTGACTGCTGCTTCGAGGCCGGCTACGAGGCAACGAGAGACCCCCTCGACAGGGTCGTGTGAGTGGAGGGTGTACACTGTACAGGCATAGACACGATCACATGGGTGGAGTAAGGGACACTAGAATTCTTGGGCATGATGGGGCTACGATGCACACATTCCATTGGTGTGATTTTTAAACAATAATGAAAGCTAACAATTAATAAAAATTATGTGAACATTTATTTGCAGGCCAACTTGTTGAATTTACATTTTTTTGTTTTTAATTAATTTTTTTCAATTTTGTCAGTTTTTTTATATGTATTTCTGGCCTACTTGATTGGGCCACCCCCTGGGATGTGTGTTTTGGAATGGAATGAGTGGAGGGGGGTTACGTAGCCAAGGGGTGGGATGGAGGGCCACTAGGGCAAGGGAAGCAGTAACCATGTTATATTCATAAAGGTGACAAGCATTCATTGAGATGCTGGACTCCCCCAGTCACTTGTGGCAGAAGACAGCAGTAGCCTGAGAATGTCGTATGATGTGGTTGTATGAAAGTTTATTCAGAACATTGTACTCAGAAACGACACTAAAACACAAACACAAACAGGCAAATTTAACTACAATGCTACAATCTAGTGTTTGAAAAGGGTAAATTTGAAGTCAACAAGTTTTGTGTCAATTTACCCCTGACACATATATTTAAATAATGGTTGCTAATTCATATTCAAAGTTAAAGTATCACATAAGTAAACATCTCTACATATATATAGTTAAGAGAGATGGTCTACAACCAAATATGTCTTAAATAAAAGATTCTTGCATTTACATTTAAATGTGGCTTAACAACACTAAAGACCAGGAGATTGAGAGGAAATCAGATAGATGTGTTTAAAATATTGAAAGGTTATCAAAATATTTATAGAATTATTTTTTTATTAGTTAAAAAGAGAGAAGGACTAGAGGACATGGAATTACATTAGCAAAGGAGCAATGTTTACTAGATGTTAGAAAGTTCTCATTTTCACAACGAAATGAATGGAACAGATTATCAGCTGATTGTGTGGGTGCTACTAGTGTTAATATGTTTAAAAATAAGATTGATATATACCTTAGAAGGGCGGGGTACACTTAGATAGATAGGTTGGACTCTCGATAAGCCAAAGGGCTTCCTTGTCCCCCCGCCATCTTGAGTTGACTCTCTAGGTGGCAGTCTTGTAAGATCTTGTTGACCTGTTGTGTGTGTCTGTCCAGCTACGCATGCAGTCGCACTGGACACATCTTTGAGATTGACTACCGCAAGGTGACCATCCAGCACGTGAGGCGGCTACTGCCGGTCAACGCGTCCAGCAAGAAGGAGAAACAGACCTTCAACTCAGGTGAACACAGCAGTGTCTTCATACATTGGTCACTGACTGCCTGATGCACTTTTCTCTGTAATCTCAATATTATCGTCTTTATAAATATCTACCAAAGAAACAGTTGTGATAGCATGCCTTTATGTCTTCTCTTTATACTTTGTTCACTGTCTGCCTCATGTAGTTTACTATGTAGTAATATGTTTATTTTGGACAAATAGTCCATATGTATAATGTATAAGATACAATACAATAAAAAAAAGTACAATACTTAAAAAACAACTAAAAGTAATTATGGGGTACAAGTAAAATAATAAATAAGTGGGTAATACAAATAAATAAATAGGTCATGAAATAAAATTGAATAAGTGATTAAAATAATAAAAAACAATAAAAAAATACAATACATGTGTACAATATGTAATATCAATATTATCATCTTCATAAATGTCTACTAAAAAACGTTTTGTGATAGTGAGCCTTATGTATGTTTCTAATACATATTTAGTTATGTCAAAGCAAATTGTTTTTAAAAAGTTGGATTTAGTGACAGATTTTGCAACGATAAAAACATGGATGATTCAAGCACTTCAGTGACACCCAACATTGTTGATCTCATTAGCCAGCGAGCAACAGTCATTAACTGTATACGACCTACAGCAATTACACACACATATGTACTCATGTCAAGTTTGAAACAGCTTCCAGTAGCACAGTTTTATGATTGTGTCAGAGCACATGCACATGGGATTGGTTAGTTTACATTACATACAAAATATTATAATTATTTCCATGTGTATGTGCAACAATGATGACATTGTTTACTGATACTGGTTGCATACATACCCAATGTTCGTGTTCCATGGTTTTTGTTCACGTTCCATGGTTTTGAGCTGTTTTAGAGAGGCACTAGACATACTGTCCTTGGGGTACAGATAGTTGCCCAGTAGACCGTTGCCATGTGGTCAAATGAAAATGTGAGCCCAGTGACAAAATAAATCCATAATTGTAATAAACTAATGAAATGCAATAACTAAATTTGGATTAGGGGCTTAGGGGTGATGTGAGGGTTTGGGATACAGTTAAAATTAGGGTTATGTTTAAGGTTAGGGTTGGGATTACATTTGTGGAAATGTGGTTGTCACTGGGCAAGTGATCACTTTTTCATTTGATCACTGGGCAACTGTCCACTGGCAACTGTCCACTGGCAACTGTCCACTGGCAACTGTCCACTGGCAACTGTCCACTGGGCAGTTGTCCTACACCCTGTGTCATCAGACCCTCTGTTTTACTTCATTCCATGTCGCTGCAGGCGGAGGTATTGCCATCAACTGTATGTGTGTCAACGAGGCGTTCTGTGTGACTGGCTCTGAGGACGGCTTCCTGCGTCTGTGGCCTCTCGACTTCAAGCACGTCTACCTGGAGGCAGGTAAACACGGGGGATTGTCATTGTCCTGGGCAGTTTTATAAGAGACCACTGGAAAATATTCCAGAAAACCTTAGTAAACGTATTAATGCATCTACGGAAAAATGCTTGTAATATTTTGATGACTGTTACAAAGATTATTTAAATGACTTTATTTACATAAGAGTACTGTTTAAAAGCACCTGGTACTAGATTAATAATTATTCTAACCATGACTGACACTAATTAACATTTCAGCTGTTGTTCGAAGGAAGGGATACTTAAATCATTGGTTATAATATCAGTTGGTATCACCATGTCATTCACTCAGCAGTTGTTGCGTCCTCTCTGTCCGTCAAGTGCAGGATGAGGTGGGCTTGAACGAGGTACCTTAGGTTTTGTTTGACGCTATACATGTGTCAACTGTCAAGGTGTACCCAGTTGTTGTGTTGACAGAGCATGAGGGCCCAGTCTCAGCCATTGACATCTCTTCAGATGGAATGAGGATTCTTGCCGGCACCTCGGTGGTGAGTGGCACTCATTCAATGGTACTGTTGGCTGATGAGTTACTATGAGCAAAAGTTGCCATTTTACAGTATTCAAAATGTAGATAACTGTTTTTTGTTTAAGAAATTATATCTCAGGATACATATAAATGTAATATGAAGAGGCTGACCAACTGCAACTCGGAGAGATCTTGAAAAAAGACCCATGCTCAGTATGGTTAATTTATCAAACGTAGAGCGGATGACAAATAAAGCCAGTATGTACAATTATTAGACTTGTGTGTATTCCAAGGATTCATAGTGAACCCTGCAAAACAGGTCAAAACAGTGTAAAACATGCAAAAACAATACCAATGATAGCATCTAATATTAAATCATTAAAGTGCCAAAATAAGTAATTACAGACTTCTTAAGTAAAAGTTTATAAGAATTTGTCACAAATGACAGTTTGAGGCTGTCAGTCTCTGGCCTTGATGCATTTCATCGTCAATGCACCCAGCAGCTGCACCCCAGTGTGTTTATGACCCCCAGGGCAACATTGGCATCTTGGATGTGTCGAGTCGTGGGTACACGACAGTGATGAGGTCACACACGGCGCACATACTCGCCATGTCCATCGACCCGATCCGACGCCACCTCGCCACTGTCGCTGAGGACCACACGATCCGCGTGTGGGACGTCGACACCATGCAGCAGGTACACACAACCTGTGGTTGTCACTAAACTCACACCTGGTTTTACAGGTAACCTGACGTCATTTTTGCATCTTCCACCAGTGCTGATGACCGACTTGCTATTTTCTGACATGCTACTTTCGTTTTAATTAGTTTCATTATCAAAGATTAATTGTTTTTATCTTCACAAAATTGTGTACGTGTTGTATAAATGATAAAAAAAATTGTGAAATTATCTGTACAACATTTTTGGACTTATATATGTCCACTTGAAGGTGGATTCATACGTTTAGTAATTGGAAATGGGGGAATTGTTACGTAATAATACATTTTAAGTTAAAATACGTGGATATTCCACTTGGTTATTGAAATGTTGCAGCTATTGACTACCCGTGGGTAAACTTTGTTGGGGTCTGGGGTTTTATACCTCTGGATATCTGTATAAAATCATTGTACCAAGTCCCTGCCTACCTGCCAGAAGCCAGGCAGTGGCAAGTAGTTTTGTACCTACATGTCTACACTCTACAGACACGGTCTAGTGGGTAACAAAACACCTGTGAATGACGTGTTCTGTTGTGGTTCAGCTGTATGACTTCACGGCCCCCAAGGAGTGCCCCACAACCATCACCTATCATCCCACTGATCAGATCTTTGCCTGTGGGTTTGAGTCGGGAGCCGTCCGTATCTTCAACGTTGGAGGAACAACCCTGCTGGCTGAACACAAGTAAGTGACTGTCCCTTATGTACGGACCACCCACATTGTTACAATAGTGTCTTTATTTTTACGATAATGTTTTTATTTGATAACAGATCAAGTGTAGTATTCTTTTGGTCGAATTACTTGGTAGATCAAGAAAAATGCATTTATATAATTGCTAATACAAATCCAACATATTGTTGATGTAAAAACATATATTATGTAACTGTAAGAGTTATTAGGCAAAGTAAGAAATTATAGAAAATAAATGTTGGCTCTGTGACACACATATCATGTAATCAAGTATCCTAGCAATGATTTACAAATGTCACATGTGAACCTACAAAGCAGCAACAATATTCATATAACGTGTGAGGTTGAGTGATTTTTTTAATTTGTTTGTAATTGTTTGTCGAATGTGGTAAAATAATTGTGTAACATGCCCAGTGATATCACCAAAAGTAAATAACTATATTTTATGTAAACAAGTCAACTCGTATTGATGGCAATAAAATATTTAGTTTTTCAAAATGTTAATTGTGGATGTGTGCATTTAAATATTTATATATGTGTCAGTATATATGTATGTATGTATGTACAGTGTATATATCTATATTTATATATATATATATATATATATGTAGATATACATATCTACATATATATATATATATATATATATATATATATATATATATATATATATATATATATATATATATATATGTAGATATATATATATATATATATGTAGATATATATATCTACATATATATATATATTTATATATATATATATATATGTAGATATATATATATCTATATATATATATATATATACATATAATATATATATATATACTTATTCAGGTAATGTATATATTTATATAAATATATATATATACGAAAATAAAGTAATTGTTTAGAGTCTGTAAGTATTATCATTATAACGTGTCATGTTGCAGACAGCACCGGGGCAAGGTGATTGGCGTGGCGTTCGCTGTTGACGGCCGCTACCTCTACAGTGCAGGGTCTCTCGGCTCCATCGCTCTCTACGACGCATCCAATGCAAAGTTCCAGCTGCTGCGGTTGCTAGGCAACACAATCGTGCGTGGCGAGAGTCACGGTCCTAATGCCTTGGCTGTCAGTCCTGATGGCAAGTGTGTCGCGTTTGTTGGTCCAACTGAATTCACTGTCACTGTTGTTGATGGCCGAACTCTCGATGAGGTAACGTGCGACTTTCATCATCATGTAAAACTGCTTTTAGTTTTACTACTATTATTTCATAATTTTCAGTAGTGTGTCCAAAGCACCAGTTTTTTTTGTTTTAGCTTTTTTTACTGACTTGATGGTATTTATATTTGTAAATGAGTAACAAGCTTTTCTTTGATTGATTTTCTCATTTATATACTCATTTTATTTGAACATATCTCCCATTTAAAGCTCTGTTTGAGATTTTAGTTTAATTTGGAACCTTTCAAAAAGATAAAACAATCAATGTTTTGTCATTAAAAAATGTATTGAAATATCTTGCTGTCTTCTTTCACTACTGCAGTGTCACATGACTGATCAGACATGTTGTGGTCCCCTAGGTGTTGCGTATTGACATCACGTCGGTGCGAGGGTGTGGTGACGGTGGAGGCATCGACACGGCCACACAGATCAAGTATGCGCACTACGACACAAAGACACTCCTGGTCACAACCAGCAGTAACAAACTGCTGAAGTTCCACGCCAGAAACGGCTCGCTTGTCTCAGAGGTGGGTGGAACAACATCATCTACAGGGTGTCCCGTAAGTCTGGAGTCATAGAAAAAATCAAAATACAAATGCTTTCATTCACAGAACTTGCTCAATGTGTCCACGATTGTTCATGATACATACATCCAGACGAGATACCCAGTCAACAAGCACATGGTGACTGCTACCAGGACTTGGGAATAATGGTATACATGCGTCAATTATGCGCTGCTGCAAATGTTCAAAACTCTTAATTTTCTCCGCATAGATAAATGCCATTAAATGACACCAGAGGCAGACATTTGGGCTTCTTCACGAATTAATATTTTTCCTATAAAGCCTCAAAGATGGCATTGATGGCGTACGTTGTGTATTATCAAAGATTCAACATATTTCATTGTCCGTTTTAATTTAAAAACAAAAGTGAAAAGTGTTTTCAGTTACACGTTAAAATGCCAATGATAAGATCAGATTGGTGATCCTGATACAGCCGATGAGACACATTAAAATGATAATAATAATCAGCACTTACATTTACACATTCATAAATAAATCCTGTGACAGGTGAACAACATCCACCGCAACGGCTGCACGGCTCTGGATGTGTCGCCGGACGGCTGCCACCTAGCCACGGCCGGCGACAGAGTGGTCAAGATCTGGGACTACGGCATGAGGCTTGACCTCAACTTCCAGGTACAATGTCCTGGCTGGACAGTGAAGTTTGTTAAAGTGCCTGTGAGCCACGGTTACTGTTGTTTGTTTATGCAGTTTGCTGCGTCACATAAACGCAGGTGTGTACTGCGGGTCGATTTTACGCTTGTTCATTGGCCCAGTGAATACTTGGTCAAGTAAAGAAATGTGTGATTGCAGTGTTATAATAGTTCACTTTAGTGATAGAAATATTTACTGTAATATTTAACTGGATCAGTATTGAAATACTTAATGAATTCCTCCCCTGTTAATGTGTGATTGCAATTTTATAATAGTTCACTTTAGTGCTCTAGAAATACTTATTGCAATATTTAACTGGATCAGTATTGAAATACTTAATGAATTCCTCACCTGTTAATGTGTGATTGCAATTTTATAATAGTTCACTTTAGTGCTCTAGAAATACTTATTGCAATATTTAACTGGATCAGTATTGAAATACTTAATGAATTCCTCACCTGTTAATGTGTGATTGCAATTTTATAATAGTTCACTATAGTGCTCTAGAAATACTTATTGCAATATTTAACTGGATCAGTATTGAAATACTTAATGAATTCCTCACCTGTTAATGTGTGATTGCAATTTTATAATAGTTCACTTTAGTGCTCTAGAAATACTTATTGCAATATTTAACTGGATCAGTATTGAAATACTTAATGAATTCCTCACCTGTTAATGTGTGATTGCAATTTTATAATAGTTCACTTTAGTGCTCTAGAAATACTTATTGCAATATTTAACTGGATCAGTATTGAAATACTTAATGAATTCCTCACCTGTTAATGTGTGATTGCAATTTTATAATAGTTCACTATAGTGCTCTAGAAATACTTATTGCAATATTGAGCTGGATCAGTATTGAAATACTTAATGAATTACTCCCCTGTTAATGTGTGATTGCAATTTTATAATAGTTCACTTTAGTGCTCTAGAAATACTTATTGCAATATTTAACTGGATCAGTATTGAAATACTTAATGAATTCCTCCCCTGTTAATTTGTTACCTGTAAAAAATATGCATGTAATGAACGATAATGAAATATGCAACTTGTTTGGAATAAAGAATAAGGATTTAGAGTCAGCCTTTTACCCTTTGTTGTTACTGTAAGCCATATGTTAGCGCCTCTCTGGAAATTGTCAGTTTGTTTACATATACACGTGCTGCCCTCTGTTGTTAGGTGTTCATTGGTCACTCCGAAAGCATCAGTTCGGTGATATTCAGTCCCGATGGTCTGAGCGTGATCAGTTCGGGCGAAGCCATCTTCCTCTGGGACTTCCTCGCTAGTCCCATGAGTAGCAGACACGCCGCAAACAACAGCCTCGAGTAAGTAGCTGACACACGGCAAACAACAGCATTGAGTAAGTAGCTGACCAACGGCAAACAACAGCATTGAGTAAGTAGCTGACAGACTGCAAACAACAGCCTTGAGTAAGTAGCTGACACACCGCAAACAACAGCCTTGAGTAAGTAGCTGACACACCGGAAACAACAGCCTTGAGTAAGTAGCTGACACACCGCAAACAACAGCCTTGAGTAAGTAGCTGACACACCGCAAACAACAGCCTTGAGTAAGTAGTTGACACACGGCAAACAACAGCCTTGAGTAGGTAGTTGACACACCGCAAACAACAGCCTTGGGTAAGTAGTTGACACATGGCAAACAACAGCCTTGAGTAGGTAGTTGACACACCGCAAACAACAGCCTTGGGTAAGTAGCTAACACACCGCAAACAACAGCCTTGAGTAGGTAGTTGACACACCGCAAACAACAGCCTTGGGTAAGTAGCTGACACACCGCAAACAAAAGCCGTGAGTAAGTAGTTGACACACTGCAAACAACAGCCTTGAGTAAGTAGCAGACACACCGCAAACAACAGCCTTGAGTAAGTAGCTGACACACAGCAAACAACAGCCTTGAGTAAGTAGTTGACACACAGCAAACAACAGCCATGAGTAAGTAGCTGACACACCGCAAACAACAGCCTTGACTAAGTAGTTGACACACAGCAAACAACAGCCATGAGTAAGTAGCTGACACACCACAAACAACAGCATTGGGTAAGTAGCTGACAGGCCACAAACAACAGCATTGAGTAAGTAGCTGACAGGCCACAAACAACAGCCTTGAGTAAATAGCTGACACACCGCAAACAACAGCATTGAGTCAATAGCTGACACACCGCAAACAACAGCATTGAGTAAGTAGCTGACACACCGCAAACAACAGCCTTGAGTAAGTAATAAACACACCGCAAACAACAGCCTTGAGTAAGTAGCTGACAGGCCACAAACAACAGTCTTGAGTAAGTAATAAACACACCGCAAACAACAGCCTTGAGTAAGTAATACACACACCACAAACAACAGCTTTGAGTTAGTACTAGACACATTGAAAACAACAGCATCCAGTCTCTTAATTTATCGTCAAATAAATATATCAACAATATACTCAATCTACTTTTATGAAACGACTCAGTTCAGCTATGTTATTTCAGTGAATCTGGCTGAAGCTGGGTTTAATCTCATAACCAAAGATTTCTTGGCTAAGCTACCCAGGGCACTTGCAGAATTAATAATATTTATGTTTTTTGTTTTCAGGGGAAGACAGAAAGTTACAAATTATTACACGGGAGAAGGTACGTAACCGCTTAATCAAACAAATTAATGTTTAAAATCTACCAATTATGCATTCCTGCGATAACGCATTACAAATTAGTTTATTTTTTTTTATTTTTTTTATATCGGCCTCTCGACTTGTTCTGAATTAATTTGTTAGTGCCGTAAAGTAGATCTATAATTCTGACCCACTGCCTGTTGTCACTTCAGACGAGGAGTACCTGCCCTACAAGAGCGCCGTCCCCTACACCGAGAGGAAGTCCTTCTCAGAAAACCCCCGTGACATGGCTCCCCAGCCCACTTCCCACTTCAACCCCGACTGTCTGGTGGGGGACATTAGTGACATCCAGAGGGACGGAGGTGGGTGTGTTAGTGACATCCAGAGGGACGGAGGTGGGTGTGTTAGTGACATCCAGAGGGACGGAGGTGGGTGTGTTAGTGACATCCAGAGGGACGGAGGTGGGTGTGTTAGTGACATCCAGAGGGATGGAGGTGGGTGTGTTAGTGACATCCAGAGGGATGGAGGTGGGTGTGTTAGTGACATCCAGAGGGACGGAGGTGGGTGTGTTAGTGACATCCAGAGGGACGGAGGTGGGTGTGTTAGTGACATCCAGAGGGATGGAGGTGGGTGTGTTGGTGGCTTCCAGTGGGATGGAGGTGGGTGTGTTAGTGACATCCAGAGGGATGGAGGTGGGTGTGTTGGTGACATCCACTGGTATGGAGGTGTGTGTGTTAGTGACATCCAGAGGGATGGAGGTGGGTGTGTTAGTGACATCCAGAGGGAGGGAGGTGGATGTGTTGGTGACATCCAGAGGGATGGAGGTGGGTGTGTTAGTGACATCCAGAGGGATGGAGGTGGCTGTGTTAGGGGCATCAAAGGGGATTGAGGTGGGTGTGTTGGTGACATTCAGAGGGATGGAGGTGGGTGTGTTAGTGACATCCAGATGGGTGGAGGTGGGTGTGTTAGTGACATCCAGAGGGATGGAGGTGGGTGTGTTGGTGACTTCCAGTGGAAGGAGGTGGGTGTGTTAGTGACATCCAGAGGGATGGAGGTGGGTGTGTTAGTGACATCCAGAGGGATGGAGGTGGGTGTGTTGGTGGCTTCCAGTGGGATGGAGGTGGGTGTGTTAGTGACATCCAGAGGGATGGAGGTGGGTGTGTTGGTGACATCCAGAGGGATGGAGGTGGGTGTGTTGGAGACTTCCAGTGGGATGGAGGTGGGTGTGTTAGTGACATCCAGAGTGATGGAGGTGGGTGTGTTGGTGACTTCCAGTGGGATGGAGGTGGGTGTGTTAGTGACATCCAGAGGGATGGAGGTGGGTGTGTTGGTGACATCCAGAGGGATGGAGGTGGGTGTGTTGGTGACATCCAGAGGGATGGAGGTGGGTGTGTTGGTGACATCCACTGGTATGGAGGTGGGTCTGTTAGTGACATCCAGAGGGATGGAGGTGGGTGTGTTAGTGACATCCACTGGTATGGAGGTGGGTGTGTTAGTGACATCCAGAGGGATGGAGGTGGGTGTGTTAGTGACATCCAGAGGGATGGAGGTGGGTGTGTTGGTGACTTCCAGTGGGATGGAGGTGGGTGTGTTGGTGACATACAGAGGGATGGAGGTGGGTGTGTTGGTGACATCCACTGGTATGGAGGTGGGTGTGTTAGTGACATCCAGAGGGATGGAGGTGGGTGTGTTGGTGACATCCACTGGTATGGAGGTGGGTGTGTTAGTGACATCCAGAGGGATGGAGGTGGGTGTGTTAGTGACATCCAGAGGGATGGAGGTGGGTGTGTTAGTGACATCCAGAGGGATGGAGGTGGGTGTCTTAGTGACATCCAGAGGGATGGAGGTGGGTGTGTTAGTGACATCCAGAGGGAAGGAGGTGGGTGTGTTAGTGACATCAAAGAGGATGGAGGTGGGTGTGTTAGTGACGTCCAGAGGGAAGGAGGTGGGTGTGTTAGTGACATCAAAGAGGATGGAGGTGGGTGTATTGGTGATACCCAGGGCGATGGAGGTGGGTGTGTTGGTGACTTCCAGAGGGGTGCTTGAACTAGATAATGTAATGGTACTGTATATGTGTATATAGTATCGATATGTATTTATATTGTTTAATTGTATATCAACTATATGCTGCATGTGTGTTTTTGTATTGGATCTTTGTAGTTCATTTGTTTTTATCAGTTCTATGTAAATGTTGTTGTTTATGAGTGCATTTATTTTGACCTTATTTAATTACACTGATATTTGTGTTGTGTTACATCTGTGTAATTATCTTATGTTTCCCCGCCATGTGTATACTTGTATAAATCTGTCATGCCGTCTTGTCTATAGGGATCATGGGTAATGAGGTGAATTCGCAAGAGTCGGAGTCGCAAGACGAAATAGACTATTTACATAATCAATGTGATGAAGACGCAATACTGACTGGAGCTGTTGAAACTGTAAGTTTAAACAAAATTTGTTTTGGGTGTAGTAGTTTCTTTTAAAATATACACATTCATGATGTGTATATGCAATTTGTGCATGCATTTGTATATGAGAAAGTGTATATTACAGCAAACTACATCATTATTAAATACAACAAGTACACCCAACCATATCATAATTATGTTATTTATGTTCACTGATTCAAGAGGTGCTTAACCAATAAAACTAATTATCATTTTGCATGTCATAGTAGTATAGTTAAGAGCAGTAATATATCTTCATGGACATGAATTTTCTTGATTCTTATTACAAAGTTCATGATATAATGGCATCAATTAAATGACCCTTTTTCCCTAGGGTGCTGATGTTATGAAGGTACAGGAAGAACACAGGGGCATTGTGGGTAAAGAGCCGGGTAAAAAGCACCATGTGACGGCCATGTCTCCCCCCAGGTGCAAGACAATGAACCCTCCCCGGCCCACAGCTCACAAACACTTTGAACAGAAGGTGAAGAACCACGCCCTCGCTCAGGTGAGTCTGGCACATGACTGGTGTGGCGGTTGTGGGCAGGGCTATGTTGGTAGTGGGTGTGGCTATGTTGATAGTGGACGAGGCTATGTCAGTAGTGGGCGGGGCTATGTCGATAGTGGGCGGGGCTATGTCGGTAGTGG
This sequence comes from Oasisia sp. SBJ-2009, assembly GCA_964017155.1. NCBI lineage: Eukaryota > Metazoa > Annelida > Polychaeta > Sabellida > Siboglinidae > Oasisia > Oasisia sp. SBJ-2009. The sequence goes on from OZ024858.1 coordinate 30,254,243, forward strand.
GCGGGCTATGTTGGTAGTGGGTGTGGCTATGTTGATAGTGGGCTGGGCTATGTCGGTAGTGGGTGTGGCTATGTCAGTAGTGGGTGTGGTTATGTTGGTAATGGGTGTGGTTATGTTGATAGTGGGCGGGCTATGTCGGTAGTGGGTGTGGTTATGTTGGTAGTGGGTATGGTTATGTTGATAGTGGGCGGGCTATGTCGGTAGTGGGTGTGGTTATGTTGGTAGTGGGTGTGGCTATGTTGGTAGGGGGTTTGGCTATGTCAGTAGTGGGTGTGGTTATGTTGGTAGTGGGTGTGGTTATGTTGTTAGTGGGTATGGTTATGTTGGTAGTGGGTGTGGTTATGTTGGTAGTGGGTGTGGTTATGTTGTTAGTGGGTGTGGTTATGTTGGTAGGGGGTGTGGTTATGTTGGTAGGGGGTGTGGTTATGTTGTTAGTGGGTGTGGTTATGTTGTTAGTGGGTGTGGTTATGTTGGTAGGGGGTGTGGTTATGTTGTTAGTGGATGTGGTTATGTTGGTAGGGGGTGGGGCTATGTCAGTAGTGGGTGTGGTTATGTTGTTAGTGGGTGTGGTTATGTTGGTAGGGGGTGGGGTTATGTCAGTAGTGGGTGTGGTTATGTTGTTAGTGGGTGTGGTTATGTTGCTAAAAAGTAAGTAATGATATGTAGTATAATACCCAGTCATTAGGACAGGATTTTGTATTTTACACTTTTACTCCCTAAAGTCCTGATCAATTGAACACAATCTTGACTTTTTTAGAAAGTATTCAGCCATGCTGCTATCTGCACACAAAGACTATATATACAGTACACTAATATCGCCACTGTCAATAGAGAAGTAATCATACAGCTGAGTGAACTGGAGCTTGACATTTGGTAGTGTTGGTCATGTGTGGTTGTAGGTCTGTGGTTGTAGGTCTTGTCTGTGTATTTAAACACACTGTGCCAACAATGTCGTGACATGTTTGTTTGCCCTTGTAGAGACGCTACGCCCCGCCCCCCAACCAGGCCGGTCTCAAACTCAAGTCTGTCATTGGCTACAATGGGAACGGTCGAGGCAACATGGTCTGGCACCCAGACACAGGTATGGCCCATATTTGGGTAATTTTAGGGTTTCACATAGGCAGTCCAAGACTGTAATTTCCAGGCTTAATGGCAGGCAGGATAATTCTCCATTCCATGTTCGTGCAGTTTCAGTATCCATGACAACGTTCTGTGGATAAGTTAACTGACATTGTTTCTGTAATGTTTAAACTGATTCAACATGAGATCTAGATCATGTGATGCGCCATGTGATATGTCATGTGATATACCATACAGTGATATTGTTACAGGTTTGTTCATCTACACGTGTGGCTGCATCGTGATCGTCGAGGATCTCTCGTTGGGCACACAGCGCCACCTGATGGGTAAACAATGCTTTATTCTGCTCGTGCAGCATCTGCAATAAAATGCCGATTTGTCAGTCAAGATAACCAAAGATTCACTCTGCCTATGGCCACTTTGAAACTTGGGCGATTTTATTCTCGCTTCACTGTCTGGGTATTTCTAAAAAAAGCTCTTTCCTGGTTTCTCCTCCTTCCTGGTGTCTCCTCCTTCCTGGTTTCTACGCCAGTCAGGTAAATTATGTAACTCATCATGGACTTTAACTTTTGGAGAGATAATTCTGAAAATTAAGCATTTCTATGTTACCCACATACGTGACTGCTTGGAGTGTAACTCCATAAGTGATCAGAATTATTTTCTCATTCTGCCGTAGCTCATGTGAGAAGTCTTGTGTTGTCTCTCATTCTGCCGTGGCTCATGTGAGAAGTCTTGTGTTGTCTCTCATTCTGCCGTAGCTCATGTGAGAAGTCTTGTGTTGTCTCTCATTCTGCCGTAGCTCATGTGAGAAGTCTTGTGTTGTCTCTCATTCTGCCGTAGCTCATGTGAGAAGTCTTGTGTTGTCTCTCATTCTGCCGTAGCTCATGTGAGAAGTCTTGTGTTGTCTCTCATTCTGCCGTAGCTCATGTGAGAAGTCTTGTGTTGTCTCTCATTCTGCCGTGGCTCATGTGAGAAGTCTTGTGTTGTCTCTCCGTCTGACGTAGAGTTTGTGTTTCCCAGGCCACAGTGAGGAGGTGTCAACGCTGGCCCTACAACACGACTCTACAGTAAGTACTCTCTTGTGGCCGTGGTGATCACCCCTTCATGCAGGATGTAGTTGCTGTAAACTTGGTGGTGATTGGCTCATTGCATCATCTTCTTTCATGTAGGTAAATCAATGTGGATTACATGTAAATGAAACAAAAATGTTACGTTTATATATTCGTATATGATTAAGAGCGCAGTGGCTCAGGGGTAGAACTTCGGATTCTCGACTAAGAGGACCCAGGTTCAAATTCTGTGCTGCAGTGTTAAAACTTTGGGCAATTTTTTTCACTCTGTATAAATGAGTACCTGGCTATAGACAGTGGTGGATACATGGTTGCCACTGGTCAGGGAAAAGTCAGGGAAATTCAAGGTCAGGGAAAAGTCAGGGAATTTTGTGTTGGGTCAGGGAAATTTGAGATTTTGACAAAAAGTCAGGGAAATACAAGAAAATCCCTTGAAAGTCAGGGAAATTTGACTTTCTCATGTCATACGCATAATGCCGCGATGCCGCGAACTCGAATTCATTACGCGTAACGATCCCGTGAAACAATTTTGATACCACAAACATATGCTGTTAAAAATGTGGATACCAAGCTTCCATGAGTGGCAACCCTGTCAGGATATGTGTACGAGCAGCCTTCACACATTAATTATAGCATATGGCTGGATGCTTCCCAGAGAAGCCGAGATGGTGTCTGAGTGAACAGGTCTGTCAGGGAAGTAAAGTGTAAAGCGCTCTGAACGGTCCTGAGGACCGGATACTGCGCTATATAAGAACTTGCCTTTTTACTTGATGAATGATTACTGTTGTAAATGCAGGTATGGGTCTCTGTTACATATATTGTTACACGTGTTACACACACGTTACTGCCACTGTTACAGATGTTAGCGTCGGCGAGTGGGTCGTTTGGGATTTCGTCGAGTCAGATCTGCCTCTGGAGCCTGGAGGACATGTACTGTGCCAAGGTGCTCGTCCACCACGAGTTTGATGTTGTGTGTATGGCGTTCAGTCGAGACGATCGCTTCCTCGTCTCTGTTGGTACGTCACTTGTTGTGTCATGTTTCAAAGAGTAATGCTTAGCTGCAAGTGTGCATGTTTGAACTGATAGCAGTTTTCTTTATTATAAAAGTTGATTTTGTTCTCAACTTTATTTGATACACTATACAAACTGAAGCCACAGATGTATTCGTGGCTAAGTATTTTTAATTTTATAGGTGAATCATGTTATTTATGTCTATTCTAATAGCATGTTTCTCACGTGTGTTTTACGTGGTGCTATTGTTTGACAGAATATGGTAATTTTATGGTTATTTTATTGAATTGTTTTCATATATTTTGTGATGAACACTAAGCTCGATTTTCGTAATCATGCAAAAGTCAAATAACTAAAATACAACTGTGGACAACTATAGTTTAAAAAAGCATGTTGGATCAGTCACTAAGAATATATATATATATATATATATAGAACATAGATTCTTGTCATTCACCCTGCCCCCTGTTGGTAACCCAGGAGACTACAGAGACTGCACAATTGCGGTGTGGAGCACACACACATACGACCTCCTGACCACCACGAAAACCTCTGACCCTATTCACGACCTCAAGTGGGACCCGACGACAGCCAATGAATTTGCTTCGGTTGGCGACAACGGAACTCTCCTCTTCTGGCTGCTTGACGAGACGCAGGTTAACGTCACACTGAACGTCCACCAGGCGGACGTGCCAGATGACTTGCTGCAGAAACATCACATGGTATGTGTCGATGGCAGCGATTGGGTCGTTTGAATTTTTTGTATTTCATGAGGTCAGCCAAAGAGGCAAAAACACTTAATTTTATTGTCACACTTGTTGATTGGTCATGATTACTACCAGTATGCAAAGTATTTAGAGTAGTTGTTAAAACCTAACATAATATAAGTTATTAGGTTATGTTTTATAGCAACAGTTTACTATTTTAGTAATAGTGATGAATAAGAACTTGTTAATATTGATATGCAATCTTTAATGCAATTAATCACTATGTTAATTGTAAATTGTGTTTACTAACTACGTGTACACAAGCACATTTGTATGTCAGCAATACTTACATCCATGTTCTGTAGTCAGTTTTTATTTAGTGTTGCATTTTTGTGATAACAGATTATTAATGAATACATAGGTTGGATTGATTTGAACCTTGTGATCCACACATATTTCTCTTTGCTTCATAGTTTTACCGGAACATGTTTTTGATAAACATTGATTTTTATCAATGAATACAATGTATTTCTATTTGTTTCAATGATTGACAGAAATAAATGTCTGTGACTACTTGAAGTCAGTCTGACTGGACGGCACTGACCGCAGTCTGTACATGTATTTTTGTAAAAGGGTGGGGATGACGTCAGTCTGTATGTGTCTGTTGTTGTTGTAGACGGGTGGGGATGACAGCAGTCTGTATGTGCCTGTTGTTGTTGTAGACGGGTGGGGATGACAGCAGTCTGTATGTGTCTGTTGTTGTTGTAGACGGGTGGGGATGACGTCAGTCTGTATGTGTCTGTTGTTGTTGTAGACGGGTGGGGATGACAGCAGTCTGTATGTGTCTGTTGTTGTTGTAGACGGGTGGGGATGACGTCAGTCTGTATGTGTCTGTTGTTGTTGTAGACGGGTGGGGATGACAGCAGTCTGTATGTGTCTGTTGTTGTTGTAGACGGGTGGGGATGACAGCAGTCTGTATGTGTCTGTTGTTGTTGTAGACGGGTGGGGATGACGTCAGTCTGTATGTGTCTGTTGTTGTTGTAGACGGGTGGGGATGACAGCAGTCTGTATGTGTCTGTTGTTGTTGTAGACGGGTGGGGATGACAGCAGTCTGTATGTGTCTATTGTTGTTGTAGATGGGTGGGGATGACGTCAGTCTGTATGTGCCTGTTGTTGTAGACGGGTGGGGATGACGTCAGTCTGTATGTGTCTGTTGTTGTTGTAGACGGGTGGGGATGACGTCAGTCTGTATGTGTCTGTTGTTGTTGTAGACGGGTGGGGATGACAGCAGTCTGTATGTGTCTGTTGTTGTTGTAGACGGGTGGGGATGACGTCAGTCTGTATGTGTCTGTTGTTGTAGACGGGTGGGGATGACGTCAGTCTGTATGTGTCTGTTGTTGTTGTAGACGGGTGGGGATGACGTCAGTCTGTATGTGTCTGTTGTTGTTGTAGACGGGTGGGGATGACAGCAGTCTGTATGTGTCTGTTGTTGTTGTAGACGGGTGGGGATGACAGCAGTCTGTATGTGTCTGTTGTTGTTGTAGACGGGTGGGGATGACGTCAGTCTGTATGTGTCTGTTGTTGTTGTAGACGGGTGGGGATGACAGCAGTCTGTATGTGTCTGTTGATGTTGTAGACGGGTGGGGATGACGTCAGTCTGTATGTGTCTGTTGTTGTTGTAGACGGGTGGGGATGACAGCAGTCTGTATGTGTCTGTTGTTGTTGTAGACGGGTGGGGATGACAGCAGTCTGTATGTGTCTGTTGTTGTTGTAGACGGGTGGGGATGACAGCAGTCTGTATGTGTCTGTTGTTGTTGTAGACGGGTGGGGATGACAGCAGTCTGTATGTGTCTGTTGTTATAGACGGGTGGGGATGACATCAGTCTGTATGTGTCTGTTGTTGTTATAGACGGGTGGGGATGACGTCAATCTGTATGTGTCTGTTGTTGTTGTAGACGGGTGGGGATGATGTCAGTCTGTATGTGTCTGTTGTTGTTATAGACGGGTGGGGATGACGTCAGTCTGTATGTGTCTGTTGTTGTAGACGGGTGGGGATGACAGCAGTCTGTATTTGTCTGTTGTTGTTATAGACGGGTGTGGATGACGTCAATCTGTATGTGTATGTTGTTATAGACGGGTGGGGATGACGTCAGTCTGTATGTTTCTGTTGTTGTTGTAGACGGGTGGGGATGACGTCAATCTGTATGTGTCTGTTGTTGTTAAAGACAGGTGGGATGACGTCAGTCTGTATGTGTCTGTTGTTGTTAAAGACAGGTGGGATGACCTCAGTCTGTATGTGTCTGTTGTTGTTAAAGACAGGTGGGATGACGTCAGTCTGTATGTGTCTGTTGTTGTTAAAGACAGGTGGGATGACGTCAGTCTGTATGTGTCTGTTGTTGTTGTAGACGGGTGGGGATGACGTCAGTCTGTATGTGTCTGTTGTTGTTAAAGACGGGTGGGATGACGTCAGTCTGTATGTGTCTGTTGTTGTTGTAGATGGGTGGGGATGACGTCAGTCTGTATGTGTCTGTTGTTGTTGTAGATGGGTGGGGATGACATCAGTCTGTATGTGTCTGTTGTTGTTAAAGACAGGTGGGATGACGTCAGTCTGTATGTGTCTGTTGTTGTAGACGGGCGGGATGACGTCAGTCTGACCTGTCTGGAGTACGGCACTGACAGCAGTCTGTATATGTCTGTTGTTGTTGTTGACGGGCGGGGATGACGTCAGTCTGACCTGTCTGGAGTACAGCACTGACAGCAGTCTGTATGTGTCTTGTTGTTATAGATGGGCGGGGATGACGACAGTCTGACCTGTCTGGAGTACGGCACTGACAGCAGTCTGTATGTGTCTGTTGTTGTTATAGACGGGCGGGGATGACGTCAGTCTGACCTGTCTGGAGTATGGCACTGACAGCAGTCTGTATGTGGCGAGCAGCAATGGCAAGGTGTCGGTCTGGGACACGCGACACAACACGTGCTTCATGCACTGGGATGCAGACACGGACGAGATAGGTGGGTCTCGAGTGACAACACGACACGGGGACCATCTCACTGAAATAATGACGTCTGTCATTCAACAGAATCTGTCTTTAAATTTAAGGAATTTCTTACGGTGAAAAGGCCTCCGCTATATCACCATGGATACTATTTCAATGACACACAGACGAAAGTGTCCCAGTGGCTCACCCTGGTGCTGACAGTTTCCACTATTTAAGATCACTTAAGCTAAGGAGTGACATTTATTTAAAAGAAAACATTTTTGTTTATGAGCACATAAGAATTGTTGTGAACTAATCCCAAGGTGTAGGAGAATGTCTCCGTAAGATAATTGAGAGCAGATCCTTAGCTATCTAGTGTGTTAATATAATCTTAACACAAATGCATCTACATCAGTAAGATATTTGACTAATTAATAACTCATTTGTATTTACGTTAATGATGCACTCTCAGCACACAACTGACTGCCCAACTGACTGACTGCCCAATTTTTCATCCGTCTCGATCATGTTTTTATCATGGAACTAGCCGAGTGACCCAGTGCTGCTTGGGGAAAAAGTAAGTTACTATGTAGAAAATTAAAAATTGCAGGCCTGAGGTCCCATCCCAACCATCCTGAATAAATCCACTAGCAGAGTTAAATCTTCGGGAACAATTCCACAATCTTGCATCTGGAAAAGGCCATCTCCCACTATAACATTTTGAAAGTTATGTTTCATTGTGTCGGTGTATCCCAGAATTATATGGCTCAGTCACGTCGTGACACAATGAAATGTTGACGTGTGGCAGAATCAATGCCTACTCTTATCAAATGTTTACCCCTCCTTGTTCTCCACCACCCCGGAAGAATAAAAAAAATTCAATGGGCTCGGTTGATCACGTGCAAAACTCAACACATGCAAAACTGCGATGTGATTCCACAGACAGAGAAAATCAGTTTATAATATGGAAGCCTAATACTGTTGGTACCACTCATTGTATTTCAAAGAGACCCTTGCTTTCAGACACCCTCATCAGTCACAGTGGCCGTCTGATCACGGGGGGTGCGGGGCGCAACCTGCGCCTGTGGTCAGTGGTGGGCGTGGCCGAGATGAAGCTGCCCGGAGACAACAACAACATGCGGCGGGACGGCCTGACGATGGAGGACGAGATGAACCTCGACGGCATGATCGTGTCAGCCTCCTTCGACGAGCCACTCGAGATGGTGAGATAGATAGATGGATGTGTCGGTTTTCCCAGGACAATAAAACATATAGTACACAAACTGAGTTACTAAGCGATGCTTGTGGAAAAAAGGCAGTCAGTTTGCGCTAAGACTTTTGAAAATTGTGTTACATTTAAATATTGAGCCCTAAGTTCTTCCACCCCTTCCCCAACAAATTTTTTAGATGTCTAAATGTATGAACCACCACAACAGGCCTGCTGGATTATATGCAAAATTTCAGCTTGATACATGCAAAACTTATGGATATGTGGGTCCACGTGTTACAGAGAAACACATGAAATGAACTTCTATAATACATACTGCTTGAACATGTTGCAGGGCATTGTGGGTACAAGTGCAGGCACATTGTGGTACATCAACTGGACGGAGAGGACTAGCATCAGACTCGTGTCAGGACACATCTGTAAGGTAGGACAACACAGTTGGTGTCAGACTCGTGTCAGGACACATCTGTAAGGTAGGACAGTACAGTTGGTGTCAGACTCGTATCAGGACACATCTGTAAGGTAGGACAGTACAGTTGGTGTCAGACTGGTGTCAGGACACATCTGTAAGGTAGGACAACACAGTTGGTGTCAGACTCGTGTCAGGACACATCTGTAAGGTAGGACAACACAGTTGGTGTCAGACTCGTGTCAGGACACATCTGTAAGGTAGGACAGTACAGTTGGTGTCAGACTCGTATCAGGACACATCTGTAAGGTAGGACAACACAGTTGGCGTCAGACTCGTGTCAGGACACACCTGTAAGGTAGGACAGGACAGTTGGTGTCAGACTCGTGTCAGGACACACCTGTAAGGTAGGACAGTACAGTTGGCGTCAGACTCGTGTCAGGACACATCTGTAAGGTAGGACAGTACAGTTGGTGTCACACTCGTGTCAGGACACATGGTAGGACAGTACAGTTGGTGTCAGACTCGTGTCAGGACACATCTGTAAGGTAGGACAGTACAGTTGGTGTCAGACTCGTGTCAGGTCACACCTGTAAGGTAGGACAGTACAGTTGGTGTCAGACTCGTGTCAGGACATATCTGTAAGGTAGGACAGGACAGTTGGTGTCGGTGCAGAAGGACAGTAGAGCTTGGCTGATTAAACCTTCTCTGTGGATTGAACATTATGGAAATTTCCAGGACCATGTACATACTTGTGATGGGTATTTGAATAACTTCATGATAATGATGATGTACAGTAACATTGATTCCATGAAAGATCATTCCAATTCTAACACCGTTTCTAAACAGGTTAGAATCGTGTCGAATCTTGGTTAAGTTTGTTCACTCTACGTTGCTCCAGTTCACTCAGCTGTACTAATGAGTACCTGGCTACAGACAGTAGTGCATAGGCTTTGCGCATTAACTGCAGTGTTGCTGGATACTTCCCAGAGAAGACCATGTGGTTTTGGATTGATCTTCCATGGAGTAAAGTGTAACTGCCCTGATGAGTTCTGAGGACAGGACATTGCACTGTGTAAGAACTTTCCTTTTTCACATAATTCCTGTTCTGTTTGCCATCAGATCAATGCGATCGCGCTGTGTGGCAGTGCGTTCTTTGCGTCTTGTGCTGATGACGGCAGCCTACGAGTGTGGTCTGTGAAGGAGAGAGAACAAACCCTACAGTTCCAAGTGATGAACCAGGTGAGTGTCCTAGTGTCCTAGTGTCCTAATGTCCAAGTGTCCATTACAATCAGTCGATTTAGTCAAATAGATTTCAATCAATCAATTCACTTTAAGTCCTTAAAAAGGATATACATCGTACAACTCATGGTCGCATCTAAAATATGTAAAGAAAACATTGTCACAAAATACAGATGAAATGCAAAATGTAACCACACAAAAAGCAACCCTGTTGACATCAATATCACTTATCAGTCCGACATAAAATTGACTTTTCTTAAGATCTCTTGAATGTAACTGGGTCTCTTGTTGTATGCATTTGCTAGATTATATACATCCTGTTGATACAATTTTAAAAAGCTGCATGTTTCTTTCTGTCCTCAGTCGTGCAACTGCCTGGCCTTCTGTCCCGTCATCGTGGAGCCCGGCTGCAGAACGACAAACACGCTGAGCAACTTGGACGCAGCACCTGTCGTGGCCACCAAGCAACAGGAGGAGAAACTACGACTGCCGAACATTGTCGCCGGCTACAGCGACGGAACTGTTCGCATGTTTGACCTTGGCAAGGTCGAGATGGCCCTCAAGATGCACCCACATGCAACGGCCGTCACCGCCATTAGTTTCTCCTCAGACGGTGCGTCTGTGGTCTCTCCAGGGCCTGTGGTCTCTACAGGGCCTGTGGTCTCTACAGGGCCTGTGGTCTCTACAGTGTCTGTGGTCTCTCCAGGGCCTGTGGTCTCTACAGGGCCTGTGGTCTCTACAGTGTCTGTGGTCTCTACAGCGTCTGTGGTCTCTACAGCGTCTGTGGTCTCTCCAGCGTCTGTGGTCTCTACAGCGTCTGTGGTCTCTACAGCGTCTGTGGTCTCTACAGTGTCTGTGGTCTCTACAGTGTCTGTGGTCTCTACAGGGCCTGTGGTCTCTACAGCGTCTGTGGTCTCTACAGCGTCTGTGGTCTCTACAGCGTCTATGGTCTCTACAGCGTCTATGGTCTCTACAGTGTCTGTGGTCTCTACAGCGTCTATGGTCTCTACAGCGTCTGTGGTCTCTACAGTGTCTGTGGTCTCAGTGTCTGTGGTCTCTACAGCGTCTGTGGTCTCTACAGCGTCTGTGGTCTCTCCAGCGTCTGTGGTCTCTCCAGCGTCTGTGGTCTCTACAGCGTCTGTGGTCTCTACATACAGCGTCTGTGGTCTCTACATATAGCGTCTGTTGTCTCTACAGCGTCTGTGGTCTCTCCAGCGTCTGTGGTCTCTCCAGCGTCTGTGGTCTCTCCAGCGTCTGTGGTCTCTACAGCGTCTGTGGTCTCTACAGCGTCTGTGGTCTCTACAGCGTCTGTGGTCTCTACAGCGTCTGTGGTCTCTCCAGCGTCTGTGGTCTCTCCAGCGTCTGTGGTCTCTACAGCGTCTGTGGTCTCTCCAGCGTCTGTGGTCTCTCCAGTGGTCTCTATAGCGTCTGTGGTCTCTACAGCGTCTGTGGTCTCTACAGCGTCTGTGGTCTCTACAGCGTCTGTGGTCTCTACAGCGTCTGTGGTCTCTCCAGCGTCTGTGGTCTCTCCAGTGTCTGTGGTCTCTACAGCATCTGTGGTCTCTACAGCGTCTGTGGTCTCTACAGTGTCTGTGGTCTCTACACAGTCTTGCCAAACGATCTGCATTTTGGATTTGACATTTTTTAGTTGAGTTCTGATCAAATATTGCTATTGAAGAGACTAATAAGTGCACCTACATAAAATATCTACACCTATGCATTGATGCAGAACAGATTTATGACAAAACTTTGACAATTTTGTTTAAAAAGACATTTAACATACTTTTTTAGGTAAGGTATTCTCAGTTTTTGTGACAGCTCGAAAGAAACTAATACATATCTACACAATTCTGCACCAGAACAACACAAAGCAAATAGCTTTGTTTGTTTTGCTACGATTCGGGTAAATTGAAACAAATATGAGATTTTTGTCATTAACCAGTAATGGATGCGACATGCTGAGATTCATGAATCGTTAATACTAACTGAACTCACCAGAGATCAGTAATGCAGTGTTGACCTCCAGCAACCAGTGACCTTGACCTGTTGCCTGTGGCTGTAGGTCGAATGATCCTGTCCGGCAGTAGTGACGGCCTCATCGCCATCGGCAGCGCCACCACCGGGATGACAGTTAGGGTGATCAATGACCACAAGGGGGCGCCCATCACATGCATCGATGTCTCGAAGCTGTCGGTATGTTGTGGCCTTCAACGTTCTTAGGTTCATAGGTGGTTTCCTCCAAACAGCCCAAACTTGGGCTAACGCAGGAGTTGTCCTCAAGAATTAGTGAGTCCACTACAGGTTACATATTTACCACCTGTGTGGGATCTTTTACTTCCCCTGGCCTAGACACCAGATAGAAGGGACCACCGGCTTTTAATGTCTCTTCCAAAAGACACAGGCAAATGTGGGGTGAACTAAATTGCCTAAGTTTCGAAATGGCGGTAGGTGGGATTGAACCACCGTCCCCTCGATTGACAGTCCGGTGCTCTACCGCGCGACCACCACTCCCCACACCTGTGTTTGTTTGGTGCACGTAGAATTGAGCAAGTGTGAGGTATATCATGTCTATAATATGAAGAATAAAAAACAATTTAAGACGGGGAGATGTGTCTATGCCTACAATTAATGCTGCCTGAAGTTTTTACTGTTTCATGTAGATTTGGATCATGTTGTTTGAAGATTGTCTGTGCATTTGTAAAGAGTTTTATAAATATATCTCACACATGTACAAATGCACTCAAATTAACACAAATACATGCACACTCACACACACCACACGCACACATGCACGTGCGAACTCACACAATGGCAAAGCTACATCAGTGTATGCAGAGAGAAACCTTGCAATGATGCCATGAAATATCTTGCATTTATTCCATGAAAAATCTTACATTGATTCCTTCCTGATTTCAAGGTAGATTTTTCCAGTACATTATCTGAGTTACATTATTCTTACTCTGTTTATACAAAACCTACATGCTCGCAAGACATTCACAGTTGTGAACTTACACACAAATTTTTTTTGGGGAAAATAATACATTGTTGAAAACTGCTAAACAAAACAGCGGTAACCTCCACCCATCAAAACGTGTTACGTCATGTTGCACACCAATGCCCTAAGATCATCCTCGGCATAAGATCATCCACTACATGTGATCTTCCACAATATAATCCATAGCACAAAAACAACCATCTCACAAAATCAGTCCAACAGATCATCCCCATCATAAGATCACCCATAACATGAGATCATCCACTACCAGGGTATATGAGATCATCCACTACATGGGATCAACCATAGCATGAGATTATCCCACCATGAGATTTAACAAGAGATTATCCCCACCACTTTGATGTGCAGTGTCACTAACGTATCTTTGTGTCTCCATCAGCCGGACAACTTGGAGACAGTCTCGAGCCCTGAGCTGTGGCTGGCATCCAGTGCTGACCGCAGAGTCAGTGTATGGTCAGCCGACTGGTCAAAGGACTTCTGCGAGCTCATTGATTGGCTGACATTCCCCGCACCTGCATTCACACCAGATGGCACTGCGATCAGACAGGGCGACAATGTAAGCTGTGTCACATAAATTGTACAGTATTTATTAATTAATTTATATTTGCATCAGTTAATTTTACTGGCTGAAATTAAAAACATCCTTTTACTCTGTGACAAATCATTAGTATCACATTAGTAGATTTTTAAATGTTTCTGGCTAGTGAAGCTTGCCTCTGCAGCTGATGCCAATTTTGGCTGTTTCCAATTTTAATAGCTACGGTTTGAATGGATTATTTACGGATATTAATGTGAACTGTAAAGCGCCATAGAGCACCGTGTGATTATGGCGCTATATAAATATTGTATTTTATTTTATTATTATTATTATTACAATTGCAGCAATCAAATTTTGTGCTTATTGTGAACACTGTGTCGAGCTTATTTAACAACGTTGTTGTGTTGTCGTTTCAGTCCAACTTCCTGGACAGTAAAGGGACTTGAGACTGAGAGGTGACTGTTTGTTGTGTTGTTGTTTCAGTCCTACTTCCAGCAGGTGCCCCCCAGTCTTGTGCAGTTCTCCCTCGAGGAGCCAGACACGGTTGTCTACACAGGCTACGGCATGCACAAACAGGTGCTGTTCTACAGCCTGGCCCACAAGAAGGTAGGTCCACGTTCCTTCTTGTTCCTCTCTTGGCATCCCTTCTTGTTCCTCGCTTGGCATCCCTTCTTGTTCCTCTCTTGGCATCCCTTCTTGTTCCTCTCTTGGCATCCCTTCTTGTTCCTCTCTTGGCATCCCTTCTTGTTCCTCTCTTGGCATCCCTTCTTGTTCCCCTCTTGGCATCCCTTCTTGTTCCTCTCTTGGCATCCCTTCTTGTTCCGCTCTTGGCATCCCTTCTTGTTCCCCTCTTGGCATCCCTTCTTGTTCCTCTCTTGGCATCCCTTCTTGTTCCTCTCTTGGCATCCCTTCTTGTTCCCCTCTTGGCATCCCTTCTTGTTCCTCCCTTGGCATCCCTTCTTGTTCCTCCCTTGGCATCCCTTCTTGTTCCTCTCTTGGCATCCCTTCTTGTTCCTCTCTTGGCATCCCTTCTTGTTCCTCTCTTGGCATCCCTTCTTGTTCCTCTCTTGGCATCCCTTCTTGTTCCTCTCTTGGCATCCCTTCTTGTTCCCCTCTTGGCATCCCTTCTTGTTCCCCTCTTGGCATCCCTTCTTGTTCCCCTCTTGGCATCCCTTCTTGTTCCTCTCTTGGCATCCCTTCTTGTTCCTCCCTTGGCATCCCTTCTTGTTCCTCTCTTGGCATCCCTTCTTGTTCCTCTCTTGGCATCCCTTCTTGTTCCTCTCTTGGCATCCCTTCTTGTTCCTCTCTTGGCATCCCTTCTTGTTCCTCTCTTGGCATCCCTTCTTGTTCCTCTCTTGGCATCCCTTCTTGTTCCTCTCTTGGCATCCCTTCTTGTTCCTCCCTTGGCATCCCTTCTTGTTCCTCCCTTGGCATCCCTTCTTGTTCCTCCCTTGGCATCCCTTCTTGTTCCTCTCTTGGCATCCCTTCTTGTTCCTCTCTTGGCATCCCTTCTTGTTCCCCTCTTGGCATCCCTTCTTGTTCCCCTCTTGGCATCCCTTCTTGTTCCCCTCTTGGCATCCCTTCTTGTTCCTCTCTTGGCATCCCTTCTTGTTCCTCCCTTGGCATCCCTTCTTGTTCCTCTCTTGGCATCCCTTCTTGTTCCTCTCTTGGCATCCCTTCTTGTTCCTCTCTTGGCATCCCTTCTTGTTCCTCTCTTGGCATCCCTTCTTGTTCCTCTCTTGGCATCCCTTCTTGTTCCTCTCTTGGCATCCCTTCTTGATCCTCTCTTGGCATCCCTTCTTGTTCCCCTCTTGGCATCCCTTCTTGTTCCCCTCTTGGCATCCCTTCTTGTTCCCCTCTTGGCATCCCTTCTTGTTCCCCTCTTGGCATCCCTTCTTGATCCTCTCTTGGCATCCCTTCTTGTTCCTCTCTTGGCATCCCTTCTTGTTCCTCTCTTGGCATCCCTTCTTGTTCCCCTCTTGGCATCCCTTCTTGTTCCCCTCTTGGCATCCCTTCTTGTTCCCCTCTTGGCATCCCTTCTTGATCCTCTCTTGGCATCCCTTCTTGTTCCCCTCTTGGCATCCCTTCTTGTTCCCCTCTTGGCATCCCTTCTTGTTCCCCTCTTGGCATCCCTTCTTGTTCCCCTCTTGGCATCCCTTCTTGATCCTCTCTTGGCATCCCTTCTTGTTCCTCTCTTGGCATCCCTTCTTGTTCCCCTCTTGGCATCCCTTCTTGTTCCCCTCTTGGCATCCCTTCTTGATCCTCTCTTGGCATCCCTTCTTGTTCCCCTCTTGGCATCCCTTCTTGTTCCTCTCTTGGCATCCCTGTCGTCAGGGGTGAGGTTGGTCGTGGTTATCATCATATTTTTCTTCGTCTTTTCTTTCCTCACTTTTCTCTCACAATGTTCTCTGCCAACAGTCTCCAACTCCTTCTGTCTTTTGCTGTCGTTCTCCGTTCTCCTCCAACTCTTTCCAGATCTCTCTTATCACAACCCTCACATCCACATCACATGCATTAACTGTTATCAAGTAACTGTGTCGGACATTATAATTGTAATAAGAGGATTGTGGTTCTCACGTCATTCACGTGTAACATGGTTTATATAATATGGCGACACAGTCATTAAATGTACCAACAGAGAAAGCAATGTGATGCCATGCTTGATGGCCTATGTATGGATCAGTGCATGTGACATACAGTAGAATGAGGTCATGTGCTGGCTGTTGTAGATCCTGAGGACGGTCAAGCTGTCCCACTGGGCCACGTCGATGGACATGTGTCCAGGCAGTCCCCTCTTTGCCATCGGCAACAGTGGTCAGTGACAATTCTGTTTCCAATATAATTTACTTTACTGTCATACATTTGTTCCGCAGTAGTCCTGTTGTGCATCCTGAGACAGTCAAGTGATAGAGTGTGTCCAGAGTAGTGTAGTTGCTTCGTATGATGCCAACTATGTTGTAATCCCTATGATAATATGTGGAAGACTTCTGTATAATACACATGATTTAAATTTATGAATACAGTTTTCATTTAATCCACGTAACAATCATGGTTCATTTGGCGTTCACGTTGCACTGTCATTTGAATAATAATGATAATTAATTTGATGATTGATAGAATGTATGTTGATTAGCACTTTATAAATTGTTCAGCTGAGGAGTCACCTGCAGAATAAACCCATACGCATAAAATTGTATGTTGTGTAGATCTGCCCTTGCAATATGCATCATGTCTAACCCCTTTTTCAAATACCTTTATTGTACAACAGGGGGAAGTTATCTCGTGGTGTTTGCTATTATGTTGTTGTAAACGAATACAATAAAACAAATGCCAAGAATCATGTATGATCAAAATAAATAGAATAAGAAATAAATAGCACAGAACAATCTGCCAGTCATTTAAGAAACATCAAGTATATATATAACATACATCAGTAAAGGACCATACACCACATGCACACACACACACACACACATACGCACGTTCTCATGTAGCCAGGAGGCAGATCATTTAGAAAATGGATAGAGGTTGGGATGAAGGATTTTCAAGAATGAGCAAGTCTTAGCGTAGGCAGGTGAAACCAACGACCAGATGGGAACAGATTGTAACAGTGTTTTAAAGAAATCTTCCTTCCCGTCCTCTGTGCCTCCGTCTGTACAGTGCTTCCCCCTGTGTACGTAGTGTGTCTAGCTGCTGTACAGTACCTGTCCCTGTGTATGTAGTGTGTGTAGCTGCTGTACAGTACCTGTCCCTGTGTACGTAGTGTGTCTAGCTGCTGTACAGTACCTGTCCCTGTGTATGTAGTGTGTCTAGCTGCTGTACAGTACCTGTCCCTGTGTATGTAGTGTGTCTAGCTGCTGTACAGTACCTGTCCCTGTGTACGTAGTGTGTCTAGCTGCTGTACAGTACCTGTCCCTGTGTATGTAGTGTGTCTAGCTGCTGTACAGTACCTGTCCCTGTGTACGTAGTGTGTCTAGCTGCTGTACAGTACCTGTCCCTGTGTATGTAGTGTGTCTAGCTGATGTACAGTGCCTGTCCCTGTGTATGTAGTGCGTCTAGCTGCTGTACAGTACCTGTCCCTGTGTACGTAGTGTGTCTAGCTGATGTACAGTACCTGTCCCTGTGTACGTAGTGTGTCTAGCTGATGTACAGTACCTGTCCCTGTGTATGTAGTGTGTCTAGCTGCTGTACAGTACCTGTCCCTGTGTACGTAGTGTGTCTAGCTGCTGTACAGTACCTGTCCCTGTGTATGTAGTGTGTCTAGCTGCTGTACAGTACCTGTCCCTGTGTACGTAGTGTGTCTAGCTGCTGTACAGTACCTGTCCCTGTGTATGTACTGTGTCTAGCTGATGTACAGTACCTGTCCCTGTGTATGTAGTGCGTCTAGCTGCTGTACAGTACCTGTCCCTGTGTACGTAGTGTGTCTAGCTGATGTACAGTACCTGTCCCTGTGTACGTAGTGTGTCTAGCTGATGTACAGTACCTGTCCCTGTGTACGTAGTGTGTCTAGCTGCTGTACAGTACCTGTCCCTGTGTATGTAGTGTGTCTAGCTGATGTACAGTACCTGTCCCTGTGTATGTAGTGTGTCTAGCTGCTGTACAGTACCTGTCCCTGTGTGTGTACTGTGTCTAGCTGATGTACAGTACCTGTCCCTGTGAATGTAGTGTGTCTAGCTGATGTACAGTACCTGTCTCTGTGTATGTAGTGTGTCTAGCTGATGTACAGTACCTGACCTGTGTATGTAGTGTGTCTAGCTGATGTACAGTACCTGTCCCTGTGTATGTAGTGTGTCTAGCTGATGTACAGTACTTGTCCCTGTGTATGTAGTGTGTCTAGCTGATGTACAGTACCTGACCTGTGTATGTAGTGTGTCTAGCTGATGTACAGTACCTGTCCCTGTGTATGTAGTGTGTCTAGCTGATGTACAGTACCTGTCCCTGTGTATGTAGTGTGTCTAGCTGCTGTACAGTACCTGTCCCTGTCCCTGTCCCTGTGTATGTAGTGTGTCTAGCTGCTGTACAGTACCTGTCCCTGTCCCTGTGTATGTAGTGTGTCTAGCTGCTGTACAGTACCTGTCCCTGTGTATGTAGTGTGTGTAGCTGCTGTACAGTACCTGTCCCTGTGTATGTAGTGTGTCTAGCTGATGTACAGTACCTGTCCCTGTGTATGTAGTGTGTCTAGCTGATGTACAGTACTTGTCCCTGTGTATGTAATGTGTCTAGCTGCTGTACAGTACCTGTCCCTGTGTATGTAGTGTGTCTAGCTGCTGTACAGTACCTGTCCCTGTGTATGTAGTGTGTCTAGCTGCTGTACAGTATCTGTCCCTGTGTATGTAGTGTGTCTAGCTGATGTACAGTACCTGTCCCTGTGTATGTAGTGTGTCTAGCTGATGTACAGTACCTGTCCCTGTGTATGTAGTGTGTCTAGCTGATGTACAGTACCTGTCTCTGTGTATGTAGTGTGTCTAGCTGATGTACAGTACCTGTCCCTGTGTATGTAGTGTGTCTAGCTGCTGTACAGTACCTGTCTCTGTGTATGTAGTGTGTCTAGCTGATGTACAGTACCTGTCCCTGTGTATGTAGTGTGTCTAGCTGATGTACAGTACCTGTCCCTCTGTATGTAGTGTGTCTAGCTGATGTACAGTACCTGTCCCTGTGTATGTAGTGTGTCTAGCTGCTGTACAGTACCTGACCCGTGTATGTAGTGTGTCTACCTCCTGTACTGTAAGTAGCCAGTAGTACAAGTTCAAGTCTGATGTTCCAGAGCGTCTCCTCAAGCTCATTGACTACTACGAGGGCAGCTTCCAGGACTTTGTAGGCCACAACGACAGCGTCCAGCTCGTGAAGTTCTCGTCCGACGGGTCACTCTTCTTCTCCGCGGCACACGCCGAAATACTCATCTGGGAGGTGGTGGCATAATGATGTGAGGGTGTCAGAGATACTCATCTGGGAGATGGTGATGTGAGGGTGTCAGAGATACTCATCTGGGAGATGGTGATGTGAGGGTGTCAGAGATACTCATCTGGGAGATGGTGATGTGAGGGTGTCAGAGATACTCATCTGGGAGATGGTGATGTGAGGGTGTCAGAGATACTCATCTGGGAGATGGTGATGTGAGGGTGTCAGAGATACTCATCTGGGAGATGGTGATGTGAGGGTGTCAGAGATACTTGTCTGGGAGATGGTGATGTGAGGGTGTCAGAGATACTTGTCTGGGAGATGGTGATGTGAGGGTGTCAGAGATACTCATCTGGGAGATGGTGATGTGAGGGTGTCAGAGATACTTGTCTGGGAGGTGGTGATGTGAGGGTGTCAGAGATACATGTCTGGGAGGTGGTGATGTGAGGGTGTCAGAGATACTTGTCTGGGAGGTGGTCATGTCAGGGTGTCAGAGATACTTGTCTGGAGGTGGTCATGTGAGGGTGTCAGAGATACTCGTCTGGGAGGTGGTGATGTGAGGGTGTCAGAGATACTCATCTGGGAGGTAGTGATGTGAGGGTGTCAGAGATACTTGTCTGGGAGGTGGTGATGTGACGGTGTCAGAGATACTTGTCTGGGAGGTGGTGATGTGAGGGTGTCAGAGATACTTGTCTGGGAGGTGGTGATGTGACGGTGTCAGAGATACTTGTCTGGAGGTGGTGATGTGAGGGTGTCAGAGATACTTGTCTGGGAGGTAGTGATGTGAGGGTGTCAGAGATACTCGTCTGGGAGGTGGTGATGTGAGGGTGTCAGAGATACTTGTCTGGGAGGTGGTGATGTGAGGGTGTCAGAGATACTTGTCTGGGAGGTGGTGATGTGAGGGTGTCAGAGATACTTGTCTGGGAGGTGGTGATGTGGGGGTGTCAGAGATACTTGTCTGGGAGGTGGTGATGTGAGAGGGACTCAGTCTGTTGTCTTTCATGTGCAACATCGGTTGGAATTTAAATAAAACAAAATAATGTACCTGCCGACAGGAGGCAAGGCAAATTAATGTATGTGTTTATACAATACGAATCACTGCTTTATTTGTTGTTCTAGCTATAGATAAATGTTGCTGTGAATGTAAATTGTTGTTTTAAACACAAATTGTTCTAAAATGACAATGATTCATTGTCAGTGTTGTGATGCCATACTATGTCATTGGCAATCTCTATATACACAATTGGTGTCTTACGTTACATAAATAAGTGAAGTTAGCATACGTAATTTTTAAATAATTCATAACTTGGCAGTGGCAGTTAATTAATTATATGAACTCATAACAACTACCAGCAGATTGCTACAGGAACTGTTTTGTGTGGTTTGTATGAACACACCTGTGTGTATAGATTTTCTGTGTGAAAAGTGTTGTTGTTTTGTGAATATTTGTATTTATTTATTTAGAAAATAAAGTTTCCACAAGACTTCTTGCTGTACGAGTTATTACAAGCAGCAATGCAATTGGAATTATATTTGGTACTACACATATGGCCAGTTGTCACGAATCGTCGACAAATGGAGTTTAGAGAGGTGTTTTTTAAACGTTATGCTATGATTACTGACTTTTGGAAACTTATAGAGTATATATTGAGCAAATCGTGGAAGAATTTGGGCACCTTTACTATGAAAATTGAAACTTTGACAATGTTTTGAAAGTACATCTACTAACTGTCTGAAACCGTGAGTATGCACGCTATTCACTATACTTAAAGACATCTTATTGCTATGTAATATCTAATTTGCCTGCTATATAACATCTCTTATATATGTACAATATATATACGTGCTAGCGATTCAATAATAAATATGTATTCTAATGTTTTTAACTTTAAGGTATAGCATTGAAGTAGTTTGTGCACTAAAAATATATTCCTTTTCATAGACATGACCTTCTGTCAGTTCATACCTGTACCAGGTCCATGTAGGGTTCATTTATATAATACATCCCTGGGTGTCTAGAAGAGTGTGCGAATCCAAAAAGGTATGGCTTATCGACACAGGACAATTATATTTAAAGTTGGAGGTGATTTAATTATGCATATCCATGGTTTCATATACATTTATTTTTGTTATTTATCTCTAAAACAGCGTAACTTAGAAATGAGAACCCTGATTTGCCCCCAATGTATTACTAAGTATTTATATTTTTATTCAGCAATCTTATGATCTCTGCTATGACGATTCATGTGGTTATTGTCTAAAAAATGTTTTATTACTAGGATATGATGGCATACTCACGGTTTCAAACTTTCTGGTATATTATTAACAAAAATGTTTTAGAAATGGCATACATGCACTTGTAGCTATGCAAACACCATAGAATATGTGCATAAGTAATGCAACTCTATGATATGGCTTGAATAACTTCAAGCAATGTACCTAGGAACTAAGGAAATTATGCATACTCATGGCTTCATGCATACTCACGGCTTCATCTTGAAAGAATTGCTAACAACCTAAACATTCTTTTCATGTACAAAAATAGAAGAACATAAGAACAAATAAAAAACCCGTATCTGATTCATGAAATACAATTTTATTGGCACATTGAACAAACAATGGGGGAAATTGAGCGAATTCATTTAACCTTCTTAATTAGGTCTTAAATTATTTTGCTTTATCCATTTTATTGGCTATTGCCTGTGATATGTAAATGTTGTTAATGTTACTTCGGAGAATTGATCTCAAATGTTAAGCGAACATTTTCTGCTGCCTACGGCCTACTGGCAGTTGTATTTTTCAAGCTGCATATCAAAGTGAAGACATGCTGCAACCCTTTTAGTTCCACCCACACTTTCTGGGTGAGGCAGAAATATGACAAAGTCAGTTTTGTTTATAGGAGCAATATCCTTAACTACTGGTGTAACAAATCTCCCTGGCATCTTTCGAGACTGATGATAAAATGAAACAATGAGCTCATCATCTTCGTCATCTGTTTCTGGCTCAATGATCTTTCCAACATAGTGCTTGGGGTCTTTTGATTTAAGTGGCATGAACCTCACCAATATAATCATCCACTTTCCCTTCCCTGTTCTGCACGACCTCTTTCTGTGTATCCTCTTCCATATCTTGCTCCTCTCTCTCTCTCTCTCTCTCTCTCTCTCTCTCTCTCTCTCTCTCTCTCTCTCTCTCCCTTTCACTGGCTCTCTCTGCATCACATCTGTTCTATGCCAGTTTTTGTAGCGGACTTCTGTGCACATGACATGCCTTCTTGTTTTTCCCGGATCTTCCAGCTGAACTAGGAGTGCTGGTGATTTCGGAAGGACACGCACTGCATCAACCATCAGGGCCACGTTTGCATGTTTTTGGCATAAGCACTGACGACGGGCGGTGTACTTAATTACGTGAATGTATTTTGGTCATGCCAGACAGAAGACCGACAGGGAGATTTTGATGCCTGGGTGATCCACCTGAACTTGCGGTGCAGGTTCTGCATGGTGTCAGTCAGCCCAAACACCCCATTTCCTCGTACTTGATTATTTTTAGATGGCAACTCATTGCAGTTACTCGGCCTTTTCAGAAACTCGACAACCATGGTCTGTTGAGATCTGGCGAGTGAGGCTCTCACGGATGTCCTCTTCTTGGAGTTAGATGTGTACTCACGTGACATGGCAATTGTGTATCTCATCAATTTTGAGTATCCACGGGCACCTAGCTTTGCTTTGAACACAGTTTTCTTCGCGTGGAATGGAGCCTTGCGTATACATGAAGTTGTCTCTGTTAGTGGAAGCAAGGGTCGGACACGGCCTGCATTTGGTGTAACATTGACTGATGTTAGAATCTCAATGGCTGCCCAATGAGGTGATGGTATGGGTGTGGGCCGCAAATCGGTGGGTGGTGTCTTCCGAAGCTCTTTTCGCAGTGATGTCACCTCCTTCTGATAATTTTCAAGTGCCCTCTTCACAGCTGACGGGCGTTTGACAGTTTGCTAAAGGGCATCTTTACAATCATACTGAAAATAAACCAAGGAAACCATCCAGTTACATGTACAGTTAATTTACTGGAATGTTTAAAGTATTGGAATTTGCATTCATGAAAGATGAGAAACGAAGTATTAGTTATTGAGCACATTATGTTCGATACATTTATTAATTGTGTTTTTTAGTGTACTATGTTGAAGGTTACACACATATAAATAGCACAATAAGATGGTAAGCTCTTAAAGTAAAATAATTAGAAACGTTATGAAAGTGTATGATGGTTACAACGGTTATAATATGAGGGATCATATTAATGTATTTTGAGGTTGATAATCCCAGGTCACTCACTTTCACTCGCCTACGTCTCGGGGTCCCCATTGGGGTTGGGTTTGGCTGCTGGCCTGCTTGTCTCCCGAACTGTCGCACGTCAGCTGCACCTATATTGGCTCTTGCTGCTGCAGCAACCTTTGCCTATGTGCAAACACGGACGTTTAAGCAAAAGACGTGTAAATAAAGGGCTACAGAAATGAATTGCCCGGTACTCCGGTTCGGCTGAATGTTCATCCCGATATCTCTGGGTTCTCAACCTATCCTTTTCCTTTTCAGCTGCAGTTTTCCCACGCTTGGTTGGCAGTCTGAAATAAAAGGGTAAAAACCTCACGTTAGGTCCATGCCTCTTTGTTGCGATGAAATTGTGCAGAAGCCATGAGTATGCATTAATTCTTCTGTGACTATGTACAATTTTTAAATCAAATAGACACTTATCCTATAGTTATGATCAGTGTACATGTGTGGCTTGTTGATTTAGCATGAATCCTTTCAGTAGTAATGTATATAAAAGTAGTAGATATAGGTAACAATCTGCCTCAGTTAAAGTCCCTTAAATGGGTGAAGCCATGCGTATGCATGGAACGATGAGTACTGGGTATGCATCGATTCATCAGAGACTATAAAAGAAATCAAAATCAAATAACGGTTAATGGTAGAGTGCTAATCATTTTGCACGTGTGTCATGTTGATTTGCCACCTATAATTTCATTTGTGGCATAAGTTGAGTGATTTTAAGTTCACTTGGACATATTTATTAAAGTGAGTGTTGAAAAAAATAACATGCAGTAATCGAGAAATTTTTTCAGGAAAGTAGCTTATATGTGTCTTGCGTCAATCCTTTCATTAACATTGTCAAAAGAACTATTAGATAAGTAATAATCTATCTAAGTTTGGATCCCATAAATGAATGAAGCCATGAGTATGCATGAAGCCATGAGTATGCGTCTTGTCTATGCCAGTTTAAACCAAAATAAAACGCCTAATCTGCTTTATTATCGCGGACAGTTGTAATGACACACCCCTCCTACAAGAATATCAGCATATTGCACACTAATGTCCATATAAAATACTGAACATGCGTTTAACATATATTTACATGTTTATTAATTTCACATGATTTCACAAAACTTGTTGAGTTGTTAGGAAAAGAAAGTTACGTTTTCTTGCAGTGCATCGTGGTCGCTGTATCTCTTGTTGGTGTGTTGGCGGTCTTTAGTACCAGTATAAAACAGTAGACAACGCCACAGGCCCACATCAAGAATGACTGTTAATGCATACTCACGGCTTCAGCATACTCACGGCTTCATATTTGAGGGAAATTGTCATAAATAAAAGGGTAACACATCTACAGATATCAGATTTGGCCTATAATACGGGAGTAGTTCGACAATCATCTGGTTTTAATATGTCTTACTAATCTATACATATCTGGATCCAGTGAATAATCAAAGAGCATACTCACGGGTTCACTCAAACCTACCCCAAATCAGTTTTATCCAAATGTTTCATTTATTAATATTGTTTCCAATTTAAAACAGGGTTGACGCAAATGCCTAAGTATGTTACGTAATGTTCACCGTGATAAACCTGCCATATAGTTGTATTCTTTTCTAGATTGGTCCATATGAATGAGTGCATACCCACGGTTTCACAAAACTTCCCCATCATAAATATGATACCCACAATCCAGGATCTATGTCAAATACATTAATTTTAGTGTTCCTATATCCACAAAACATAGGTCATCATAACTCTATTCTAAGTGTATGCCTTAATACTGTTGTGTACCTAGAAAACACAATT
Organism: Oasisia sp. SBJ-2009; assembly: GCA_964017155.1. NCBI lineage: Eukaryota > Metazoa > Annelida > Polychaeta > Sabellida > Siboglinidae > Oasisia > Oasisia sp. SBJ-2009. Next base: position 30,279,533 of record OZ024858.1, read on the forward strand.
TAAAGAAACAATTAGTAATAAGTTACACAAAAATACCCAAAATATGACACATAATCGACAATAGTAGGTATTAGTTTTCATTATAGATATACAAAACTAGGTATCCCCTCGAAGCTCTCCGCAAGAGAAAGATGGACAACCTATTTCCAGTATTATAATGACTATATATAAGGCAGTAGGGACCGAAAACCTGTTTGTCGACGTTTCGTGACAAGTGGCCATATACATATGTAGTACCAAATATAATTCCAATTGCATGTGTTAATTTATATTGTGTTGCCCTCAATATATCTTGCAGAGGCATAAAGTTTTATTATTGTTGTGCAGCATACATTCACACTGTCCCTATACTCTCTATTCCCTCCTGTCACCTCCCCTCTCCCTTCTCTCACCCTTATCTTACACTCCTCCATCCCTCCTCTCTCCCTATTTACTCCCTCCTCTCACCCTCTTCTCTCCCTCCTATCACCCCCCTCTCTCCCTATTCTCTCCCTCCTCTCAACGTCCTCTCACCCGCCTCTCTCCTCCCTTCTCTCTCTCTCCCCCTCCTCTCCTTCCTCTCACACTCCTCTCTTCCTCCTCTCACCCGCCTCTCACCTTCCTCTCTCCTCCCTTCTCTCTCTCCCCCTCCTCTCCTTCCTCTCTCCTCTCACATTCCTCTCTCCTCTCACATTCCTCTCTCCCTTCTCTCTCCTCTCACATTCCTCTCTCCCTTCTCTCTCCTCTCACATTCCTCTCTCCCTTCTCTCTCCTCTCACATTCCTCTCTCCCTTCTCTCTCCTCTCACCATCCTCTCTCCCTCCTCTCTTCCTCCATAACCATAATATGTTTTGTCCCGAAGTAGGTATAGAATTTGTTGAAACTACATCAATTTTGTTAATACATTTATACAAGCATACACACATTATGTCATGTTCACACACAAATGATAAGCCTATACTGTAGGCCTACAATACATACAAATTGGTGAACTTTTAGTAGTTCTTGTACCAAAAAAAATAAAAATTATAATTTTACAAACTGGGGTCAGTAGCTCTTAATAAGACGATGTTGCTATCATAGGAACCACCATAATTTCACGGTGTAAAGTAGTATGGTCCTTATATACAAGGTGTCTATATCATGTTTATTTGGAAGTGTTTGGTGATAGGCTAATAGTAATGAACATAATTGTATTTATTGATTTAGTTGACATATATAGCCATTTGAGAGAGCACATATATCACTGTAGTTATTTAGCAAACATGTTTTTATATAATATATAAAGCCATGCCAACTGTGAGGGTATATTTTGTTTTTAATTGAACCCCGGCGTCTTATCGTCCTCTCTCCCGCCCCCTCGCACTTTGTTGTTCATAAATTTGTTTTGTTCTTCAAAATGGCACCATCGATATTAAACCACCACGCTGGCTGACCCAAATAATGCATCCATTAAATCAAGGTCAAACACGATGCCCAGTGTCGTCATCGGTTATTTTGGTCGTTATGTCGGCCGAATCCGCAGCCCGGAACCGAACACTGAGCGCTGCAAGGAACAGCCTGCCGTGCCGTCTGGGTGTCCGACGGCTGCCTAGTCGTAAACGTCTTACGCAATTTTGACGTTATGCAATGTCAGAATGGATGGCAGGGTTCAATTGGACAGCTTGGCCAGTAGGGGCTCGTGTTGGGCCGCACCCTGACGCAAGACACGCCCCGATGCGGCAGTAGAGGCCAACGGGCTGCCGATAATTGCTCCTTTTGGCGGGAGAAGCGACGACCAGTGAGACAGCGCCTGAATATCTCCGCTACACAAAGGGGTCGATACAGATACAGAGTCAGGGCGAATAGTTGTCAGACACAGAACAGCATCGAAGCAGCAACATGAGAGAAATCGTGCACATCCAGGCAGGCCAATGTGGCAATCAGATCGGCGCAAAGGTAAGGTCAATGGGATGCACGAAGATAGACGTTATTTCTGCTTCTACCACGTTCAACAGACTGAATCAAAGTTAGCGCATATAATTGCGCATTAAATTCGTGGGATACGGGCGTGACGCAGCACGTGCGAGTTTGCAGGCAGATGTAAGCCGGTCTTGAAGCTTGATTATTGCGTCCCACACGGTCGATCTATTAGTATTAGTGCCATTATTTATAGCACACGGTTGGCTAGCAAGGAACTATAAGGTTGAAAACACCGAAAACGTTTCGAGTAAATTTTTTAAATGGGAATTTTTTTTCATCAATATATTTGAAAATATTTGCTTCCATATGAAAGTATATATGTTGAACGTCTAGGAATAATTGTTCTTCTCGTCCAATCTATCCTTGTTTTGTTGCGTAAATAACGCGCTTTCTTCGGCGCCACCTGACGGAGTTCACTGTGGTGGTAGTGACTCGAATTGGTAATCGTAGGTGAACATTTTGATGGGGTTTTTGAGGTGCGGGCCTAAACTGCAAAAGTACCTATTTTTGATATGAGAGGTCACATAAATGCTTTTGGTACGATGTCTTGCATTGGGGTCTTGTCTTCAATTGCATCAAACTATTCATTGTGTACACTGCAGCATGCTGATAACGTAGAATATATACGAATGTAAAAATTTCTGATCATTGATCTATTGAAAGATATACTGTTTAATATAAGATTACCTGAACACATACTCAACATGTTACAAAGTATTGCAGCACATATGTAACGTTTCATAGCACAGGTATACGTATTCCTGTTTCAGCAATCACATTTGCTGATTACATAGAATACAAAATAATGTTATGCATTCTGGCACCATTTTAACATTAGACAGGGATACAACTGTCATATTACAAGACCACACTGTTATCATATATAACAAGAAATAGCAATGATCTGGTCCTTCGTTGTTTCGCAAAATGAGTTTAGTTAACGTTGAATACAAATAACATAGGTCCACCTATCAGTTCAGGTGAGATACGATATCAATATCTAATGGACGTTGCCGGAATACATGTTGTGACCTGTCTGTTGGAACAGGAGGGGCTAATGTTGTCCTTACCGATTACCCATAGATCATCGGGACGTGGTCCTACTGTAACAACCCATTCCAAGACATTGCAAACATTTGATCAGCTGCTTGTTTCACACCCCACATCTCCCACAATACAGTCCTTTACCACATTACCGGTATCAAAGTATTGCCGTGACGCAGATATGTCAAACATGACTTCGTATAATTGACACCAGACTCACGATTGTGCTGTTCCTATACTGACTTGCTTGATCCAACCAACGATGACCTTTCTGATGCAACACTGCGCCATTTCATCTGACAGCACCGCGTGGCTCTTGTGTTTCAAGTACACCGTTAACTCCCTTATAGTGTATCACCGCAGGAGAAACTTTCACTTGGTCCTTAGAGTAGCACACACTGCTTATTTCCTCCAGAAAATGACACATGTAGGTCTCGGTGAAATCTACTTGCAAGGTGCATTAATTTAGGTTTTAAGAATGGCAAAGTTCTCGTTTTTAATGCGGTTTGGAGGCATCCATGCATTCCAAGAAATCGTCTTTGAAGTCAACATGAACTTCGAAATAGTCTCTCATATACAAGTGTCGTTTTTTTATGGTAGCATGGCAATTAAACTGCTTACGAATTGGTCAGTGACGGATGATAATTATGATACTGAACTGGCAGGCTAACAGTTATGTTATGTTTTCACTACGTCTACGGAAAAACATTTACTTGTGCGCAAATATACGAATTCGTCAACTACGTATGAACAGCAGTAGCCTCGGACCACGCGGTTCAATTTCACATTATAAATCGGCACGGTAAATGTGCGATCTAAATTTGGTTTGGGATTGATTGAAAGATGAAATCAAGCCAATTAGTATAGGTATTAATATTTGACCGACTTCGGCAACGTGTCAATTCATTTGTGCGTTTCGGCTGCTGAGTTCAAGGCTATTTTATACCGCGACAGCAGTACTGTGTTATCGCTCCGTCTCAGTTCGCATCGCCAGACGAGGCGCATTGGCTCTGAATATATTTTTAAACTACTGTCCCAATCTGAATTTGTGCACAAAACAAAAAGTCCAGGGCCGAAGCGAAGGGTCGGTGTTGCACGTGAAGAACGGTCTCGCAAAAGGGATGAACATAATGTATGCAAATACTATAAAAGCGGTGTTAGAATATCGTGTAATGTATTTCCTTTAAAATAATAAAAAAATCAATGATTAGTAAAATATTCATTGCGCGACGGTCGACTGGAATAATTATTTGTTGGATAAATGATTTGTTTACATGTGAATGTGGGCGATAATAAAAGTTGTTAAGCTCCGTCGAACCAACCAAGTCCAAAATGGATTGCGCGATTGCCTTTGACGCTTTGTCTCTACTTGAGCATCATTATTCTTTATCCTATTATATTATCCTATTCTATGAATGTTTATATTATAAGGGACACCGTTTTTGTTAGCTAACGCTCTGTAACTGTAATTAAATGGATGGATAGATCTCAGTGAGTACGTGAAGAATTCGTTTTGTTTTGCCCACCCGAGGCGTTAGCGGTGGTGGAAGTGTAACGTCACACACCCACAGGCGAAATGTCCAAAATGTCAGCCTCCAGGGAGGTTCACTATTTATCCTTAAAACCTAATAAAAAAATTCAAAACAAAATATGGGATATGGTTCAATGAACATTGTTTAATGGTTTAAGCAATTTTTACTTTTTGGGTTGCATGTTCCTTTAAAATAATATACACTATTGAATGTTGAACTGAGTAAAACTTGCGAATGGTGTACAGTTTTGAAATAAATTCAGACCCAACGTCTGGCGATGCAAACTGAGGCGGAGCGATAACACAGGACTGCTGTCACGGTCTGATAACCTTGAACCCAGCAGCCAAAATGCACAAATGAATTGACATGTTGCAGAAGTCGGTCAAATATTAATACCTATACTAATTGCGCTCACTATTGGCTTGCTTTAATCTTTCAATCAATGCCAGAATGTAAATTTAGATCGCACATTTACTGTGGCGATTTATAATGCAATTCACCGTGGTTCGAGGCTATTGCGGTTCATACACAGTTGACAAATTCAGAAGGTTGCTACCAATCACCAGTGTTCAAATTGATTGACAAGGGGTTGCCAAGGTGGACAAACCTGTCAACTAGGCCAGGGAACTGTTACTGTTAAGTCCTACGATGTTACTGACATTCTCCATAATGCTGTGGTATTCGGGGTTGCTGTGTTTGGCAACAAAGTGAAGTAGGTCGCACGGTCGCGTAGGGCAGAAAGCTGTAAACAGCAACGGCGCTAAGCCGGGGAGTGCTGTGTTATGTTGGTTAGTCATTCATTTTGTGGCTGTTATAACTGTTATTAATCAGTTCTTTTTGTGCATGGACATGTGAGTAATGGCACACTTGGCTGACTAAATAAACCATCTTGACAGTGTGTAGTTGAAACTGTCATTATCGGGATAGATGTCCCAGACCCGTACAGCTTGGAGGCTTGACACTGACTGGACGGAATGGGTAGATGATGTATCAAAATGGCCCTCTGTAGATTATGGCTGCATTTAAACATAGTTCATAAACATTCCGGGTATGTACACTGCAGAAGCCCTGAAGTCATTGAGAAGTCACGATTCGTACACACCGTATCTCGCAGCACATGTGCAGACTGTGGTGTATCATGCATGCATGTGGTGTTTCGTACATGTTACTGCTGACATTTTAAATATCCCATAACATTTCTAGACATTGATCTAAATATTTTATCTTGCCTTATTTTTATACATAAAAATTATGTATTGGTTTTGACGGTATTTATTTATTTGTGCAAATGTTTAGTATGTGTTTCACATGTAAATAGTGTAATAATTAGTTTTAGGTTTTTTTTAGTCATCGACTACTTATTTACTATGTTTAATAAATTATTAACAGTTTTAATATGATATTTATTTATCTGAACATAATGTTGACGGTTATATTTATTATTATTTTATAACACATAATGAGTAATTTTATATGTTATTATACAACACTTTGAACGTGCTAGCTATTGTGCTTTATAAATAATAAATATTATTATCACAGAGCCCTGTTTTTGTACTGAGAGCGAAAGTCACAAAGTCATGATGTGTTAGATCATTGTGTGATTTTAATGGTGGTTTATATGAATCAACATGTCCGATACGTATTCTGGTTCATGACAATTTGAAGAATTAAACGTCAATAGACAGTCAATATAATATTTTCTATAGTTTTTTAAAGACTTTTTAACAATTATATGGGAAATGTTCTGTAGGATATTCCCTGTAGGAAGTATTCCATAGAAAACTAAGAAATATCCTATGGTTTTCTATAGAATATTATTTTCTATAGGCAATATCCTATGGTTTTCTATAGTAAAAATCCTGTAGACTATTCTATATAATTCTATGGAAAACTAAATGCAAACATCCTATAACATATTGTATAAAAAATCAATAGTTTTGTTTTGCAAAGGGAATATTTATCAGAATAAAGAAAACCTATAATTACATTATCAAAACACTATTATGGCTGCATTATCATAGCAAAACAATAAACTAAAATCAGTAGCAGAAGGTTGCTACCAATCACCAGTGTTCAAATTGATTGACAAGGGGTTGCCAAGGTGGATAAACCTGTCAACTAGGCCAGGGAACTGTTACTGTTAAGTCCTACGATGTTACTGACATTCTCCATAATGCTGTTCGGGGTTGCTGTGTTTGGCAACAAAGTGAAGTAGGTCGCACGGTTGCGTAGGGCAGAAAGCTGTAAACAGCAACGGCGCTAAGCCGGGGAGTGCTGTGTTATGTTGGTTAGTTACATTTCATGATGAGCCAACAGTGAATGGAAGCTAGATTCAGTTACTTCCAACCAGTGGTAAAATTCAGTGTTGCTTTCAGGCTTAATATTCAATGTAATACTGTACTGTTTGCAACACCAGAACCTAAAAAGTATTTATTTAGTAAATCAATAAAACACTAAGTTATACTTGCTTTTGTTCCATTTCAAGCCAGATTGATGATTACACAATTACACAAATACTGCTTCATGACTTAACCAGAAATAATGTGAAGGGGTGAAGGAACGGGAACATAAGTCGCTTAACCCATTAGACCCCAGCCGTTTAAATTGACTTGTGCTCCTGTTCCCCAAGCTGCAGCCACTGATTTCACCAATTCGGGGTGCTTGCACATTTTAAGCTGTATCTTCAAAACTACTGATTTTCTATAATTGCAAGTTGTGTTTATTTTGATGTTCATTTAATTATCTTTAAAATGGTGTAATTATGGTGTATGTTGTAGAAAAATATATTGTAATATGAAGGTGACAAACATAGAACATTACTATTCTGGACAACAATATAGTAGAATATCACGTTTTATTCACATAAAATGTATTATAATTGTTCTATTTGCACATGCTCTGCCTTGTTTAGACATAGTACTATATAAATCAGTTCATTTTGTCTGAATATGGACAGGAAACACAGCTTTGCAAGACTTCTATCTTGGTTGTCATCATCCTATATGTGACGTCTGTGTCATGCCAATGTGTATGTTGACATCGTGGATCACTGGCATTTTGAAACCTGAAACAACGAAATGTCAACCATTACGAAAATTGACAATGTTACCTAATGATTTGTTATAATAAAACACCTAATTGTCATATATCACGACATAATCAACAGTTTCGGTGCTAAAAACCCGACTGGTGTTCACCCAACTTGGACAACGAAACATAAACAAAGCTCCGATCATTCATTTTATCGCTCATTCAGTTGTATTTCGAACGTAATGTAAACTTACCTTCAGTTCAATGCCAGAAGTGTCCAAATCCAACGATATATAAGCACAAACTTAATCAGTAGTAAACAGCTACGATGTCCAAGACGCCGCCATTTTTGGAGATCCACAGATGATGAACTTCAATCACGAAAAACTCGAATTTTTTCAATGTGAACCCATGTCAAAATTACCCAGGATTCATAGCTAAGATATCAAGGAATCAGTGGGAATTAGTCTCATAAGTATCCGCAAGATGGTGCCACCGCTAGAGGCTTTTTCCGTGTCGGACGCTTTCGGGCGCTCTGGGGAGGAGCGACCCGGACGCTTTCGGACGCGTGGGGTCTAATGGGTTAAGCTGTTATAGGTGTGTGTGGGGAGGGGGGAGGAAGAGGCAACCTCGTGTTGCCATCTACAAACCCAGGCAGCCCAGAGGAAGATCTATGGGTTTCAAGCAGTTCTGATTCAGAGGAAAATTAACAACCCTCCATTGATCTCTTTCAATTATCATTAGTACTTACTAATTAAGCTGATACAAAGGCTATAGCAATGATGTTTGTGGCATGTGAATTGCGTTGAATAAAGTTATACTTACAATGCAACTTGAACGTGCATTTGTTGCATGGCCCCTAAATTCTAACCCTGACGAGACAAACGTGATTGATATCGGCGCAAAAGAAATAGCCACACAAACCAAGCCCTGGCTATACAATAGATCAGTTTAAAAAACAATTGGATTGGTGCTGCGAAGGCCGAAGCCGACGGCAGAGCAGAGCAGAAGCCAGGGGCACAACAGACTCAGCATCGCAGTTGTACTTCTGTGTTAAATTTCTTAGTATCATTAAATTGTTTCTAGCTACACCTGTACAAGACAAACACGAGGACTTCATAAAAATAAGTGACATTTAATTACAGTGTTATTGTTAGCTGTAGCACCCATTTCCCCCCCGGCGGCAGAAATTTGGGGTCCACGACTGACCGCGTTATATCCAATTCGCCTTATAAAGAGGCGTGACTGTATATCATAGAAATATGACCCTGCAGCCATACAAACAAACTTGTTGTTATTGCCAAGTAGACATTTCATTGTGATATTTGTTTGATAAATCTACAAATCTGTAGCCAGCTCACTTAGCAATATTTTACAATTCTCTATGTTTAATGAGCCATGTGTCAATATACTATGCAGAGGTAGAACTACCTGCTAGTCCGTGCACTAGTAAAGATAAGGGCGGACTAGTAAACCTGCCTAATAGCTTGTTTTTTATTCAGATCATATCTTTACTTTTTCATTAATTAGTTATTTATTTTTGTGTTATTTCTTTGTTACCTTTATGAAAAGAGCATTGTTAGTTTACCGGGGTTGCGATGTATACTGTTTTTGTTAGATTTAAATCAAATTGTATCAACTTAAATTTGGGTTGTTTTAATATTTTGGCGGACTAGTACATTTTTGACTTTACTAGTCCCGCTGTCTAGTAAAATAAATGCCGAAGTTCTACCTCTGCTATGCCATAGAAATATATCCTCCCCACCCCGGTTTATAAAATAATTATCAAATAGACATTTCACTGTGGTGTTGGAATAATAAATCTTCAAACCCATAACTATCCAAATTGGCAGTTTCACATTCTTTTATGTATAATGAGCCGAGGGTCAATACACAATACTATAGAAATATGGCTTACCCTCGGGTACTTTTTGTTATTACGAATATATATTTCACTGTACATCCTTAACTATAAATGTATTGATTAATCACACTGGGAACGGAGCAGAGATGGAGTAATCGTACTCGAGTACGAGTACTTTTGAAGTACTCGTACTCGAGTACGAAGCAAAGTAATCGTACTCACGTCATTACCAAAGTAATCGTACTCACGATTACTTCTCACGATTACATTTTGTTCATATGAACAGTTGCATGCAAATATATTAGACAGATAAAATGACAATATTATAAATAATCTAATGAATGTAATATTAATTGAGCTATTAATTTTCTATTACTGTTAAGCATTTCAGTTAAATAAATATTCAGTCACATTTCCCTAATTAAAACATTCACTCCCCAGAGAAGCCACATCTCCTGACCCTCCTGCTTACTGTAATCTGGTAGTATAAAGTTATATTGCCACAGTCCCTGGGAAGCACTGCAGTAGATAAGCATCCCCTAACATCTTGCTTTCTAATTTTAGATTCCACCCCACCTGTACTGTTTGCTCTGTCAGTAGGGCGTGAATGACTGGTCATGGTTCCTATGTATCCAGAATCCTGACAGGGTCTGGGCAGTTAGCTGCTAAATCCCTGTCTATTGTGTTTAATAAAGTGCAAACTGTAAACCTGCCTGCAGAGGTAAAGGCCAAAATATGTTGTATGTTATGTTAAGCCAGGAGGTATGTAATAAAATGCCTATGTTGTCCTCAGAAGAGACACTACTAATCACTGCTAGGATCTTGTGAAGAAGTGTGACAGTTCACCTTCAAATTCAGCCAGGAAACCAGAATAGCTAAAGAACAAAGGGTCAGGTGCAAATCCATCCTCTGGCTCTGAGCAAACAAAAGTTGTGGTCAGTGCAGGGCCATGGGACATCTGCTGTTAAGTGTCTTCATCAGTAATTAGCACTGTTGGGTGAAGTTGCAGTCATGGTAATCAGTTTGGCAGGCATTATATGTGACAGTGAAAACAAAATGTTGATACTGACAATGTATTTGAAAAGGTATTTGAATTCAAATATAAATAGTTTACAAAAGTATTTAAATACCATCAAATACAAATGTATTTGACCCCATGTCTTATATAGTATATAGTTGAATTGGATACTCTTTTAAATATGACCCCCCTGGATTTGAAATGTTGTTGTAATGTGTTTTTGACATTTAAAATAAACAGAGGACATTTTAAATTCTTAAATGCATCATATTTGTATTTGATTCAGAAACCATACCAACCCGCCCCAAAATCATCTGATTATTAATAATAATAACACCTGGATAGTGGATAGCAGTAATCAGTTAGAACACTAGATAGTGACACAGCAACAGAACAAGAATGACACCTAGGGATTCCATGAAAGTCGTCTTTATGTTAGAAACAGGATATTCAATAAAGTAATCATGAAAGTAATCGTTACTACATTCTAATGTAATCGTACTCGAGTACATTGTAAAGTAATTGTACTCGTACTCGAGTACATTTGTTTTCTAAGTACTCGTACTCATGCATGTTCAAAGTAATCGTACTCGAGTACATTTGTATTGTACTCGCTCCATCTCTGGAACGTAGTGTGATGAGCACTCCAGAAACCTAAATCCCCAACATCCACGGATCCTTTCATAAGTTTCAAACACTGCCCCCTTTTTTGATGGCTATTAAAATTAATGTATTCCGGGAGCTAAGTGCAGTGGGTTATTTTGTTGTATTATATAATATTTCTATACGGCATAACATCGGTGCCATTGCACAAAGTAGGCCTAATTAGTGGAGATGTGACGTACGAAATTTGTACTACAATGCGGAAATTAATCTATGAAAAATATATGTAATTTACGATCGTATGTCAGCAGCCCATTATAACTACGCGTATCGTTCGTTATGTATCATATCTAGTCACGTTGGGATTTGCTCCAATGCAATGAAAGCCAATGATTGCAATCACATAATATGATCACAAATTACCAGCCCTTTCAAACAAACATTTACCGGTAGTCAATAGTCACTAGAAAAAGTGGTTAGCTGGGGTATAAAAGTCATTAGAATTTTTTACTGGTATTAATCGTTATAATCTCATCTTATCCAATGTCATTCTTTGTCTTTTTATACATAATCTGTAGTAACATTCTTTATAATGTTATTATCAACTGCAGTGTTATTATAATTGCTGCAGTCATATTTTTATCTCCAAGATTCAGTAATTTTTGTCCTTTTAAAACAGTGCTTAAGATGAACATTGTCGTTCTGATATGATTACACTAGTAGTGCTAGTAACATTGGCACAGCACACAACATTGAAACAAATATTATGGCAGCATTGAAATGTGACAAAATGCATTGTAATGAGCATTAAAATATGTAATAATTAAATATAATTTTTTTTAACATAAAACAATAATTTAAAACTAAAATGGGCGACGGAATTAATATTTTTTTTGATCTTCTGCTGGCCATTTATACTGTATAATGAACAACTGTTATCCATATTCGAACAGTTCTGGGAGGTGATTTCCGATGAGCACGGCGTCGACCCAACTGGGGCATACCATGGCGACTCAGACCTCCAGCTGGAGAGAATCAACGTCTACTACAACGAGGCGACAGGTGAGACTGGAGACATGCCACGATGTCTGGGTCTGTTAAAGTGAGGCCCGGTGCCTGCTCCTAGGTTTAATTTGGTTGTTACGTTGTTATGACTGCAACATGCTGTTAATGGTATTCTGCCTGCTGATTTATGCCAATTTGCGTATAGTTACTTTGTTAAGTTTAGAACAGTGTTCGCAATTGAACGATTCCGCCTGTTAAAATGGTAAACAAAACATCCAGTTTCAAAACAACATTTTATTTGCAATAATATCAAGGTGAGCAGATTGAACTGCAATACCCTTTGTTGTTTAACTTTCCAAAGTTCTAGGCAGTAGACTCCCTGTTACAAATTACTTGCTTTCCTTAACATGTGTTACGATGCTTTCTAAACCTATGGGCAGTTCCACGGTGTCGGTAGCCTCGGTTACCCAGACTCCGTTAGGTGGCAGCACTTTTCAGCCCCCAATAGCCAGTACAATTAGCCACCGACACCACAGAACTAGAACATAGATTCACTCTTGCTGCACAATCGCCTGTACCGGCTTCTTTGCCTGCCCTTATCCAGTTCGTTATTGTTTACCTAGAAGGGTTGAAAAAAGTCAATGCAATAAAAATAACTATATATTATTAACATCATGGCTATATATTACAAAAACGTTGCTTTGTCAGACGTTCTGTTTATTTATTGTAATTTGTGGATAGTTCAAATTATGCAAATTGGTTCGTTTATGACGACACCAGGCGTGTGTGCATACATGCGTGTATGTGCGTTACATCATATGTGGCAGTACATTTTGTATAATAATTTGTACATTTTCATTTGTGTGTTTTGTATGTTTAAAAAAAAAGGTTCATTATGGAAGTTATATTTTAGTATTTATTAGTTTAAAAATTTCAAACTTGTACCTCAGCATATTCTGTGACAATACCTGCACAACATTTGGATTATACTGTTACCATAAAATCTACCACAAATAGCCACTTATTAAAATGCGTATACTGTGATTAAAAACATGCAATTTCTCCTGTGGCTGGTTGCGTTAACCTTGCCATACGAATACCGTCGGTCCTGATGAACAGGATTTTTGCCTAGAAACGGAAATCCACAAAGCGTCTACCTCCTCTAAGATACGTGAAACGGAAACAGGTGTCTCTGCAAACTGACATGACTGTGTTTTATGTCACCAGGCGGGAAGTACGTGCCTCGCGCCATCCTCGTCGACCTTGAGCCCGGCACCATGGACTCGGTCAGATCCGGACCCTTCGGCCAGATCTTCCGACCGGACAACTTCGTGTTCGGCCAGAGCGGTGCCGGAAACAACTGGGCAAAGGGCCACTACACCGAGGGCGCCGAGCTCGTGGACAGTGTGCTGGACGTCGTCCGTAAGGAGGCCGAGAGCTGTGACTGTCTTCAGGGCTTCCAGATGACACACTCACTGGGCGGCGGAACCGGCTCCGGCATGGGAACACTTCTCATCAGCAAGATCCGAGAGGAGTACCCCGACAGGATCATGAACACGTTCTCCGTCGTGCCGTCACCAAAGGTACACACGTTGTTTCGACGCTGTATTAATTGCTCGATTTGTAGTAAAACCTCTTCAGTTTCATTCCATGTGCTTGTAATGTTACTTCGAGGAATGGTCCAGTTTTTTATTTTGCACTGATAGCTGTTTAGTTTGTGTAGATAACTTGGTTAAATTGATTAACCGAAAACAGTTATAAAATATAGGATAGTTAGTGACAATACAAACGTTTTCAAATGTCTTGTGCAGCGCTACAAAAGAAATCATTTTAATATAATAGTGTCCCGGTTCTTACCCTGCATATTGATAGTTTAAAAATGTTGATCCAAGTCGCTAAACGATCTTATGTCTTGGTGTGTCCTCGCAGGTGTCTGACACAGTCGTCGAGCCGTACAATGCTACTCTGTCCGTCCACCAACTCGTCGAGAACACAGACGAGACGTTCTGCATCGACAACGAGGCTCTGTACGACATCTGCTTCCGCACACTCAAGCTAACGACGCCAACGTACGGCGACCTCAACCATCTGGTCTCTGCGTCGATGTCCGGCGTCACGACCTGCCTCCGATTCCCCGGCCAGCTGAACGCTGATCTGAGGAAACTCGCCGTCAACATGGTGCCATTCCCACGCCTCCACTTCTTCATTCCCGGCTTCGCTCCTCTGACGTCCCGAGGCAGTCAGCAGTACCGCGCCCTCACCGTGCCAGAGCTGACGCAGCAGATGTTTGACGCCAAGAACATGATGGCCGCCTGCGACCCCCGTCACGGGCGTTACCTTACCGTGGCAGCGATCTTCCGAGGCCGCATGTCCATGAAGGAGGTCGACGAGCAGATGCTGAACGTGCAGAACAAGAACAGCAGCTACTTCGTCGAGTGGATCCCGAACAACGTGAAGACGGCCGTGTGTGATATCCCGCCGCGTGGTCTCAAGATGTCCGGCACGTTCATCGGCAACAGCACCGCCATCCAGGAGCTGTTCAAGCGCGTCTCCGAGCAGTTCACGGCCATGTTCCGTCGCAAGGCTTTCCTGCATTGGTACACGGGCGAGGGCATGGACGAGATGGAATTCACGGAGGCCGAGTCGAACATGAACGACTTGGTGTCTGAGTACCAGCAGTACCAGGACGCCACAGCCGAGGAGGAGGGAGAGTTCGACGAGGAGGAGGAGGAGGGCGAGGAAGCCTAGATGTATGGGATATAATCAATGTGAAACGTTGACACAGGACTGTGCTTGACAAAATAAAAGTCACATGGCACATTTGGTCAGTTATTGTCATTTGTACAGTCGGTGTGATTGTCCATAGTATTTAGTTGCTGCACCCACGACCCCAAAAGACATTTGTACATTCTGAAAATTCATATATTTGAATGTGTTTTGTGGCTCAGGGAATAGTGCTGGCCAAACTTATATAATTTCTTTTGTAATGGAATTTAGAGTATTATTACATTGACTAAACGTATTAAGCACAGTTGTATTTTTTCGCATTAAAGTTTTGTTTCATGAAATACGTGATCACGTTGTCAGTATCCAAGTCGCGCGCTCACACACACTGGTGACAATGAGACATTTTGTTTTGAAGAATTAATGCTGACGTTCACACTAAAGAATTATAAATATACAATGTAGATGTAACAAATTGCAACATCGTATTAACTGTTATATATGCAAGTTGCTACAATGCAACCAACACGAATTGCAACCATATAATTAAATATGATTTGATTGTAGGCCTACGATACTGTTTACCAAAAATACCTTAATTATAAATGTCTCGATAAATCCTACTGGGAGCGGAATCTGACGAGCACAGGGGAGCCGGTTCTCTCCAGAAACCTCACATCCCCCGCAAAATGCATGGATTCTTTCATTAGTTTCAAACACTGCATCCAGCCATAGCCATAGGCTCTCTTTTTCGACGCATGTGAAATAAATGTATTCCGAGAGCTATGCGGAATGGGTTAAAGCCGTATTCGACATAGCGCAGGACATTAGATATGTTGACAATCATACGTATACTAAGGAAAATAATCTACCCCGGGTATATGAAAAAAAAGTGTAATTTACGGTCGTATGTCAGCAGCCCATTATAAATAGGGATATCGCCAGATCGTTCGTTATGTAAAACAAACGGTAAAACAGATTTAAATTTACAAGTTTTATTGTTTACGAAATGTTACATCGAATGACGAAAAAGCACCGTCGACAACCCGTCAGTCATTTCCAACGTTCGGTTCGGTAATATTGATTACCAAGTCTAAGACACCGGTGTGTTGGTAATCAATATTACCGAACCGAACGTTGGAAATGACCGACTGTTGGAGACGGCGGGTAAGTCATGGAAGGAATCTGCAAGCCGGCCACCCAACCTCAAAACCCTGTTAGGGGAAGGAGGAGGTGTGATTTTCCAGGTGCTTCAACAGCGAAAGGAGTTTACTCTCCTCCCGACCATGGTTACCTAAAATAAATTACAGCGATCCGGACATCAGAAATCTGCGTATTAGCGTCCAATAATAATGATTAATATCAGTGTCCTATCAGCCGCAACCCCGTTGACTGGACCGCATCCGACATCTCGTCTCGTCCCGTCGTAGTCTCGCTTAACCGACTGTCGGTCGGCTGCGGAACTACGCCGAGAAGACAGTCTGGTGACATTTGCCGGCTTTTGTTTGGTATCCGCGTGATCTATAAAATGCTGCCACCTCACGGACACTGCCGTAATATTTTTTTTTATAAACAACTGCAAATTTGTATTTCTATTTATTTTGGGTTAATATAAGTTTAATTTTTAATAGTTTTTATAATACAGCATTATTTGATCAAAAGGTTTCCTTATTTAATTTGTATGCTATCCGTGTCGGGCTAGACAATGCTGCCACCTCACGGATACTGGTTAATCCTGCCGTAATTCTTATTTTATAAACAACGGTAAATTTGAATTTTTACTTACTGTTGTGTCAATATAAGTTCAATGGTGAATACTTTTCATATGATATTATTATCTTGTAAAAGTATATCGTTATTTTAATTTTTATTTCATAGTTGGCCTGAGAGCCAATCAGCGTCTCTACCCTATTCTGGGGTAAGGCTGCCCGGATGTAGAAACTTAAGCATATATACTGTCCCAGGCGTAGTTGAGGGGGCTTAAAAGTGCTGCCACCTCACGGAGTCTGGGTAACCGAGGCTAGTCCCGTCGAAGCTCGCGAACAATCCTTCCTGCAGCCGGCTCGCCTTGTCATCGCCCGTAATTTGGAATGAGGATGGCGCCGTTGAATTGTCTGTCATGTACGTGTTCTCCGGATTAGCAAAAGTCCGATTCTAGATTAGCAGATCGATCTTCGTGCAGCAGGAGAAGACTCTTCAGGGTCCACATCTAGAAGCCGCGATATACCACGCCGCGTGCTTCTGAATCGCGCGTACATATGGTTGCCACGCAGAAACAATGCAGGTCACGTGACAACAGTTCCGCGTCTTTTGAACAGTTAATATATCAAAATTAGAGATTGGTCAAGTTAATATCATATATATATATATATATATATATATATATATATATATATATATATATATATCAACTAATGGGCAATTCCACGGTAACGGAATTACAATTCACAATATTTTTTGGTTTAAAATGGTTATATTTTCCCACTCAGCATGTGTATAGAAAAGAAACTTAAACATGGTTTGAAGTCCATACTACACCCTATAAGTACCAGTGGTACCTGTTAAGAAATGTAAAATAATTATACAATTATGGCTGTTTTAATTTTGGTAACGGAATTACTCAGAAAATTTGAACATCAGTCTGATATCTGCAATCTACCAGGGCCAACAACTAGCATTAATAAATATACATATAACATGACATTGTATTGGATAGAATTTTACTCAAGATAATATATGTACTGTTTTTTTTTTTATAGTGAACAGGTTTTGATCGGTAACGGAATTACGAGTCTGACTATTTTTGGAATAAAACATCAAATAATAATTGATGCTCATTTTGTCTTTTCTGCAAGACTACAGAACACCATAACTTCATGTTCAACTAAAAATAACAATTGTACTGGCCAATAATTGTACACACAGTACAGCAATGTATTTCACATTTAACTCAAAATCAGTCGAAAGCAGTTATTGAACTCCAGTCCATCTGTGGGTCAGGGAGGATGTTAATATCACAATCTTCATCAGTAGAGGCAGTCAATATATCCCCAACATCAGGCCACACAAATTTACATAGTTCAACACACTTCAAGTAATTTGTCACCTTAGTTTTAAAAACCCGGGAAGACACATTGTTTGGCTTTTTTTTTACAACCATCCACTTTAAGTCCAGACATTTTGGCAAGGTCTTTTCTGTATTCTCAAGTTTGATTACCCATGCTGTTGTCTTCTTTGTCATCTTCATTATTTCAGTGTTTTAATTTTGAAGAAGTTCCTCGTGGATTATTATTTGATGTGGTTTTGTATAACAGTCACAAACAATGTAACCAACTACCCTCTGACTCTTTGCAACTGCTTAATGTTGGGAATTAGACTGATCTCATTCCAGTCATATGAACTTTATCATTTTAAATTCAACCATGGCTTAGTTGACGCATCCATGTAAAATATTCTGACAGGTCCTGGCAGCAACTTTGTTGAACTCATTGGATGTGATCACGCGATATCACTCCAGAGCACAATTGGATTCATAGTCTTGGACAATAATTTTTTTATTATTATTATTTATTCAGCCTCCGTTGCCGGAGAAGAAACATTACATACATATTCATACGTGCAATCACATATAAAATACACACGGTGGAGAAAAAAAAACCTGATAAAATAAAATAAATAGCAACGATACATACAGTGGCATGGTATAATATATAAAATTCAGTGTATATTGTGTATATCAGTTAAAATAAAGAGACGCGTAATATATTAGAGTGCAGTGGTTAAGAGATGAACTAAAAGATGTTGCATATTATATATAATATTATGCACACAATGGGAATGCAGTTTCTCCTTGACCGTCCCACTGTCCACACTGTACAGTAGTCATGTGGCGCCATCTGCCGAACAACCGGCATGCATCTAACAATAATAATTTTATTCGGGGTTACTGTGTTTGGCAACAAAGCGAAGTAGGTCGCGCATGCGCACGGTCGCGTAGTGCAGAAAGCCGTAAACAGCAGCGGCGCTAAGCCGGGAAGTGCTGTGTTATGTTCTTCTAGTTTCTTCTAGTTGTTTCCAGCACTCGGCAACATTCTTTTAACTGGTTGTTGGTTAGTCGTTCGTTTTGTGGCTGTTATAACAGTTATTAATTAGTTCTTTTTGTGGATGGACACATGTGAGTAATGGCACACTTGGCTGACCAAATAAACCATCTTGACAGTGTGTCGTTGAATCGCTATAGCGCATAAACTGTCATTATCGGGATAGATGTCCCAGACCCGTACAGCTTGGAGGCTTGACACTGACTAGACGGAATGGGTAGATGATGTATCAAAATGGCCCTCTGTAGATTATGGCTGCATTTAAACATAGTTCATAAACATTCCGGGTATGTACACTGCAGAAGCCCTGAAGTCATTGAGAAGTCACGATTCGTACTAGCCTCGGTTACCCAGACTCCGTGAGGTGGCAGCACTTTTAAGCCCCCTCAACTCCGCCTGGGACAGTATATGGGCTTAAGTTTCTACATCCGGGCAGCCTTACCCCAGATTAGGGTAGAGACGCTGATTGGCTCTCAGGCCAACTATGAAATAAAAATTAAAATAACGATATACTTTTACAAGATAATAATACCATATGAAAAGTATTCACCATTGAACTTATATTGACACAAAAGTAAGTAAAAATTCAAATTTACCGTTGTTTATAAAATAAGAATTACGGCAGGATTAACCAGTATCCGTGAGGTGGCAGCATTGTCTAGCTCGACATGGATAGCATACAAATTAAATAAGGAAACCTTTTGATCAAATAATGCTGTATTATAAAAACTATTAAAAATTAAACTTATATTAACATAAAATAAATAGAAATACAAATTTGCAGTTGTTTATAAAATATATATTACGGCAGTGTCCGTGAGGTGGCAGCATTTTATAGATCACGGCTGCTACCCAAACAAAAGCCGTTAATGTAGCCAGACTGTCTTCTCGGCGTAGTTCCGCAGCCGAACGACAGTCGGTTAAGCGAGACTAGATTCGTACGCACTGTATCTCGCAGCACGTGTGCATACTGTGGTGTATCATGCATGCATGTGGTGTTTCGTACATGTTACTGCTGACATTTTAAATATCCCATAACATTTCTAGACATTGATCTAAATATTTTATCTTGCCTTATTTTTATACATAAAAATTGTGTATTGGTTTTGACGGTATTTATTTATTTGTGCGAATGTTTAGTATGTGTTTCACATGTAAATAGTGTAATAATTAGTTTTAGGTTTTTTTTAGACATCGACTTTACTTATTTACTATGTTTAATAAATTATTAACAGTTTTAATATGATATTTATTTATCTGAACATAATGTTGACGGTTATATTTATTATTATTATTGTTTTATAACACAATGAGTAATTTTATATGTTATTATACAACACTTTGAACGTGCTATTGTGCTTTATAAATAATAAATATTATTATTATCACAGAGCCCTGTTTTTGTACTGAGAGCGAAAGTCACAAAGTCATGATAAGTGTTAGACCATTGTGTGATTTTAATCATGCGTGGTTTATATGAATCAACATGTCCGATACGTATTCTGGTTCATGACAATTTGAAGAATTAAACGTCAATAGGCAGTCAATATAATATTTTCTATAGTTTTTTAAAGACTTTTTAAAAATTCTATAGGAAATGTTCTTTAGGATATTCCCTGTAGGAAGTATTCCATAGAAAACTAAGAAATATCCTATGGATTTCTATAGAATATTATTTTCTATAGGCAATATCCTATGGTTTTCTATAGTAAAACTCCTTTAGACTATTCTATATAATTCTATGGAAATCTAAATGCAAACATCCTATAAAATATTGTATAAAAAATCAATAGTTTTGTTTTGCAAAGGGAATATTTATCAGAATAATGAAAACCTATAATTACATTATCAAAACAGTATTATGGCTGCATTATCATAGCAAAACAATAAACTAAAATCACTATGTGTGGATGTGTTGTGGTGTAAACATACTGTACATACCAACACCAATTTACAAACATGTGCAGAAATGATGAAACAAATGCTGGTGTGCTCTTTGACTTTGGACATCCATACAATGTCTCAAAACCATAGATATTGTTAGTTATGCCTTGAAAGTGAGTGTAAATGGTGTCATATGTGTGTTTGTAGCCCATTTCAGGTCATCAGGAACATCTGAAAGTTCGTAAACTAGCTTAACAGTTAACATCCATGTGTCCACCAAAACATGTGTGACTGGCAATAATTTTATCCTGCATAAAGCCCTGTCACGCAATGACCCTTAGGCTTATCTGCCCCAATATTCCGGCATATGGGAAGTATCCACACTGACAGGCCACCTACATTTTCTGATAAAGTATAACAAGTGAAAAATGGAATTTTCATGGGCATTTCATGGACAACGACACACCGCCCTGTTTACATGTGAGCGCCTGCTGCACCAGCCGCTTTCTGCCCTACAAACAAACCGCCATGTGCGTTTAATTTATTCGCGTTTAATAATGTGAAGGGGTGAAGGAACGGGAACATAAGTCGCTTAAGCTGTTATAGGTGTGTGTGTGGGGGGGGGGGGGGAGAGGCAACCTCGTGTTGCCTTCTACAAACCCAGGCAGCCCAGAGGAAGACCTATAGGTTTCAAGCAGCTCTGATTCAGAGGAAAATTAACAACCCTCCATTGATCTCTTTTAATTATCATTAGTACTTACTAATTAAGCTGATACAAAGGCTATAGCAATGATGTTTGTGGCATGTGAATTGCGTTGAATAAAGTTATACTTATAATGCAACTTGAACGTGCATTTGTTGCATGACCGCTAGATTTTGCAACTCATTTTAGGCTAAATTCTAACCCTGACGAGACAAACGTGATTGATATCGGCGCAAAAGAAATAGCCACACAAACCAAGCCCTGGTTATACAATAGATCAGTTTAAAAAACAATTGGATTGGTGCTGCGAAGGCCGAAGCCGACGGCAGAGCAGAGCAGAAGCCAGGGGCACAACAGACTCAGCATCGCAGTTGTACTTCTGTGTTAAATTTCTTAGTATCATTAAATTGTTTCTAGCTACACCTGTACAAGACAAACACGAGGACTTCATACAAATAAGTGACAGTTAATTACAGTGTTATTGTTAGCTGTAGCACCCATTTTCCCCCCGGCGGCAGAAATTTGGGGTCCACGACTGACCGCGTTATATCCAATTCGCCTTATAACGAGGCGTGACTGTATATCATAGAAAGTGACCCTGCAGCCATACAAACAAACTTGTTGTTATTGCCAAGTAGACATTTCATTGTGATATTTGTTTGATAAATCTACAAACCTGTAGCCAGCTCACTTAGCAATATTTTACAATTCTCTATGTTTAATGAGCCATGTGTCAATATACTATGCAGAGGTAGAACTACCCGCTAGTCCGTGCACTAGTAAAGATAAGGGCGGACTAGTCAACCTGCCTAATAACTTTTTCAATAGCTTTTTTTTATATTCAGATCATATCTGACTGTCTGAACTGATGCAGGTATGTGGACTCTATGGGTTAAATCATGATATCAAGTACAATTCCAAGAAAAGTGCTGTGTTAATATTTAAAAGTAACTAATAAAATTATATGAACAATGTTGATGTTCCATCATTTAAGATTAATGGTGAAACAATCCAGGAAGTGGATAATGTGAAATATTTGGGTCACTTTATTTCTAAGACATTACATGATGACAAAGATATCTTACGCCAATGCCGACAACTATATGCTAGGGGTAATATACTATTGCGGAAATTTTACATGTGTTCCACTGAAGTGAAGCTGACTTTGCTGAGAACTTTCTGCTCTCCCATGTATACTGCTCAGCTGTGGTGGAATTACACAGTAGCAAGTATACATAATCTTCATGTGGCTTACAATAATGTGTTTCGCTTATTGCTGAATCAGCCTAAATATTACAGTGCCTCCACCATGTTTGTAGAATACCATGTACCAGATAGTAAAGCTGTAATTAGAAACCTTGTACATAAATTCATGCAGAGACTTGATGCTCTTATAATAAGTTGGTAATTGCAATTATCAACAGTGATATAAAATGGCAATCCAGGATAAGACGACATTGGATCAAAATGTTGTATATACATAATAGTTTTTGATTTAATGTACCAGTCTGGAATGTACCATTGTGCAATGTTTTTTTCTCTATTTACCATGTGCAATACTTTTATATTTTTCTATAGTCACTTGTTTTTTAGTGTTTATGTGGACATATGTATGTACTATGACAATCTGAAATAAAGATATTGAAAACACACACGACCATGCACTGGTGCAGGGCTCACTCCTATCATTGCTGTATCATTTCTACTCTACATAAACGACTTAGTTAATGCAACCCAATAGTTATATTCCGATGCAAATGACGTTACTTAATATAATAATTATTATTATTTGTGATGAACGTTTGACGATGTCAAGTCAGCACTGCCACTGACTGAGTCGACTCGAATTTAGCCTGTTTGAATACACTTTTTAAAGTATGCTTCAGCGCTGCTGAGTGTACCCTTCTCTGGACATTGTCATGCTTGGCTACAGCTGGATGGTGCACGCCACTGCTCATATAATGTCTCAGACTATAAAATGTTCAAGATCACATCACATAATGACTAAACATAAACCTATATGCATCCAATCATGTATGCGTATTTTTCAAAAAGTAAATAAACAGTTTCAATTTTAGCAGTAAATAAATAACATAAGACACTTTAAAACAAATTGGCAATCCATTTTTTTGAATCGTGAAATCTAACCACTTTAATGCATATTGCAGTTTTAAAAATATGCATGCATGATTGGTTGCATATATGTTTATTTTTAGTCATTATGTGATGTGATCTTGAACATTTTATACAGACGATCTATGTACAATTATTTTGCTTTAAGAGGAATGTTTTAATTTTTTTATCCCAAGAATTCATTGATTTTTTTATATACAGCATGTATTTCAATTTAGCCACAGCCACGCAAGATAGATTGGATTTTGGATTATTTTTATTTTTACAATAAATTGTTATTGAATGAGGATTAATTGTGTGTCTACTGTGCTTCAACAATGAACTAGGTAACAGTGTTTGCTTAATCAATCCAGTTCAGAGGTAATGGCGGCCACATGGGTTATACCACAAAGAATTGTACTGGGTCCAGTTATGTTCATATTATACTTAAAGGCCAGTATTAAAACAATAAAATTATGTGCTATTTATAAAGGACATCAATATGTTTCACTTACACACAACTGCTACAGGCTTATTCAAGAAGTAAATTCAGAATACAATAAAATATCAGTATGGATTCATTTCAACAAAACATCACTGAACATAACTAACATTATCTTTTCACATTTACTCCTGAAGGTAAGACGATGATCATGATGTTATTTTAATAAAAGTAACAAATATATATCATGTTACTTCAGTAAAGTCTGTAATTATTTAAACGTAGACTAGAGGAAACTGGTCAGTATAATATAAAGATTGTTAATGTATAAGTCATTATTTTTCTCCTGTGTACGCGTTAAATGCATATTTAAGCCACTTATCACACAACAAATTACAAAACTTTGTTATGCCAAACTTGGTGCAACTATTTATTTATCCATCCAATTACTATTAATATTAAGGATAAATAAACAATACAGCTTTCTATACGAAGCAATAACTACTATATTTTTATTTACTAAAGATGTAGCAGTAAATCCTAGCACAATCAATCGTAACCAGTGACATCACTTTGTTATCCGCTGTCACTGGTCCAATTAGTCCGTGCTATAACGCTCAAACTCCCAAATACACGTGAGCAACTAGCCTCGGTTACCCAGACTCCGTGAGGTGGCAGCACTTTTAAGCCCCCTCAACTCCGCCTGGGACAGTATATGGGCTTAAGTTTCTACATCCGGGCAGCCTTACCCCAGATTAGGGTAGAGACGCTGATTGGCTCTCAGGCCAACTATGAAATAAAAATTAAAATAACGATATACTTTTACAAGATAATAATATCATATGAAAAGTATTCACCATTGAACTTATATTGACACAAAAGTAAGTAAAAATTCAAATTTACCGTTGTTTATAAAATAAGAATTACGGCAGGATTAACCAGTATCCGTGAGGTGGCAGCATTGTCTAGCTCGACATGGATAGCATACAAATTAAATAAGGAAACCTTTTGATCAAATAATGCTGTATTATAAAAACTATTAAAAATTAAACTTATATTAACATAAAATAAATAGAAATACAAATTTGCAGTTGTTTATAAAATATATATTACGGCAGTGTCCGTGAGGTGGCAGCATTTTATAGATCA
>OZ024858.1:30307186-30452186 GCA_964017155.1 Oasisia sp. SBJ-2009
AGAAGGACTAGAGGACATGGAGTTGCATTAGCAAAGAAGCAGTGTAGACTAGATATTAGAAAATTTTCATTTTCCCAAAGAATAGTAAACTAATGGAACAAATTATCAGCTGATTGTGTAGGTGCTAGAAGTGTTAATATGTTTAAAAATAAAATTGACATATACCTAAGACGGGCAGGGTATACTTAGATAGATAGGTTGGACTCTCGATAAGCCAAACGGCTTCCTTGTCCACCTGCCATCTAGAGTTGATTCTCTAGGTGGCAATCTTGTTAAATCTTGTTAAATCTTGTTAATGTTCCCACAGAAAGAGTGAGTGGCGACCTCTGGCGGCGGCCTCACCCATCTCGTGCGGTGACATCCAGAGGTTCCACCTTTTTCTCAGGGTAGTTGACATTGTTTATTATTACATTATAGCTAATCAATAATAAAAGCTGTTGTCATAGATTCACAACGAATGAATCATAATTGTTAAAATTAAATTAGTTTCGTTCTTACAGCTATTTAATAGAAATAAGTGGTAATACACCTAGTGAATCAGAGAGCTGATTCACTCCAGACCACGCCATTTTGTAAATTAACGGCGCCATCATACGGATAGAACCAATTTGTTTTACATATAGTTAAAGTACACATTCAAACCACATGTCTGTACTATTGCTAATAAGTATTTCTTAAGACGTTTGTTAAAACAATATGTACAAACATATATTTGTATAAAACGTTACTCTCGTGACATCTCTAGCTCCCTCTCAGTAGTAGTCTCGCTTAACCGACTCTCGGTGCTGCGTTGTCGCGCTTACATTTTTCCGGTCGTTAAAAACGTTCCGGTAGACGTTTCTGCGCATGCGCAATAAATGTAAAATTATCAATGTCCAGCGAAACAAAGCATTTTCGGTATAAATGCCACGAGCTGTTCGTTAACTCTCGTACGATGATTACTGTGAAGAGTTTCTTAAAATGTCGTTCAATGCAATACTATATTACGTTTTTTTTTTATAAATCACTGTCACGGATTATGGCGCACTACTGTCACGTGATTTACGCTTGCTATCAAAATATGCCTCAAAACTTGTTTTCCTCGTGTTAATTTGCATCCTAACGAACAACCCGTAGTATTTATACCATAAATTCTTTTGTCTTTTCGCTGCACATTGATGATTTGACATATAACGCGCATGCGCAAAAACGTCAATCGGGAACGTCTATAACGCAGGAAAAAATGTAAGCGCCACAGCTACGTCAAGGGGCTTGAAAGTGCTGCCACCTCAAGGAGCCTGGGTAATCGGGACTATCTCAGTAGCTGTGATGGTACCAGAGTTAGATCATTAATCTTTCCCCTATAGACTGTGAAATTATTTACTTTTTTCTAGAAATTAGTTTTAGATCGACATTGTTTCGTTTCGACTGGCACGTTTTGTTCCAATGGCGTTTGCGTATGTCGCAGTTGTCATGACATTCTTTTTGTCCTGACGTCTCATCCGATTTTACAAAATGGCTGTCACTTGTTTTCCTATCGTCAGTTAAGACAGGTAGGTATAGTTAGTCGAGTATAGTATCTTTCCATGTACGGTTACTGACTTATTTTTAGGCTCAAAATGTCAAATTGTGAACAATTTATGCTTCCGCTTGCATATAGACCTATTGGAAACGCTGTCGACAGTAATAGAAGGGATAGACGAATTTGAATAATAATAATAATGTTTTATTTTTCTGTTGATTCTACGTCGCATTATGCTGTCCAGGGGTTATCGCTGAATTGGATTTACAGTGAATAGTTTGCGATGCAAATGTTGTGGGGAGCGGTGCGTTTCCAAACTTAGGTAGTTTCATTCACCCCACATTTGCCTGTGTCTTTCGGAAGAGAAAAGTCGGTGGTCCCTTATCTGCCATCTGGTGTGTATGCCAGGGGAAGTAAAAGATCCCACACATGGGGTAAATGTGTAACCTGTGGACTCACAAATTCTCGTGTGACTTTAAACGCCCTGCCCCTTCCAGTATTTGAGAGAAGAGAATCCAAATCATGGTAGAGATATAGCATTCAAGAAAGCTTGACGTCATCGTGACCGTAGTCTTTACTTTAATAATATTAAACAACGAACAGGTCGTCAAGCAGGGGTAACTAGTATAGTCTCGTTTAATGTAAATATATTTGTTGTATTAGGGCAATTCCATATTGGAGAGCCCAGACTGCTAAAAATTGAATCTTGGTGAAACAGTGTAAAAGTTGTACCACTGATGTAAAACATACATAAAATTCAGGCCCAAGGCCAAGTAAAAAAATTGGGCCGTCAGTTCACAATTTTTTTTAATTGCGTTTCTAATGGAGTGAATTCTTAGCAGTCAAACTAATGGAAAAACTAGGGCCAACAGAAACCCCTCCCATCTTACCATTAACGCTTAACTAATTTACCTTTGTTTTATAGATTTTCAAAGTTCATACTGTATGTATTCAACATTTAGAAAGCAAAGTGTACTGCATAAGCTGTATTTTGATATGGGTAGTCACTAGTCACACATTTTCATATATTTATTATGTAATTCCGTTACCGAAAAAGTACATAAAGTTTTCCTGAGAGCCAACAAGTGATCACAATTAACAGTTACTTGAAATTCTCACGAATAGGTGAGAGTACACAATTTATGTGTGTCTTTTCTCATCTTGTGGGAATCATGGTAACGGAATTACATTTTGGTAACGGAATTACAATAACAGAATTACATGTTTTTTCTCCTGCACTATAAATCATAATAAGAAACTGGGACCTAAGTGCATTAGAGGTCAGCACAGGTACTGGGACAATGTTTCAGTTAAATGTCAATGGAATCTTTGGACTTATGAAAACTGTCCATGGATTCAGAAACATGCACTATTTGTAACATGTACTATCTGTAAAAAAAAAACGTGATACTACACAGAATGGCAGCAGTGATCCATATAAATCTACAAGATAGGCTACATTATCTATCAAAGATCAGTTGCAGAATGTGTTCATGGACACAAAGAAATTCTACACAGTATTTCTTTACCACATGGCTAAGGTTTATTGTCCAAGACTATGACTCCAATTGTTCTCTGGAGTGATATCGCGTGATCACATCCAATGAGTTTAACAAAGTTGCTGCCAGGACCTGTCAGAATATTTTACATGGATGCGTCAACTAAGCCATGGTTGAATTAAAAATGATAAAGTTCATATGACTGGAATGAGATCAGTCTAATTCCCAACATTAAGCAGTTGCAAAGAGTCAGAGGGTAGTTGGTTACATTGTTTGTGACTGTTATAATATAAAACCACATCAAATAATAATCCACGAGGAACTTCTTCAAAATTAAAACACTGAAATAATGAAGATGACAAAGAAGACAACAGCATGGGTAATCAAACTTGAGAATACAGAAAAGACCTTGCCAAAATGTCTGGACTTAAAGTGGATGGTTGTAAAAAAAAGCCAAACAATGTGTCTTCCCGGGTTTTTAAAACTAAGGTGACAAATTACTTGAAGTGTGTTGAACTATGTAAATTTGCGTGGCCTGATGTTGGGGATATATTGACTGCCTCTACTGATGAAGATTGTGATATTAACATCCTCCCTGACCCACAGATGGACTGGAGTTCAATAACTGCTTTCGACTGATTTTGAGTTAAATGTGAAATACATTGCTGTACTGTGTGTACAATTATTGGCCAGGACAATTGTTATTTTTAGTTGAACATGAAGTTATGGTGTTCTGTAGTCTTGCAGAAAAGAAAAAATGAGCATCAATTATTATTTGCTGTTTTATTCCAAAAATAGTCAGACTCGTAATTCCGTTTCTATTGCATGTAATTCCGTTACCGATCAAAATCTGTTCACTATAAAAAAAAAAGTACATATATTATCATGAGTAAAATTCTATCCAATACAATGTCATGTTATATGTATATTTATTAATGCTAGTTGTTGGCCCTGGTAGATTGCAGATATCAGACGATATGTCATGACATTTAAAAAAAAACTGATGTTCAAATGTTCTTAGTAATTCCGTTACAAAAATTAAAACAGCCATAATTTTATAATTATTTTACATTTCTTAACAGGTACCACTGGTACTTATAGGGTGTAGTATGGACTTCAAACCATGTTTAAGTTTCTTTTCTAGACACATGCTGAATGGGAAAATATAACCATTTTAAACCAAAACATATTGTGAATTCCGTTACCGTGGAATTGCCCATTAGTTGATATATATATATATATATATATATATATATATATATATATATATATATATATATATATATATATATATGATATTAACTTGACCAATCTCTAATTTTGATATATTAACTGTTCAAAAGACGCGGAACTGTTGTCACGTGACCTGCATTGTTTCTGTGTGGCAACCAGATGTACGCGCGATTCAGAAGCACGCGGCGTGTTATATCGCGGCTTCTAGATGTGGACCCTGAAGAGTCTTCTCCTGCTGCACGAAGATCGATCTGCTAATCTAGAATCGGACTTTTGCTAATCCCGAGAACACGTACATGACAGACAATTCAACGGCGCCATCCTCATTCCAAATTACGGGCGATGACAAGGCGAGCCGGCTGCAGGAAGGATTGTTCGCGAGCTTCGACGGGACGAGACGAGATGTCGGATGCGGTCCAGTCAACGAGGTTGCGGCTGATAGGACACTGATATTAATCATTATTATTGGACGCTAATACGCAGATTTCTGATGTCCGGATCGCTGTAATTTATTTTAGGTAACCATGGTCGGGAGGAGAGTAAACTCCTTTCGCTGTTGAAGCACCTGGAAAATCACACCTCCTCCTTCCCCTAACAGGGTTTTGAGGTTGGGTGGCCGGCTTGCAGATTCCTTCCATGACTTACCCGCCGTCTCCAACAGTCGGTCATTTCCAACGTTCGGTTCGGTAATATTGATTACCAACACACCGGTGTCTTAGACTTGGTAATCAATATTACCGAACCGAACGTTGGAAATGACTGACGGGTTGTCGACGGTGCTTTTTCGTCATTCGATGTAACATTTCGTAAAAATAAAACTTGTAAATTTAAATCTGTTTTACCGTTTGTTTTACATCTAAGTAGATTATATCTACTGGTGATCCCTCATCTACCCGCTTTCTGACATCTTAAAAAAAACCATAACATATTTGTTAAGCATGACCTCGCTTTTAAAAACCCATGTTGAGATGGGTTTATCAATTTATTTTTAACAAGAAAATTTACCAAGTGATCTTTAATTAGTCTTTCTAATAGTTTGCAAATCACCGATGTTAAACTCACTGGTCTATAGTTCCCTGACTTGTTTCTTGAACCTTTTTTAAATAATGGTATAATGTTTGCTTCTTTCCATTCTAACGGAACTATTCCCTCATCTAACGACAAATTGAACACTGTCGCAAGCGGTATGCTGATTTGTTCTACAATTTCCAATAATAATTTGGGAGAAATCCCATCCACTCTTGGTGATTTATTATCCTTCACATCTCTTATTTTCATAGCTACCATTTTTGGGGTTACAATTAGTTGTTCTAAATAGTCAGACTCTCTCTCCCTTCGAACTTAGTCTCTAGTACCGGTAATGTATTAATATCTTCCCTGGTAAACACCGAACTAAAGTACTCATATAGGTTTTCTGCCATTAAGAACCCCTCTGTTATTATGTGTCCATCACAACCTTCTAGAGGACCGACCTTATCCTGAACGTTCTGTTTACTTCGAACATACGCATAAAAACTCTTGCTGTCATGCTTTATATTAAAAGCTATTTTTTGTTCATAGCTTCTCTTTGAATTTCTAATTTCAGCTGTAGCTTGATTAAGTACTTCTTTATAATGGGCATAGTCGTCTTCACTTCCAGTATGTCTATATGTCTTCCACATCATTTGCTTGTACTTGATTTTTCTAATGGCTTCCTTCGATAAGTGTTTCTTCTTTGACGTTTCCCCTGTTTTGTCAAGGGGACAAATTTGTCAACGACGCAGTCAATTTCACTCTTTAAATATACCAGCATTCTGTTGCTGCCTTATTCTTCAGTGTGTTATTCCAGTCTATCTTTGCTAAATATTTCCTCATGTCCTTATGTCTTCCTTTGTGACATTTTTCCTGTACCTTATTTTTTTTGTCCGTTCTCCTTTTACTTTGATGATAAAATGTATCTGGTTATGATCATTACATCCCATCCGTTCTCAACACATGTTGAGAAAGGAAACTATCTTGTATTAAATTTAAAAACTCTTGATCCTCTCTCCCAGTCTCTCTCTGTAGAGATGTCCACTGTATATGCCCATGGTTAAAATCCCCCATAATAATACAGTCCCGTTTACTCACTTCTTTTATAGCGTTATGTATTTTGTCATTCTCTTCTATGTTTATGTTTGGACTACGATAAACTAATCCAACAGTTAATGTTGAGTTTCCTGTAACTATGTTACACCAGACAGCTTCTTCACATTCTGCTTCTTTTTCTAATTTTTCTAAGCCTGGATGGATTCTTTAATATATAAAATAACTCCGCCTCCCCTTCTTCCTAATCTATCTTTCCTAAACATTACATATCCTGTCATTCCTAATACGACATATGATATAACGGGGGTGGCCCAAGATTCAGTTATACCTATTATGTGTGGGTCAATATCTTCTACCATAATGTTTAGTTCATTTCTTTTGTTTGCTATGCTCCTTGCATTTAAACAAACACATTTATAACCAACTTCCGTAGGGCTTTCCAGGCTGTTCTTTGCTGATTTCTTTTTGTTGTCTTTAGCTATGCCTCTAGTATTTGGCTTCTCTGTGTATCCCCCCTGCAAAACTAGTTTAAATAGTTGCAACCTGTTCCACTGTCCATAGATCGAAGCAGATCCTCGGAGAACACTGCTGCGCCCTTTCCGCTTAGATGGAGGCCATCTCTCATATATATATGTCTTCTTTCCCAACACAGTATCCCCACAAATCTACAAATCCAACTCCTTCTTCTTCACACATCTGCTCTACTAGTGCGTTAATTGCCATATTCTTGCAGTTTCTATATGTTGCTCCCTTTTCCCTCACCACTGTAACATAATGCGACTCGGACTCGGGATGGCAGTGTTGTAACTCGATCTGTTTATTGGTTGGGCGTGTACACATGCGCGGTAGCTAGTCAAGCTAAATACTACATCTCCCTTTCTTTCAAGGAAAAGTATGTTTACTATGAAACCAAATAAAAACCAAATAAACATGTAGATCAACTGATTCACAAATTGTAAAAAGGTGAACGTAATTAATTAGACAACGTAATTAATTAGACTTAATTCAACAAATGAGTTAACAGCATAACATATCCAGTTATGCAAAGTAAATGTTCATTGCATGTCTGCCAATGTCAATGTTCAATGTCTGCCAATGTCTGCCTCCTTTTTCTGTTGCCATTATTCACACTTCTAATTTCTAAAGACTGTAGGGTGGACTATCTACAGTCGTGTAGTAAACAACTACTCAGGGATTATTCTGCCCTGCAGCCTGTAACGTCGCAGTCGTGACGTTTGCCCTTCGACTGACCTGGTCAGAAGTCCAGGCGTCGTGGTGGCTTGCTCACACGACCACTGCGGGTCACAAACCCCGCGGGAGACATTTGGCAATTAGCGGGTGGACTTGAACCCGGCGGTGCCTCTTGTGATCTTCCTGGACGCGCGACCACAGTCTCGGGTGTTTGTTGACGCACCGGGCTGATCGTCTTCGGCCTCTGATCGTTTAGTGCGATACCGGTTGTCCTCGCGTTGGACTCCGAGCTTTGGCCTGGCGGAGTGACAGCTGTTAATCGAGTGTCTGCCCCGATCGTTGACAGGCGAAGATGTCGTCTGTTGCGTCTGTATTTTCTACCGTTATGTTCAATAACATATGATCTCGGCGACTGGTGTCGGCTGACAACGGTAGCGTGCTGCCATTTCTTAGAACCTGGAAATGGAGCCATTCTCACTGGATCGCCGGGCAGAAGTACAGGGAGATCGTCCTTGACATGTGTGTCATGGTAATGACGCTGTCTCTCCTTCTCCTGGTCTAAGCTGCGTCTCACTTTAGTCACGTCGTAGGCAGTCGGCCTTAGAAGTTCCCTTGCAATGGGTAACTTATTTCGAGGTCTGCGACTCATGCATAGCTGGGCTGGTGACAGGTGACAATTTTCAAGCGGCGTCGTTCGGTAGTCCAGCAAAGCCAAGTGTTTATCCGTACACTTACGCCAAAGCCGCTTGACAATCTGTACTGCTCGTTCCGCTGCGCCGTTAGATTGTGGAAATGCGGGCGATGACGTGTAATGGTCGATTTGGTAATCTTTGCAGAAAAGCGCAAATTCGCGAGACGCGAACTGAGTTCCATTATCAGATCGCAATTTTTCTGCTATCCCGTGTCGACTCATTTGACTCTTGAGGGCGTCGATTGTGGCAGCGCTACTCAAATTCTCGAGTTTGTCGACTTCGATGAACTTGGAATAGTAATCCACAGTGACCAAGTAATTGCTTCGTTCCCATTCGAAGATGTCTGTCGCTATCTCGACCCACGGCAGGTCGGGTGTTCTCGTTGGTCTCAGCGTTTCGGCGTGCTGTTTATTCTGGTACGTGTTACACGCTGCGCAATCACTCACGAGATTTTCGATTTGTTGCGTCATCCCTGGCCAGAATAGCGCTTCCCGCGCTCGCTGCTTGCATTTCGTGATGCCCAAGTGCGACTCGTGTATTTGTGCAAGCATGTTAGGCCTCATGCTGGGTGTTACAACGATTCTCATGCCTTTGTACACTTCACCGTCAGATACTGAGAGTTCGTCACGTATTGTCCAGTACATCCTGATTGCGTGCTGTGCCTCCTGCTTTGTATCTGGCCAACCCTTCAGGATCATAGCATGCAGCTCGTTCAGTTCATCTGCTGTGCACTCCTGGAATTGCTTGTATCGTGTAGGTGTCACGGCGATGAAGTTGATCATATTGACCATGACAGGCTCAATATCAGGTACTGCATCAGGCAGGTGGTCACGACTCAGTGCATCTCCCATGGGGATGTCCTTGCCTGGTTTGTACGTCACGTTCAGGTCGTATGGCTGCAGTCTCAGCAACATTGCTTGTAGCCTCATGGGCGCTGATAGCAGTGGCTTTGCGCATATCGCCTGAAGTGGTTTGTGATCGCTCTCAACTGTTGTAGGTTTTCCAAAGATGTAATAGTGGAATTTCTTGCAGCTATGGACGATAGCTAACATTTCCTTTTCCAGTTGAGCGTATCGCTTCTCTGTCGGTGTGAGCGCTCTCGATGTGTACGCTATCGGACGACCGTCTTGTAAGAGGACTCCTCCTAGTCCGTAGCTACTCCCATCACACTGTATTGTGACATCTTTCGTCACGTCGTAATACGCCAACACTGGCGTACTGCAACAGAGTTCCTTCAGCTCATCGAAGCTTCTCTGTTGTTGCTTGTTCCAGTAGAAATCGACATTTCTTTTCATCACATCTCGTAGTGGGGCGTCCACTGTGCTCATATTCGGAATGAATTTTGAAAGATACTGGACAAATCCAAGAAATCTGCGTACGTCTTCCTTGCTGCCTGGAACTGGCATGCTGCGTACTGCTCGGACTTTCTCTGGATCCGGTTGCAAGCCTTGGTCAGTCACCAAGTGTCCCACGTAGGTAACTCTTGGTTGTTTCACCTGACACTTGTCGAAGTTGAGTTTGAGATTCCACTCGGTCGCTCTCTCAACAACTTTTCTCATTATCCTGTCGTGTTCTTGTGGGGTCTTCCCTGCGATCAGGATATCGTCCATGATAGCTCGTGCGCCATCAATATCTTCCAGCATCTCGTCCATGATTCGCTGGTAGATTTCTGGAGCCGACTTTATGCCAAACGGGAGGCGCAACCACCTGTATCTTCCGATTGGCGAGTTGAAAGTCGTCAGTAGACTTGATTCGTAGTCGAGTTTGATTTGCAGGAATCCCGACTTTGCGTCTATCTAGGAGAACACTTTGGCACCTGGCATTGATGCTACCACTTCTTCCACCGTTGGAATTGGGTAGTGTTCTCGTCTGATGGCTTTGTTGAGATCTTTGGGGTCTGAACAGATTCTCAACTTTCCATTCCGCACAACCGGGACCATCGAACTAACCCAGTCGGTGGGCTCTGTCACTTTGGTAATGTGGCCATCAGCTTCCATCTCTTTCAGTTTCGTACGTATCTTCGCTGACAGTGCTTTTGGCTGACGTCTTGGTCCATGTACTACTGGCGTGACTGTAGGATCGATCTTGATGGAATACGTCCCTGGAAGCGTACCTGTCGTTTTTCTCAGTTCCGGATACTTGTCAAGCTCGTTGGTGACTTCGTGTATTCTTTCAATCAGGCCTAGCTGTTCGCTGGCTTGCCCTGACAACAACGGCTTTTGATCGACGTGAACCACGTAGTACTGGACATCCACGAACTTGTTCTTGTAACGTGTCGGGAGTGTGACGTAGCCTTCCACTTTGATTGGGTGATGTGTGTACGACTTGAATTTGCGAGCGGTCTTCGTTATTGGTGTATCGCAGAGCATATCTTTGAACACTTTGTACGGCAACAAAGATTTCGTGGCGCCGGTGTCTATTTGCATATCGATGTGAAATCCATCTACTTCTATGCATTCCCACCAGTCGTGTTTGCCTACGTCAGTGACGGTATTGATCATATGTGCGCCGCCATCATCATCTGATTCCTCAGAGCCACACATTTCCTCCACCATGTGGGCGCTCGCCTTTCTGCGGCACATCGCCGCGAAATGTCCCTTCTTACGACAGTAATTGCAGTTACTGTCTTTGGCGGGGCAACGTGCGTGATTGCGGTCATACCCGCATTTCATGCATTTGTTACCTGAAGCTTTCTTCTTGAAGCCGTGCTGCGTGAACCTGGACTGAGGCCTGTTATACGAACGTCGAGGTGCGTTCGATTTGCCTGTGTTCACAGCATGAACTGTCGGATCTTCGTCGATGCCGATAGCGCGCATGCTCTCTTGTGATGTCTCGTAGTTTTGGCCGATACCAATGGCCATGTCTAATGTTAGGTCATCACCCTTCTCGAGACATTTTTCGCGGACAGCAGCGTGCGATGCTCGTAGCACAATCGCATCTCGCAGCATGCGGTTTTCTTCTACGTAGCCACAGTCTTTTACGAGGATGCGGAGGTCTGTGACAAAGTTGTCGAACCTTTCTCCCGCATCTTGTTT
The DNA here is from genome assembly GCA_964017155.1 of Oasisia sp. SBJ-2009. Lineage (NCBI taxonomy): Eukaryota > Metazoa > Annelida > Polychaeta > Sabellida > Siboglinidae > Oasisia > Oasisia sp. SBJ-2009. Next base: position 30,318,405 of record OZ024858.1, read on the forward strand.
CCTGCGATTGAACGATACTGTCGCACGGATGTGGTTTTTCATAGGTGCGACATACTGCGCGTATTTGGCGTACACACCCTCCAGAGTGGCGTTCTCCGCGGGAGTGTCGTCCGTCGCAGGCGTCCATACGAATGTCTCGTATATTTCACGACCTTTATCCCCGATGTATGTCATAAGGTAATTTACCTTCTGATCTTCTGTCTTAGAGGCGAGAGGACCCTTGAACGTAAAGTCGCAGTGCTGTCGAAAGCGGCGCCATTCTGTTGCGAGATTGGCCGTTTGCCAATTCATGCAAGGTTTATCGCCGGCGTTCGCCATGTTGACTGCCTGGCCGAACAGTTCTGGTAAACACTCACTGCGTATCGATGTCGCTCAGTCTGCGGTAATCCTAGTCGCCCCGGTCATACCCCCGGTCAACCGCGGTCAAGGATGCTGGCGTCGCGACGTAGAATCGGTCGATCACCGAGTGATGCCTTGTTGCAAAACTGCCAAAGTCATCTTTCGGCAAATGGTCCGCTCTTTTCTGCAGTCTTTCACATCAGACGGTGCCTGGAGTTACTATGCACATGATAGTCCGTAGTTTCTGTTTCTAAAACAACTTTTTACATTATTTTAGAGCTACTTCTAGACACCATGTAACATAATGCGACTCGGACTCGGGATGGCAGTGTTGTAACTCGATCTGTTTATTGGTTGGGCGTGTACACATGCGCGGTAGCTAGTCAAGCTAAATACTACAACCACAGGCAATATTCCTGAGAGAATAATCTGTTCAACTCTTGTCTTCTACAGTGTCTCTACCAACTGTCTGTATCTCTGTACTATCCTGGTTGTTCCATCCCTGTCTGCATTGTTCGTCCCTACATGTACTAATATAGATCCTCCCTGGCCATGTCCTAATACGTTCTCTACCCGTTCTGTCACATGCTCTATTCTAGCACCCGGAAGACAAAACACATTGTCTTCTCCTTTGTTTAATGACCTGTCCGTCTTACGCAAAATGGAGTCTCCCATAAATACCCTTTCTGTTCTCAATGCCCCCTCGATCACTGCTTCAGAGTAACTCCTCCGTTTTGCATATCTCTGGTTACTGACATTTCCCCCTAATGCTTTCTCTGTTGTTCCTTTCTTTCCGGCCTCTTTTGTTCCTGACATCTTCCTTGTTATTGACTTCCGTTTGGTCACATCTACTCTCAGTTCCTTTCTTCCCTTCATCTTTCCTCCTGTCGCATCTACTTCTATCATCTCCTGCCCCTTGTCCCTCCCTCCTTCTCTACTGTCACTTTCTTCACTGTCTCCTTCCTGCATGTGATGCGTTATATTTAGTTGTATGCATTTAACGTATTTCGACGATGCACTATTATTTGATGCGTAGATTGAGTTGTAGCTATAGTAATTGACAACCAATGAAAGTTTTGACCCGGGTATTTCAAGTGTAACGCTTTGTTTTCGTACAATGTCTGCAGCGTTGTCTACGGTCGATATATCGCCCGCAAATCGGTCGTTTTGGCGGATGCCAATGAGCTCCTATTATGTCCTGACATTGTGATGTAACTCATGTCTTATTTAAAAGATGCTAAACAGTATTATTTGGCAACGATTTCATTGGAATGGCATGAAAAACATCCTAGGCGCGAATTAGCATAAAAACCACAAATTAGAATAGAAGTGGCATTAACCGTTACACTGTGTCTTTGTCCAACGGCTGTGAAAGGGACAAGTTTACTCGACTCATCCGATCCATCTTCAAGTTAGTTTCTATTATTTATCAGTATAACAAATGTAGACAAACTAAAGATTGCGAAACGTCATCGCAGTAACAACTACACATTAGACTAGTTCTGCAGCCTTTTCTTCTCTCACCGATACATAACTATTTCCTGACCGCATCGCTATTTCAGTGCGAATCACCGTTCGATGGCACAACTTTACTGATGATTTTTGAATGTTAATACTCTTATCGTCATCTCCATAGCACCCGTTTCATGATCATTAAACATTGCTATGCTACGTGTAAACTGTTTTATTTAATAAATTTTCAGTCAAACATATTCCCACGTTTTGTAACCTATTTCTATAAATTAACAATTACGTCAAATTAATGATTCAAATATAAAATAATCTAAGTATTATATATATATATATATATATATATATATATATATATATATATATATATATATATATATATATATATATATATATATATATATAGTTTTGCTGAACTGCCAGCTACATTGGTCAGTAAACTGATAAATAATAGAAACTAACTATTCATTTTAAGCGATATATATATATATATATATATATATATATATCGCTTAAAATGAATACCGACATGACAACCAAGTTTACTGACCAATGTAGCTGGCAGTTCAGCAAAACCATTCACAGAAGGCGTCAAAATTGGGAAGTAAGAGAGAAACGACACATTATTAGACCTGAACCAAAGCCCCTATATGTCATTAGCCTATGGCCGGTTACCACATTCCTCACGCTACTCTCCCAAATCTACGCACAAAGACCATGACATACACCAACATGTAGTCACATACTCTGATGAAACAATAATTAAACATCCCTACCTTAATTTTAACACAAATGATATAACCGAGGATTCTCTAGTTTCTATAGCTGTGAAGCTATAGAATCTTTAATGTGACGTTGGCGTTCAACCAGTGTCTTCACAACATGTAACGTTGCATATTAAAATTGATAAATTAACGATAGGAAGTGGCATTTTTCCAGTTCAAAATACACTAGATTAATTGTTTTGGTTACAATGAGGATTACAACCGGGGAAACGCGAGGAAGAAAGTCAAAGGAGTGATGTGAGATAGACGCATATCACGTAAACGTGACATAAATGTGCTCAGTTCGTGTGTTACCCCAGCATACACGAATGCACTAGAGACGATGGCACTAACAGAGAAACAACTGGAGAAGGTCCAGGTTTGCGAAAAACAACCTGGTAATCGTGGGAGTTAAGAGAGCTGATAAGAGAAAATGTAGAGAGACGGTAGTGGCCATCAGAGCCTCGACAAGATGTACTTGCAGAGAGACGGTAGTGGCCAACAGAGCCTCGACAAGATGCACTTGTAGAAAGACGGTAGTGGCCAACAGAGCCTCGACAAGATGCACTTGTAGAGAGACGGTAGTGGCCAACAGAGCCTCGACAAGATGCACTTGTAATAGTCCAAAATCAGCGAAGCAAAACATAGATAGCGTCACTGACAGGATTGCATTCTGTTATATTCACGTGTAAGCAACATTGAACTTCGGATGTCATACGCTCAATGAAAGTATTGCAAATGATGGACTATTTTTGATTACGGATGCGGACGTTTGATAATTGTCCCTCTGTCTTTTCTTGTGTTACAGAGGTGTGCTGCCAGTGATATCACACCAGGTAAGTTCGTTGTTGCGTTTACATTTTTCCAGGCCTTAAATAACATCCGGGTGATGTCTCTGGTCTTGCGCAGTAAATGTAAAATATACAACACAATGGCATGACGAGACCAAAGTTTACACTGGACAACTGTTCGGCACATTCAGCGGAGACACTTTGCCTGGTAACATCATTTCTGACAGAGATGGTTTAATAGAATTCCACACTGACGGTTTCAAGACGAGGAATGGGTTCACTATTACATACACCACCGACTATAATCCAGTTAGAGGGCAGTTAATTACATTGCGAAGCGATGCAGCACAGGACGTCCACTAACATACATGCATATCTGATCCGCCCATTGTTTGTGGGGTGGTTGTGTCCCATCACTACGGGTTATAAGGTGTATCCCCAGACCCGAGGCCTAGGTACAATTGCACATTCCTGCTCCCCATGCCGCTGGGAGTTCATTCTTAAATTAGATGGTATTGATTGTACTGTATCATATGTTATAGTATATCAGATACACGCACACACACGCGCGCGCGCACACGCACACACGCACACACACACATATACACACAAACACACACATACACACGCATACACACGCATACATACGCATACACACGCACACACACACACAGACACGCACGCACGCACGCACGCACGCACGCACACACACACCATGATTTTATTACAATGCAAACATTTCCCGTGGCATCCCTGTCATTTTGTAGCTGTACATTTCGAATAGTTGGTTAAGTCGGAAATGTATGTGTTTAACATAACATGTATTCAAACTCCGGACAGCACAAGTGACTGCATTGAGAGAGATGAACGGGTATATAACATCTGGGACTGATGGTAGCAGAGTTCCAGGCCATATTTAACTGACACGTACTGCTGGTTATCGCAGGGTGCTACGGCTATCCTGCCATATTCGAGGGATCAGAGGGAACGCTTGAACTAAACGAAACATTTTTGGTAATCACACCCATATGTTCCCGCAGCCACCGACTCTTGCACGAACGGACACAACAAGTGTACGGGGGCAGACGACGGAGGCACATGCAGCCTCGTCAACGGGGGCCCAGCGTTCAAGTGCGGCTGTAGAGAGGGATGGGTTATGACTGGTACAACTCAATGCACACGTAAGTCAACATCTAAATGACAGTATTTCTTTGTGCAATACCAAAACGTATGTTCTTTTCTTATTTAAACTGATAAACCAATATATTTATTATAATTAATAATGAAACTACAAGTGAGTGATGGACAAACCAATTGTTACCGTTGTTTAATACGCTAGTATAGCTTAGGCAAATTGAATACTGCATAATAAGTTTCCATTTAAATTGGTCATTTATGTTGTTCGCTCTTTTGTTCATCTGTTCCGGCAAAATGTTTTCCTTCATTCTTTCCTTTCATCCTTGTTATATTTCATACTTATTACCTTCCATCATTCGTCCGTCCGTCCTTTACTATTAGTCCAGGCTCTGCCATATAGGCCCGTAAAAATTTCGAGGTAAACGCAGTTTTTCTTTTGATTTGTATTCTACATACCATGTCTTTCAACAATCCAGGAGGTGCTTTTTGAAAATCCGTGGCATAAGGTCACTGGAGCGTGAAATCCAAAATGGCCGCCGCTGATCAGGTTTTCATCTTTAACTTTGGATCTAGAAGGGCTAGATAGCCAAACTTGGTATCAATTCCGCCTAAAATTGACATTCCCGACACGCTTGACCTATCCATTTTACGATTTGACGCAATATTTGATGATAAATCCAACATGGCCGCTCATCCACGACGACTGTCGACTGCAGAAACACAATAAGCCGTAACTCTCGATCGAAATGAGCTAGAAACTGGATTTTTATGTCCGTCTCGATGACTGTGATTATTCCCAATCAAATACATATTATTTCGTTACCTTTCAGGTTGACCATATAGGTCAAAGGTCAAGTTAATGGGTTAAAATCAACATTTTAAAAGCATATCTGGTCACAAAACGGGATATAACTGGTATATACATGAGCCAGATGTCGTATCTCAGTTGCTACCATCATAGTTCTGCTGAGATAAAGTCAAATTGATGAGATTATGTTAACTTTTAAAGGTTCTAAGCGCTATGTCAAGGTCATAAGGTCGCTCATCCCTTCATGAAGCTCGCAATACTGCGCAGTTGATTTACTTGATGATTTGTATTTGTCTTCCCTATGTGCCCCATGGAGGCTTACGTCCATGTGATGGCATTTATCACCATTGCATATGTTCTTTTGATGTGTGGGGGGTTCCCGCCAACCCGCCCAAACCCTGTGACAGATTATACCATTGCGAGAAAGGTCATAATGTCCGCATGCAGCTGTATCAGACGGTGATGCCCGTTTTGTGAGATGATGGCGTGTTTCACACGGTTGCAGATATTCTGAGTCAGTCACATTGGTGATGGACATCTATGGCATGTTTGGAGTGTTTCACTATGCGAAGATTCTACTACGATGCATTGGTTGCTACATCAGTGGTAGTGACCTGGACGATGCCATATTCAAAGCAGCGCTCTTCGTGAAGGGAGTCCTGATTTCAATTCTCACCGGACGTCACTACTAAAGATCAATGCCAATCATGCTGATGATTTTCAAGGTGACTGATATTTTCAGTTGAGAGTTTGATGATCTAATACACCTGCAGGTGCTTATGGGCGGGAAGAATACCGAAGTAGCCCGTTCCACATGTCTTTTCACTCATACAGCCCTTGCTTATCAAGTACAACACTTTCCCGATTGAGTATCAAGCTAAGTTTGATATGGCTGCATTCAACATAAACATCAAGAATATGTTCAACCTATTCATGTATATCACCATTTCAGATCAGGAGAGATGGTGGTGACCAATACATGTATCCTGCGTGTAAATATGTTGCGGTAGTTATTCAGGAGTTCGATGGAGTCAATTGCTAGGGGTCGTTCTACGTTAGGAAAACTTAGTTGTTAGAGGCGGAAGCCTCAGAACCCTATATGTGTGACAGCTTCAACGACGTCGAATTAGATATAAAGTTGGAGCAGTCCATCCAGCGGGCATCAGAGAGCCAGACACTAATGTTCGCAGTTGTAGCGGAGTTTGAGCTGATCTCCCATGAGATTCTGATCATACAGAACAACTGCCGTAAGCTCACAGATGAGCGGATGATGGAGTATCATAAGACCATCATATACCAGGAACTCAAGAGCATCACGGCCGTTATTTTTGATGGCAACGTCTCCCGTCTTCTTGACTTTGTGCGAGCTGTAGCAAATCCCTTTATTATCAAAGCCTCTGGCGTCAGATTGCATAACTTCGCTTACCGAACATTTAATCAATGCTGAAATAATGGATGTGTTCGAGAATGGAGAAAAGATACAGACGAGAGAGCTGGTTTTGAAGACAAAGAAGCTTGCAGTAACAATACACAGGTGTAACCTGCAGAAGTGTGATACTGTCGGTAATTGACACCAAATATAATAGAGCATCCTACACAACCATACCTAAACTGTGTGGATCTGCCGAGCGGGACATTGAGATCGCCCGGGTACGTGGAATAACTCTCGCGGAAGTCTTTTCGCATGACGACCACCTCCTCAACAGCCACCTGTTTGATGGCGAGTTTACCTCTGTCACACGTGGCTCAATTGGAGGCATATTTCATCGATGATGTTGGTGTTGGGATTGAATATAATTATAACGTAGTTCTGTAGTGTCTGACGATACACAATAATACAACTACTGGAGACCTATCTCATGAAGGGTTGAAACAGTGACCCTGCCGGAATTTATGCCAATGGTTAGGCAGTACGCCAACCAATCATGCTTCGACCATTTCGGTCGAGTTGTAAACAAAGTCCTGTCAGTCGGATAGTTGTATCTTCATCTTGTGAAGCCCTTCAGGTTATTTGTGATAGCTACATTGATGAGTCATGGTGTTAGCAATATAGTCTCAAGAGAGCCCTGATGAGTCCACAACGCAGATCGATAAATGTTGGGTATCATCGGAGAGAAAAAGAAAAAGGATCAGTTGCTGCAACTTATTCAGAAAATAGTGGTTGGTCAGTCTTTCTGTAGTATCGATTGTGTTGAGTGTCACGGTAGTAAACCAAGAACAAGTTCCAGCTCCCCTCCATAGTAGAGAGTAGACAGCCAATAGTGATTTTCCAGAGCCTGCAAAAGTATTGAAAGATGCAGATGAAAGGATCGTGCCTCATGCCATCTGGGCAGTCCAACATGGGTGCCAACGTTTAGTCGTTATGTTAAATGATACAGACATAGACATGCGCCTACTGCATTTCACCCATACGCTAGTCCGTGATAATTTTAAAAACCTCTAGGTCAAGTTTGGGACAAGTGAGAAGAGAGAGAGAGAGAGAGAGAGAGAGAGAGAGAGAGAGACCGCCTTCCCCTACATCGCGAGTGGGCGAGCATCGCGGCCTTGTGGGCAAGCATCGCGGTCTTGTTCTGGAGAAGGTTCACGCATTTACTGGAAAATATGTCACCAGCAGAATTGGCACCAAGCATGCAGTGATGCATTGCAATCCCAATGTATATCTGAGTTTGTCGATAGAGCAGAGCTACCGGAAACGGTGAACGCGCAAGTGGAAGAGTACCTTTTGCTGGGTTGGGCGGGTGCAAGATGTAAGCCATAGGCAAAGAAGTTTTTATCAATTGCATCTCCAGGTCCACACCTGTGTCTCTGTTCCCAATGCCATAACCAAAATGCCCCCGCATCGAGTGTTGTGCGTAGACACATCACCAGAGTATTATATTGTTTTTCAAGGGGTTATAGCCAGTGAAGGAAGGCGCCTAAAGATTTGTCAGAGTGAGTGGGAAAGTGACGGAGGCACCCTCAAACCGTTGACACGTCATAGCTCCCTATCTACTAATATGCTATCCATGTGCAAATGTGGTAATGTGCAGTGCCCGTGCAGGAAATGTGTGGTGATGTGTGTCATTTATTGCCACAAATCACAAGTTCGAAATTGTCAGAATCGTTGTTAGCTAAAAGTGTGATGGAAAGTTTGTTGTACGTGTATACATGCTAGCTAGATATATAGTACATTAATATTACAGGTGCTTAATGTTATAAATTACTTGAAAGGTTACAATAGTTTGTGTTTGTCATAATATGTTAAAATAAACAGTGTGACCTATGTCAGATATCATGAATTGACCATCACTTTCAATTCTTGGTTTTCTATATTAAAATGAGGACACGATTTATGCATATGTTTAGGCACATTTGACCTTGACAGAGCGTATACAACCTCTAAAAGTTAATATAATCTGATCAATTTGAATTTATCTCAGCGGAGCTATGGTGATAGCAACTGAGATGCGACCTCTGGCTCATGTATATACCAGTTATATCCTGTTTTGTGACCAGATATGCTTTTAATATGTTGATTTTTACCCATTAACTTGACCTTTGACCTATATGGTCAACCTGAAAGATCATGAAATAATATGTATTTGATTGGGAATAATAACAATCGTCGAGAGGGACATAAAAATCCAGTTTCTAGCTCATTTCGATCGAGAGTTACGGCTTATTGTGTTTCTGCAGTCGACAGTCGTCGTGGATGAGCGGCCATGTCGGATTTATCATCAAATGTGGCGTCAAATCGTAAAATGGATAGGTCAGGCGTGTCGGGAATGTCAATTTTAGGCGGAATTGATACCAAATTTGGCTGTCTAGCCCTTCTAGATCCAAAGTTATAGATAAAAGCCTGGTCAGCGGCGGACATTTTGGATTTCACGCTCCAGTGACCTTATGCCACGGATTTTCAAAAAGCACCTCCTGGATTGTTGAAAGGCATGGTATGTGAAATACAAATCTAAAGAAAAACTGCGTTTACCTCGACATTTTTACGGGCCTATATGGCAGAGCCAGGACTATATTCCTTATTCCCTAATTATTTACTCAGAGCGCGCATGTTTTTAGTGTCAGAGTGATTTATAAGCTACGTTATGCTTTCACCTTGGTACTGTTACATCACTTTTTTGTAATCAATGCTAATCATCACTTTGCCATAACCTACTCACTATATCACTAAGACCTGCGTTGTCAGAATATTCAAAGTTGCTAAATATATATCCAGCTGAAACACCCGTTGTTTTGCACATAAACGTGCTTTGAATGGTTTCTCAACGGGGGCTACATACAGTATAACAATTACATTTACGAAATCTTGGTGTGAATCTGCACCAACAAACACGAATACGATAAATGGCTCAACTTGATATTCGATACGATACATAAAGTACGAAAGGCAAAGTACGTTTTTGCAATCTTCACGCATGGCTAGATATGCAACAAATACAAATAATACAAACATACTCTCGTCCCTACACAATGCTAATGCATGCAGTTAGGGAGAATTTCTTGATTATACCTCCTAATGCAACATGCTAAGGTATTATGTTACTATTTGCAGGGAAACAATCACATTCGTCGAATACCTCCTACGTCATAGGAGGCAGCGTTGCCTGTTTAGTGTTGCTTGTTGTGTTGGTGGCCATCTTTGGCTACTGCTGCTGCTGCTGCTGCTGCTGCTGCTACTGCTACTGCTACTACTACTACTACTACTACTACTACTACTACTACTACTACTACTACTACATGACCAGGAGGTAGGATTGAACGTTACGCTGATCGTCAGAACTGAGGTTCTTTATGGAGTGATCACAAAAACAACAGTTGTTTTACTAAATCAAATGTATTCCTTCGTAACATGGTACTCAAATACGTGGAGAGTTACGTAAATTAACTCAACACATGTATCTGGTAATGCGAGCCATGTCCGTGTCTCACATTACAGGAAACAGTTTATTATTATTATATGATAACGCAGTATAGTATGTTCACTATATACTAAACAAAGTACTCTTATTATGGTCCTGTTGAAAATTGAAAATAACTATTGAAACATACATGTAAGATTGATATTTATTTATATTCACCTGCTATATATCACCTTTCAGCTGGATATATATCTTGTAGAAAACGAAGATCTCGTGTGGCTCCAGCTGGAGTTACCGTAGAAGAAGATGTGTACGATTACATAGACGAAACGAAAGTGCAACCAGAGACATGTGGATGTAGGCGTACACACGCAACTACCACTGCCACCAAGACGACGGGACAACAAAGACGGCGACTACTGAAAGTTGACGGGATCACAATTTGTCAGCAAAGGTGGTGAAAACTTAGAGCTGGCCGCAATACAAAATGACAATTACTCAAAGATGAATGCAAGCCAAGGTGACAGCAAAGGCAACGACTACTCAAAGCAGACCGCAAGAGAAGAATACAACAATGGTGGGGAATATGAAGAATTAGTCACAACAACACAAGATGGCGATACAGGTAATGACTACTCAATGCAGACCGCAAGAGACGAGACGTTCACAACAATGGTGGGGAATACGAAGACATAGTCACAACAACACAAGATGGCGATACAGGTAACGACTACTCAATGCAGACCGCAAGAGACGTTCACAACAATGGTGGGGAATACGAAGACATAGTCACAACAACACAAGATGGTGATACACGTAGCGACTACTCAGAACTGTCCGTAAAACAAGATGGCAGCAAAGAGGACGACTATTCAAAGCCGATGTCAGGCCAATGTGACAGCGATGGATGCAACTACGTAGAGCTAGTGTAACTTCCTTCCCTGAACACTGATGACCTGTGAATAGTCAGTGTTCACTTGCATCTAATAGTGGTTAGCGAGAGAGCTAATGTTCTTAAATCTGGGTGCCTGTGCCATGTGTCATTGTTGTCCATGCTATATAGTGATGGTCGCATTATGCGTATTGGATGTCATATTCCAACCCACTCTTTACTGCCTTTGCTGTTTTGTTTCGTAGATGTAAAAGAAATGACACCAGGGTGTTGATAATTTCTTGGAATACTGTAATTCATAACTATGACGTATAAACTATTGCAAAGTGATCCAACACGTTAGTTTTGGTTAACTTTTCCACTATCAGAACTTCTGTTGGATGTGACTGAATTAGATAGATACACGGAAAAGCAAAGTTTCGTGGTAGGTAGATACGTATATAAATGGAACTCAACGTTATATTTACCCAGAAAAGACTCCCATGTTTGGCACACTAACCTGTAATCTGAGCACTAGTGTAACTTCAAGCGGAACTACTAGCCTCCACTGGAAATACACTTCCAGAAACTGCGTATGTCATAATTACATATTTTCACCTGTCGTACATATTTTGTTTATTAAAAGTAACCATCGTATATATGCAATCGGTTATCGTTACAAGACTATGCGTTCTGTGGACTATCAATATACTTCCATGGGACAACATGTTGGCTTGACGTTTATCTGCATTTGATTTAATGCATGCATAGTGTATAATTATTCCCAGGTTGCAAACAATGCTACACCAATGTTGTAATCATATTATCATGTTCACATATCAGTTATAATGTAATGAATCTATCGACATGACATAGAATAACACATTATTTAATGTGTTGTATCGTGTGGACAATTTATTGGTAAACTTTGTGAGTATTACGCTTAATAATGTACACTCTTGATTAACTTGTGCATTATATACTCGCGTAGTGCACATACATTACCTTATTGACATTACTGTTTTAGGGCTTGGAAACACGATTAACTGTTTCGCTACCTAAAATACAGATCGTTGAATGCACTTAATAATGATACACATCATAGCACATATAATTATATTTCATATTATGACAATGCTAGTCACATATCATACGAATAACTAATTAACACTAGTTAAACATGTTTTAGAAAATAGGGTATACCCGGCTGAATGTACGAATTGAATGTATTACTCCATGGAAGAAATGGTCAAAAACAGATTGTTCAGCAGTGCATGTACTTGTATAGACATATCTGACCGCCTACAATATAGCATATAGGCCTACCAATGTGTTTATATAATTAGATTATATAATTAGATGGAGTATGTGTGTTGTTGGTGTTGTGTTGTTGCACATATCAACGTTACCTCCATAAACCGCGTATGTGGCAATGTTCGCCAACTGACTGCATCGGGCGTTTCGGTACATGCTTTTGCAAATACCCTCTGATGTGATGGGATATATCCGATACACGTAGATTTGTTTACATAATACACGGACGGACGTAGCAATCGCTGCTGAAATAAGTCAGAGTCAAATCATATATTCTAAGCAAAACCGACATAACTAATGCAAATTATGTTGGTTATCTATCGTATAATTACTGATGACATTTCGGTTTTCGCAACGCGTAAGAAGATACACTTGTGTTCGGAACCGATAAACTCGGTTCTAAACAGAACCGACATAACTACCGACATATCCAAGTACATTGGACTATTGTACTGCTGTATGCAGTCCAGGACATAGTGACGAGGTACATCTATAAAACAATTTCAGACTGTCAGTCATGGAGGATCGAGCTAAATACGATACTCTACCAACCCAGGAAGACCTCAATAAAGTCAGTGGATATTTTACCTGAGGAAAGTCTCCTGTGAACGACGGTATTCCACCCGAGATGGTGACGAGCAGGAAACCCGTGCTGCTGCACCATCAGCATGAGCTTCTCTGTCTCTGTTCGGTGAAAGGCTATATTCCCTAGGACATGCAAGATGGCACCATCGTCATCTTATACAAGGGCGACCGAAGTTATTGTAAGAATTATTACGGCATCTCACTTCTCAGCATAGTAGCCAAGAACTTCGCTGGAGTTGCCCTGGCACTCCTACAGTTTCCGTCACGAGTCTACCATGAGTCGGTCGGCCGAACTACATAACTGCAAGAAAAGTGTCGAGAGCACTATTCATCGACTTCGTCGATTAAACGAAAGCATTTGGCCTGGTCAGTGGAAACGGACACACCAGAATACTGCAGAAGTAAGGTTGCCCTCATAACCGCCTTCCGGGTCGCAGTTCATAAATACTAACCTCATAATATTTTAATGTTTTGAACGACATTTTTAGCAACTCTTCACACTCACAGTACTCACCAAAGGAGAGTTATCGAACAGACCGTGGCATTTAATCCCAAAAATGGTTTATCGTTTCGATGCACATTGAGGATTTAATTTTTATCGCGAATTCGCAGAAACGTCAATCGGAAAAATGTGATCGAAAAAATGTAAGCCCAGCCCAGTAAATAAAACTTGCACATTCCTTGGCCTTACCCTTAATTATTCCCTTCATCTGCAAAATTCATTTTATTCAACTGCAAACACTTTTCTTCCATTTATTTCTTATATTTCTATTACAATGCGCATCCCCTGCAAATATCAACAAACATTTTAAGAATGTTTAAGTTAGTTAGTTAAATGGAAGAAGAAACACATCCGTCGCGCGCCGATCAAACACAACATTCTCCTCACATGCATGAACCGCTGATTTGCATACGCAACAAAAATCACGAAGTTTGGCCTAGTCTGGCACGAAGTATTCGAGCCTACGAAAATAGTACGCTACGAAGCGTTTTTATATTCATCTTTATGCACAGCTAATATCACATTTGTAACCGATCAAGTGGGCCGTTTTAACTGCAATGTTTGCGTGCTGACTGCACGCTCCCGCTAGGTGAGGAACTGTCTATCACTCTATGTACGCGTCGTGTCGTCTGCCTGGCGCTGACGTCAGTGACAGATTTGGAGCTCGTGATGTGTGGATTACGCATACGCCCATGCTTGAAACAAGCCCAGGATATACAGGTACCATACTATATATACCGAATGTTGTGATGTATATATGTGTACTGGAGTTGTGTTGCTGAACGGCGTTGCCCCCGTGGCAATGACAATATTTCCCCATCTAAAGTAAACTGGTGTATCCAGGTTGCTTAGGCTAGCAAACGCCGACATGAAGCTATAAAAAACATGGCTGCCCAACATGTGCTTTTCGTCGTATAATCTGTTGAAAGAAACCTAAGGGAAAGTTGTTGAAGCAACACATGTAATCAATAATATTTGCTCTAGGAGATGTCACGTGGCAGTTGTAATTTAATTTGTAAACAAATTAACCTCTATCTAATCAATGTTGACATTGTCATTGATCTTTGACTTTGTTGGCAAATTGGCAAAAAGGGGCAAAGGCTTGACGGGGACCTCGTCCTCGCTCACAATTTTGATTGTGACAAACAAACCGCGACATACTGGTCTGGATACACCAAAACACAACTCTGATTCTGTCCTCACGAAACGCGACCAGAACTCACTAGAAGTACCACTACTGCTAGGCTAGCAGACTCAGGTTTCAGAGTCAGACTCTCATCTCGCAGGCAGCTAATGCTAGGCTCTTGGGCATTTTTTTTCAAATATATTAAATAGCATTTGTTTTGTGACATTCAAAAAGAGCTTCAAGAACCTTAAAGAATGATACCTAATTTGTTATAATAGGATGGATATTACTGGAGATATTTTACTTTGAAGGTGTCAATTACGGGCCTTTTGTTTCAATGTATAGTAGAAATGGGTGAAAAACTGTGACTTGACAAAGTAGGCTTGAAAAGAGAGGTCAAGTTGGTTTATATCTTTATTACTTCTTAACATCCTTGAATGAAATTCGGTGTGTTCATTCCTGGGTATGGGTAAATTTCATATTACCGTACAATATCATGCGGTGACCCATGGGGTCAAGGTCACATTTAAGGTCAAAACTTAACTAGGTTAATTGACGATAATAATCAAGAACATTTCAAATACCAATATAGGCACTCATAATTAAGTTAATCCCTCATTATTTCAAATGACAATAGTGAGTTTGGCAAGTATAGGTCGGAATATGAGCTCTGATCACTGTATTTGGCGGCCATATTGGAATTTGAGCGGCCATGTTGGAGAACCAAGGCGCAAAAAAAGCCCATCAGAACCCCATCATGTAATATACCAAAATGTAGGTAATCATGTCAGGATAGCAAATATGTGCATAACAAAGTGATTACTCACACTCAGATATAAATAGAACACGCCAGTAGAACAAGATCGCTCGGCCGCTATCACTATCAGTTTCCGGTTTGACTCTTCAATTGCGCCTTGGAGACAGGCCAATACATTGTCACTGCTTGGACTCAGCATGTGGCCAAGTGTCTTAAGTTGGCAACAGCCACTTTCATCTCGGGTACTACTTCTAAGTTGGTTTTCCCCTTCTGAATGCCATAGAAGACAGTCATCCATGGACCTGTGACTAACTTCCCCAACAATCCTAGGGCCCTCAAGTGAATGAGAATTGAGGGGTCAGCGAAGTCATGAATTATGGCTGTCCGCAGGGAGGAGATGTTGTTACATGCTCTCTGGAAGTATCCCATAAGAATGGGTTGGAGGGAAAACAACACGCCTGCCAGGTGGAAGATGACATGCAGTCGATTGCCAACGTAACGAATAAGCATGTTGGAACGTATCCCCTTCTGTTTGAGGAACATCTTGAATCCTTTGGGGTCCCCGCAACCTTGTTTGAAGCGCATTTTGGAAACTGCGTAAACCAGATTGTCCGCACAACAGGTTTTGCCAAAGCACTGTCCCTTTAGCTCTCTTGCCTCATCTATCTTCCTCAGGGTAGAACTGGCTGCACTAGCTACTCCATCCAGGGGGTGAACATTACGGTTTAATTCCAACAAATTAATGTTGAGGTCCTCCTGCAGCTGCTGCCAGATACAGTGGTTCACTACTACCCGATCCGATATTGTATTCTTCAGCTTGGAAACCACAGTGTCTCTAACCTCAACAGTACTCTTGCCACTGAATAGTGCATACGAATCACTAACATCATACAGGGCTTCCGTTATGTGTGACACATAGCCTTCCGTTTTCCCACCTGCCAGGGAATTGACCTGGAGTTCGAGTCCCCATGGTGAGTCTCCGGGAAACATCAGGTGCACTTCATTAATGTGCTCAGCTGAGGGTGATGAAGTGGCATCCCAGGCAATTGTAAGGTTTTCATTTGCCATGATTGCCTCACAGACTTGGATGTCATTGAGAATGCCAACTTCATATGCAAACTGTGCGACAGTTGTTGCATTTGCTTCAGACTCAAGCTGTAATCCAGTCATTTCCTCCACCACTTCTGCAATGACTGAACTTGTTTCCGTCACTGGAACCTGGTGAAGGATACACGCGTAGGCAGCCTTCCGATAGTTGGAGCTATAGGTTTTTGCATCTTTTTTCACAGACACCACATGAGCTTCATCTTCTTCTATAAGTGCTGCACGGAGGCTTTCATTTTCTAGCTCCAGCTGGTTGCATCTTTTCTTGAAAGCATTTCGCTGTTTTTCTACAATTGCAAGATTTCCCTTATGCCTGCATTTACACTTTTTCCTGGGGTTTGGAGAAACTATCACAAACCCAAGATCCTTTTTAAGACGCTTAATTGCTCTGTCTTTTTCACGTAAAGTTTTGATTAGCTTTCGTCTGGCGATCCTAAGTTCCATCTCAATCTTCGTTTTGTGCTCAAGTGCTTGTCGCAAACTTCTCCTGGTGGCACTGGAAATATAAATTTCATCAATCTGCCTCTTCCTTTTGCGGTTGACGGTTATCAAGCTTGCCATGGCAACCCTACTCTTAACGCATTTGCCACAGTCAGTTTTTAATTTTTTGGGAGATGGAGTGCTAAAAGACCTTTCACCCAAAGACATCCCTGGCTCAGCATCAACAGAGAAAGAAGGAGAAATGGACTGATCAGCTGAACCTTTCTTGATAGGAAAGTTAAATTCCTCCTGGAGGAATTGCATAAGGTGATGTCCATCACGCCCAAGATTTTTCTTCTTCTTTTCCACAGATTTGACAAGGAAAGCAATAGCGCTTTTAACACTATCCATGTCCACATTATCAACAATTAATCCACTGTTCTTTGCAATTTAAGTAAGATGCCTCGCAGTAGCGGTAAATTGAGCAGACTTGTTTGCTGACTGCAAGAAGACGACAAGTCCTTTTCTTATTGTGCCACAAAGCAATCTACAGTCAGCATCATCAATGTCTGCCTTGAAAGTCTCAACATAGGATTTCAGTTCACCAACAGTCTTCAGCAGTGCGGGAGGAGAGGAACCTGAAAGAAGGATGTAGGATTTTTTAGGAACATGCGTCAATAAAGAGATGACTGAAACATATGAAATTATATGCTGGCTACTTCACTAGAATAGAATATCTATGTACAGTGACATCGCAAGACAAACACCTCACATTCAAAGGGTTGCGCATAACTTTTAAAGCAGATTTTCTGAAACATTCTTTCTTATATTTTCAAAGTTCCCTTTTATAATAAATAATAATGATAGTAATAAATTAACTCACCTGCATCCATGTTGCTGTCTTTGTGACACACCACCAACTAGCCTACGTCATACTGTGGGATTAGGTCAAGTTGAGTAGTTGAACGCGAAAGTGGCAAAATATAAGATAGCACATCTTTCCTCCAGTCAGGAGGTTTAACTGAACTGCAATGAAATAAAATCACCTATAAAACCGAACTAAAATAATAAAAGTAAAGACCAACAGTCAAAGACCACATTCCCAAAACCATAATTACTCATAATTCATATATTTATAAACCATTCTTTTTATTGTTAAATTGTAACCATATTATCTGTGTATCATTTATTTTATTTATTATTAGTTCATTTATTTTATTGTATGTACATATAATATTAACTTTTAGTCTGAAATAAAACAAACTGAATGACATGTGCTTTTATTTACAAACAAACCAGCCACTGAAAGACTGCAAAACCCATCACGTGACTTTCAAAAGCCAATCAGAGTAGAGATATGGCAAGCTGGCTGATTCAATCTAGCCTGCTTATGTCATTAAAATCCAGTTAATCCTTGAAGCAAGAGTAAAAATAATCAAAGAAATGTCTATGATCATGTTTGTAACTTTATTGTCTTTCATATTTTGAGCTATTATTTCAATTAGAAGGTGCGATGATTGGTTTAATGGACAAAGCATGGCCGGGGTTTTCATCATATTTCTCTCCGTGTGCTAAGCGGTATCTCAAATGGCGGCCACCATTAAGTGCATTGCGGGACCAGGGATCGCTGTGAAATTTGGAATAAAGTTAGTTTAGATCTTAATAGTAATCTCTACAAGGGTCCTAACGATCTCTGACCCCCCGCAGAATATGTAAATTAGGTCTGAAACTCACCTTCAACTTGAAATTCAAAAAAAATCGTCAAAACGTAACGCATTTAAACAGGCGAAAAAACGGGATGTTCCTCAACATGGCGGCGTTTTCAGTTCAAATATGCGTGGTAAAACACCAAAAAAAATGCATTTTCGAACGCCCATTTTTACGACGGCTAAAAAATGATGACGTCACCGCGTGCATCACAGTGCATAGCGGAACCGTGAATATTTTCAAGTGCCTACTAATGCTGTGCCTGTGGACCGTGTCTAAGTAGTGGTGGGTCGGGCTGTGTTTGAGTTAAATGCAGCATGGCTGAATACTTCTAAGAAGCAGATAAATTGAGATTAGTGTTGCAATAAACACATTTGTCAGGCGGTGAAGTGTACTATATCTAGACTTGGTGGGCATGTGAGCTGAAAGAAAGGGTCTGCCTCGTCCTCTGGACAGCATGATCATCATAACACACGGCCACTGGGAAGTAATCTTTTATCATCTACAAGCCATTGTGAAATGCGCATGTAAAATAATTGGGCGTGATTTGCTATCCATTGAATCCATTTACCATGTCCGCTGTGCCCAGAAATCCACGAGTGCTTGTATACAACACACCCAGCTATATTAGGTTTAAAAACATGTTTTCATTCAAAGGTCGTGAGACACTTGAACCGCTACCTGCACTATTTTATGTCATCGTGCTTATTTATTGTTTGCTTATTTATTTACGTATTTATCAACGTGTGTGTACCTCATAATTATCAGTTTTTTATATATCACTGATTAATTATGTTTTATATTTATGTGCCATTATACATTCTTTATACTCAGTTTAGTTATGTCGCTGTGCCTATTTATTATTCTTTATTTTAATTGTCAGCTTAATTTTGTACAGCCAGTTAACTAATTTATTGATATTGTTTAAGTACACATCTATGCATTTTTTATTTAGGTTACGTTATTTATGTTAAGATAATGTTCAGAATATATTGGTATGATTCCAAACAAATTTCATAATTACACAACTAGCAATGTTCTACTTACTTCTACGTTTCGACCACTATCGGCGGCCTTCTTCAGGAACTATATTCAGTGGTCACTGCTCGCTAGATGGCGTGGCGAGCAGACTGTCCCACATGTGATTTAGTCTGTAGCGCCTGGCGTCTCTATTCATAGTTGGTTCCGTCTTCCTAATCCATATGGCTTCTTTTATCCAACGCGCACACCTGTTTGTCTCTTTATCCACCACTTTCGCTCCCTCCCAGTCTATCACACATTTGTGTCTGTCCACGTGGTCAGTTATGGCTGATTTGTGTACGACGTTTGTCGAACATTTCCTTGCCTCGCGAGTAAAACGTCTAGATGTTACTGTTTCAACTTCAATTTTTTTTTTTTAAGGATGTTGAGGTGCGTTCATCAAGTTGACCTTCAACATGGTTTGGCATTTGGCGGATTTCAATGAGATCATTTCTCGACAATTTTGAGTGGGATATCAATGTTTGCAACATGAATAATATCGACAGCAATCACGTAGACCTTATTATCATCCATCTACGGTGTCTGTGCGACTTTTCGTTGTTGAGATTCGAAGAAGATGAAGGTTTTTTTAAGGTATTTTATTATATGGACTATGGTCGCCTTGCTTCTGATAAGGGAACATCTATTTGTGAAAAGAGTGTGCTATCTTTCGATAGTCGAGTGTTGATTTTACATAGGAAAAAACACTCCATTCTGCAATATGATCGGTAAACGGTAGCCATTTGGTAAATTATAGCATGATTTTTGTCTTCAATCACGTTGCCGTTGATTACAAAAGCAATTATAATTTGAAAACTAACCATCACAATTGGATAACTGTGTTACTAGGATAACACTAATATATCATAAATACATCTCTAGGCTACATTAGTTTCACAGGGTCACTGTGGTGTGTTCTGGAATTTTTAGCATGATGGAGTTGCTTATTTATTTTGTCATCATAATTGTTGAAGTTAGCTTCATGATCTGAAATGTAATTGATTGCAGTATAGACATTTTAATAACACACTTCATTCCATGTACAGTGCAATTAATTTAATATATTTTTATGCATCTGTTGTCGAGTTATCCGTATTTTGATGCAAGCAACATGCAACGTAATTCACAGATGGCTGCCATCTTAAAATTGTGTGGCGACAGCAGGGTGTAAGATAAGAAGGCTGTCTACCTAGTAAAGAGTTAATGTGCAAGATCTTTTTGAAAGTTCACTGGTTTCGATCAATATTCATACCTTCTTCGATGAGAAAAACAGACTCAGGATGTGCAGTTATGAAAGACAGAAAAGTAGCAAGTAAGCATGTCCATGTAGTACGTATCAGCTAGGGATGGGATGATACATATTTTTAATTTTCGGTTCGATTTTCGATATTTGACCCATGGTTCGATATATTCACGATACTTTCCACAACAACGCCAACTATCACACAATATTTTTAATGAACTATTTTAAGTGCAGTAATCTTTATTCGTAATGATCACATGTAACCTTTATACAATTGAAAATAAACCTATTTTTAATTACTATCAATTGTCATAAATTATCATAAAACCAAAATCTGTAGGACTAAACTGTATCTTAGCTAGAAAACAAAACATACCATTCTGGTAATGTCCAAACTACGAAATAAAACTTTGTAATCATGTAATATTCAACAGCAGGCGATGTCATGTCATCACAACACTTGTTTCAATGTCTGCTGCTTCGGGGCGGTACTGCGGATTGGTTTGCAAATTTTACTGTCAGTTTGTGACTGTTCTGGATGGTGTCGTAGCAAATGTTAAAAGTGCTGCCACCTCGCGAGGTGGCAGCACTTTTAACTCTCAACTATTCAGCAAAGTTACACAGCCGAGCGAGAGTCGATTAACGATTTAACAGACACAGCAACCTTTAGTTACAGCTTTCATTTATACCACTTCCCTAACGGTGGGAAACCTTTATTTTATCAACCGCACAATCCCGAGACAGCCCTACTGCTGGCAGCTGACAGGGCTGTCTCAGGATTGCGTAATGCACACCAGGGAGTGTAGATTCGGTAGTGGTTTCTCAACCCTGTGACGGGAGGCGTACGCTGACGGGAGAATTGTGATCACTCAACTTTGGGACAGCATTGTTACCCCATAGGAAATGTTTCTGGGCTGGCAGCCTTATCAATATTTCTTCCCAGCAAATACGTCACGTCACTCACGTGTACGGAAACACTGATTAGGCGCTGACGATGTGCCATTAAAAAAAAAACCGCAGTACGCAAACTGACGATGGTTCGTGAACCTTAAAACCATGAATACCGTGAACCGTGATTAATCATCCCATCCCTATTGTCATCGGCCTAGCCAAAACATAAAATATTGCAGCACCTAATGAATAACACAGAATTTGCAATGGCAACACAAACAGTGTGAGTGTGCTTGTACTTGTGCAACTTCAGGCTCTAATTTGTCCCAAAAGATGCTTGACTAGGGGTATGCTTTCAGTACCTTGACATTTTGAAACTCTGAAACATAATGACGGCACAGTATGGATCACATTTGTGGTCATTTTGCATCATTCAGTCAAAGGTGTATCGATAGTAATTCTTGTAAAAAAAGTTATTGATGATGGCTGATTAAAAATGTGACTGGTAAAATGCAACAAGCTGTTCTAGCATAATTTCATTGAATTTGTCGTTTCTTTCTATTTCGATCACCAAAAGATCCTCCAACGTGTATACCACAAACAGACACAGTTTCCGTTCGGTGCAAAACAGTCGACCTTGTATTTGATAATAGTACTTACAGTTGTGCCTCTTCATAATGCAACTCGCTATAATGCGAATTGGATATCACGCATCAGTCAAAGACCCCAAATTTCAGCCGCCAGGGGAGAAATGGGTGCTACGGCTAACAATAATGCTGTAATAACTGTATGTGACTTGCTTAATGAAGTTCTCATGTCTGTCTTGTGCAGGTGCATCATGAAATAGTTTGTTGCCAAACACAAAATGTAACGTAAAAGTACAACTGAGTTAATTGTGTGCTCTGGCTTCTGCTCTGCTGTCTGCATCGCAGCACAAATCTGATTGTGTTTCATACTGATCTGTTGTGTAACCTCTTCTCTTATTCCCTGAGGGGTTCCATGTGATGGTTTGACGGGTGATGGTTTCTGGAGGTTTCCTGAGTGTGTGTCCTATCCACCTCTATTTTTTTGTCTTCTATACGTCATTTTCTATGGATAGTAACGCTTGGTCATTTTCCAGAGTGTGGTGTTGGATACCTTGTCTGTCCACTTTGAACAGGTGTAAGATTCTGCGCAGGCATTTGTTGATGAAGGTCTGTATTCTTGTTAGTGTCTTCTGTGTACTTCACCATGTCTCAAATTCATAAAGTAAAACTGCCTTGACATTTGAATTGAATATTCTCCGTTTGATGTTAATTTTCATTTGTTTTTCTCCAAATTTTTCTCAACATGATGAATGCAAATCTTGCTTTGTGTATCCATAATTATTATAGGTTCTAATATTTTACTGACTTCGGCAACACGTCAATTAATTTGTATGTTTTGGCTGCCGAGTGCAAGGTTATTATAATAGACCAGCGACAGCAGCATTCTATTATTGCTCCGTTTGTTTCGTCAGACGAGGCATAATACACACTGACATCAAATGGTTGTCAATCTAAATTAGTTTTATAAATCATATATAGAACTTGCAACCAGCACATTGGTTTTGTTTGCTTGTGTGACATTTTTGGTGGTGGTTGTGCCTCTGGTGGGATATGTATACGGTACAACGTGCCCCATTTATAACGCGGTTCCATTTTGTGGACCCTATCTACCGCGTTATACCGAGGCGTAATTGTAGTTTTTATTTGGATCTAAAGTCAGTGTGCCGTCATTATTAATCAAGTATGGAACAGTTTGTGGGCATATTGACTTTTCACTGTGAACATGCAGACATTTAATCTCAAGAACAGTGTTGTCATCCACAATTCTGTCTGGAGAACCAGCAAGGGTATTCTCGTCTGATGAACAGCTCACACTTTATAGTTTTAACACCCCGCAATGTCTCAAACTTTTCAATGGCCACAGACTCGTACTTCCACCCATGGAGAATGACTGCAGTTCTAAGATCACGGTGTGTTGGCAGGGTGTCAGTGAGACCATCAAAATCTCACTTTTTGGATGCTTTACAAATTGTACCAAAGTTGGACGATGTGATGTGATGCAGCCTCGTTTCTTGCCATGTCTTTGAGGTGCTCTGGCCCCTACTTGATCTCTCCACAAAATCTGCCTGTTTTGCTGATGTGTGTGTCACCTTCAATTAAATATTACTAATGCAAAATATTTGTGTCTCACAGTGTATACACTCATGCCTTGTGTGTGTTTCTGTCAGGGTTTCATACAACAAGGAGTCATTTAATTTTGGTGAATGTCAACTTGTTCATTCATACTTTTAAAGTATTATTTCATCTCTTTAATTATACCATATTGTGAAGTGGAAGATTACCAATTATTTGATCTAATCTTGGATGGATGATTTCAGGAATTATTTAACTTGGATTTTCACTATATAGAAAGAATTGCTTTGAGCAGGATGCTGTGATTGACCCCCTACTGACTGCCTGTAACAGTAGTGGTGGTAATGAGTTCTAGAGTGTTTGCATCCTGCTGGTGATATGAGTTGCACAGTACATAGTTTTAATCATTCATGTTTAGTCAGAAACTGTGTTTTCTAAATGATGCTTACTCTACACTATTAATTTAACATTCCATATTATGCATTTAGCACTAGAATGTGTTCTATGAAGCTAAGTGATCAGTATCAGAAACTGAAGTGTGGTCACTAATGTCTCCTTGTGGTGTTGGCTGGGTACGGTGTAGGGCACACTCCCTAGGTACTGAATGGCACTTCACAACAACGATAAGCAACATTTACTTACAAATAACTAGAAAATGTATTTATGTCACATTATTATTTCTGAGACTATAAATCGCATGCATTGCATGTTCAGACAAGAACTTTGGATTCGGTCTGCATCTCCGACACAGTGTCGCAGATGTACAGGTGTTGGATCATAGACCAGTGGTGTAGCATATCGGCCCTAGATTTCATGCAGTACCTGGGCCTTCAGAGGGTGGCCTTTGAAAGTCTTTGACTTGTGAAAAGTTTGGAGTACTTACCTGAAATAAATGTTTTCTAAGCTATCAATAATTAAAACATTAGCTTAAATATATATGTTTTAATACCTGCATGAGAATCCCTTGATAGACAATGGGCAAACTAACCTATACGTAACATAACACTGACAGAAGCACCATTTAGGAACATGAACATTTAAACCAGAAATGAAAATAATAAATATAATATCAGTAATTATGATCAAGGTCTGGTCATTAAGGATGCATATATCTGCATCTATTATTATTATTATTATACAGACCATAGGGTAAAGGACGGACCAGTATGATTTAATTTTTTCCTGGGTGCACGTATGTGACTTCCATGAGAATATATCCTGTCTTGCAGAAGCAGCTAAGACCAAACACCACAGCAGCTACGTGCTTGCAGTGGGCGGTGGGCCCTGTCCCTCTCCACATTCACATTGTGCTTCCTTCCTACACCACCCATTGATCAGTGTTGATAGAAACGTCAACCTTTTATAGTCTTTCTCATCTCGGCCCACACTGTTGCTGATATGAAGACTTGTGGCAGTTCGCAGACAACTCAAGAATCTGAACCAAATACAGAAATGAGGACCAGTCACAAATATTAGTATGAACAAAAATAAATGGAGAAGTTAGGAAACAGTCCAAATACAATTATTAATCAGTCAAACATCTACAATATACCATAGTACAATGGATGGGAACTATAATTCACTGACTACAATGTCATTATTGAAGCATAAGTATGTAATTGTTGGTTGTAAATCAAGGATCCTATAGCTACACTAAGATATGCGACACCTGCCAAATGTGCTGTAAATAATGTGACATTACGTAATGTGGCACCATCAAAGTGCACAAACATTTGGACACAAAACCAAAGGCTCAAATGACAAGCTGCACCACATATCCCCCTTCTCCCCCAACTCCACCTCACTCACCTTGTAGATAAACTGTTTTTTAAGCTGGTCTATTATTTGATTTGAGTTTAATGACCCAGTACATTCCTGGGCCTATAGTATACATGATCCTTATTATTAAAAGTAAGGATCGTAAGGTAAGATGTGATTATCTTTCAATTTACTGCTCAAAATGCTTGTTCAGTAACTCTCGTACATTTAATTTTTTACCATTTTTATCCCTTCCTCGTATAGGTAATGGAATGTTATTTTTTTAATATGAAAAAAGTATTTAAAAACCCCTCCCCCGCATCTGTTAGGTAATGTTAATGTTGTCTAGGAATTCTATCAACTAGCGTGGTTGTTTTATTACAATGTATCAGACATACCTGTAGATGTACTGAATCAATTGGAATGAGAAATGTGTGATACACTCACAATGATAGCAACAAAATACATTACATGCATAAATGTATGGGAAAACATAAAAACGTGCTTTCACTTGTTGACTAGACCACAAACCATGAACACGTTGGCGTAGTTTGCAACTGTGTCCGTTCTTGTCTTGCCAGTATCTGTGTCATGTGCAGCATCATAGGTGACACCTTTCTTTATTCGACATTTCGTCAATGGCTGAAGTCACAAGATGGAAAGTTGGTGGGCTTTAGCCCCAAAATGGCCTTGCTCAGTCCTGGATACACTTGCAAATCCTGCATGCTGGATTTCAGAGTGGACACAGAAGGTAAAACAAATATGCTACACAGCATCTTGTATGTTTTGGTCTTGAGTGTAGCAGAGACAATGCTAGGGACTTGTCTTTTGCTCCAAACCTGCGACCACGTGATTTCACAAATGCCAGTTTAATCTGTGTCGTGAAAAGGTCAGTGCAGCCAGACAGGAGCTCTGAAATTTGTTCCTCAACTCCATCAGCTGTCTGCTGCGGGCTGCTGAAGAAAACCCGTTGGTAGCATCTTTGCCGATTATGGCTAGCACTTTAAGGTCAAGGTCGGTGGCCTCCCAGCCTGTCATCTGACGTGTCACCTTTCTTTTGGCATTTTGTGTTTTTGTGGCACTGGACCAGTCCGTCCGTTTTCTCGTTACTTCCTCGCCGGTGCGTGTCACTGTGTCATTTTCGGTGTTAACCTTTTCAGCGATTTTGTCCCAAATGAACGTCTTGCTGCTAGCAGTTATTGTGTTGCCAAATTTCCCAAACAAGTTACCTTTATTTATGGAAACAGCGTCAACTAACATATGCAAATCTTCACGTGTGAAGTTAGGTCGGCATTGTTTTTTGCTGTTTCGCTATGTCCTGGGGCTATATCCGACATGTAGGCCTGACTTGCAAAAGTAGGTCAGTGAATACATGCATGGTAATATTCATGTTGTCGTCTGTGTGGCGATGATGCGGGTAGAAGCGCAGTTATAAATAGCGTGCGCATGCTCGTATATCGTATCTTCAACTCGTAACTATTTATGATACAAGAGCTTTACTATCTTTTCCAGGTTTCAATTTATCATATAGTAACTTGATTGTAACTTTCTCGTAAGTGCATTGTAAGTTTACACTTACAATGCCATTTCAAGATATCCACCCCAGTTCCAATGATTTAGTAGATTGTTTGGAGGTGTGCAATGTGCATGATCTCTTCGAAGGAAACCGGCTAACGTCACTGACCAAGGAAGATGTTCTTTGTTCTACATGTCGTTTAAGTTTTGTGGATATGCATCTTTCACATATATATAGGGCAAAACGCCCATGTCCGCCACTCCCCATGTGCCAGGGTGCCAATAAATCGTTCCACAGAAAACTGCTGTCATCTTCCACTTCAATGCACTGTGTCATCTTCCAGAGACATCCCTAAATGAATAAAACAAACCACATACCTAAATGAATAAAAACAAAATGATCCATGATAGCTCATTGGACGTGTTGGCTCGACAACTGGAGCGTTTTTTCTTTTCTTTTTCTTACTAGTTTTTATTAATGCCCATCACTCATAGTCATGATATTTGCAAGGTTTCGTTATAACCCGGCCCTGCCGAGAGTAGGGATGGGACGATTAATCGCAGTTCACGGTATTCGCGGTTTTAAGGCTCACGGTTCGGTGCACCGTCGTCAGTTTGCGTACCGCGTTTTTTTTCGATTTTGATAAATGGCACATCGTCATCGCCTAATCGGTGTTTCCGTACATGGCGAACATGGCCACCACTGAGAAACTTGTGTACGATTAAAGTTAGAAACTTAGGCTAAGTATTAGGTTAGTTTAGGATAAAACCGGAATCCAGATTTAGCGACACCGCGATAAAATATCGACGTAACACCATGGTAATCTACGCCTACGGCGTCGTAACAGTCGCCGGCGATGTCGACTTTAGTTCAGCAAAATTTTGTTTTATAAATATTATTCGTCACAGCAATTTAAATGATTTAATTTTATGACCTAGCGTATTTATATGTAATATGAGCTATTAGAGAGGAAGTTTCGTGGCTGTAGGAGGTCGTTTTCATGATTAGATCAGAAAGTAAAAGATCGTTTTGCGGCACTGGAAAGAAAAACAAAATGGCGACCGCTGTGTGATTACCCAGATGCCGTGAGGTCGCAGCACTTTTTAGCCCCTCAGACCGAATTTGAAATAAATTAACTGAGAATAGTATTTATATCAAATATTATTAAAAAAACAATTTAAAATGAGGATACTCTTTATCAGATATTTAAAAAAAAACCGATTCAAAAGTAAACTTATACTGAAACGTCTCACACATAAAATAAACAGAATAAATTTGTTTTAAATAATTTTTATGTTGTCTCATTTATTATTTTCTCCTTATTATTTTGTGTATTTTACTACTTAGTGGTTGTAAGTGCCCCCTAGTGTTGATGTTAGTCGTTGTAAGCGCCCCCCAGTGTTGAATGTTGCAAACCCCTCACGAGAGACCACCCCTCTTTTAAGACCGCCCCATCCAGTTCACTCAGCTGTATAAATGAGTACATGGCAATAGACAGTGGTGGATATGTGTACGCGCAGCCTTTCGCACATTAATTGTAGCATGTGGCTGGATGCTTCCCAGAGAAGTTGAGATGGTATTTGATTGAACAGGTCTGCCGGGGAAGTAATGTGTAAAAGCGCTTTGAGCAGTCCTATGGACTGGATACTGCGCTATATAAAAACTTACCTTTTTTTTACCCTGATCTGGGGGGGGGGCGGTCTAAAATGAGGGGTTCCACTGTACTGCACTTAAACAATTTCATTAAAAATGTTGTGTGATAGGTGGCGTGGTTGTGAAAAGTATCGTGAATATATCGAACCGTGGGTCGAAAATCGAACCGAAAATTAAAAATATGTATCGTCCCATCCCTAGCCGAGAGTGTATAGACTGCGATGTAGCAGTGAGTGATGTTGGAGTGGTGTCCTCCACTGGTCTGCTCTGAGTGCCATGCTTGTCACTACTTCTGCCTCCCTCTCTGCAGCTATTATCAGGGTCAGGTCAGTATCCTCCTTTTCCACATATGGTAGGGTCTCATTGGAATCTAGTATTTTCTGATGTTCCCGCCTGACCCAGAAAGGTATGAATCTGTCGCTGCAGGGATGAAGGCGGTTGTGATCCATCACCTTTGACCTATTTCTTCTTCGCCCCGTATGTTGTATAATACAGGGGAATAAAACTGACAGACAACGAATGGACCAGTACACTGGTTTCAATTTCCTGTTCTCGCCTACCTTTGCTATCCCTCCTAATAGATAAATGAGATGTGCTACTTGATACCTATTTTTGACTAATTTCGTGTCTTGGGAATTTTTTGATAATGTAGATTTCCCTTCAGTTTTTACCTATTAAGTCTGTGTACAAAATGAAGAGTTTCATGTAATTTCTTTATGTGTTTAGTTGGTTCTCGTGCATCTTCATTTATCAGAGACATTCCCGTGATTGATTTGGAAGGTAAAGTTACTTCTCGTCCTAACATCATCGTATTAGGTGTGAATCCAGTAAACAATGCGATTCACTATCGATATGGTGTTGTTCGGCATTTTGCCATTTCAAGATCACACAGGGATTGCAAAAGTGATCCATCAAAATGGCTCCCCTGGTCTGTGAAAATTTGATGGGCACAGCCCATACTACAAATACATTCTGTGACTGTAGCATTAGCGACAGGCTCTGCCATCTGATTTGGTAATGCTTTTAATTCAATCCACTTCGTGAATTGATCTGCCATCACAAGAACATATTTGTTTCCAGATTCACTTGTGGGAATAGGGCCTAGGATGTCTAAATGCATGCGTTCCATTGGAATCCCAGCATGATAATTCTGCATGGCTGCTTTGGGTTTGACTCATGGTTTCTTGTTACATATTGCACATGTATGAATATACAACTTAATATCCTTCTTCATTCCGTGCCAACAAAACGAACGACGTACGTGTATATCTGTTTCTTTCTGTCCCGGATGACTTGCATATTTGATGTCATGTGAAAATCTGAGTACTTCTTCTCTCATTGACCGTGGAAACCCTAACTTTAGGCGCCGGCAGGAGCCTCTATCAGCAATCCACTAAAAGTACAGGACTCCTCTGTTTCCCCACAAATGTTTGGTTACAATTCCTTGGTTATACAACTGAGTTGATGAGGGTTCCTCCAACTTCTCTAACCAGCTGAATACCTGCCGGATGTCAATATCATTTAATTGTTCTTCGCGCAGTTGTTTGGGTGATTTCATTTCTACCCAGCTAGACCCTTTCTCCTCTCTCGGGGATGCAACGACACATCATATTACTAATGGTGTTACGTCACCAATGTGTGATTTAAATATGTCCCCACTATCTAGAGCGTAAGTAAAGTTTTTGTTGTGATATCGTCGATATGGAGTTGCCATGTAAGATCTTGTGAATTCTTAAATCGTCAAGTTTCGGGAGAAGACTGCATGAATGAAGTTTAAACCCTTTGAATGTAAACCTTCGAAGTGAAGGGGTCTTTCTCTCGTTGACTGGTCAGCGGTGTCTTCTGCGATTTGGGACAGAAAATCGTCACCTTGCATGATGATAGACGGGCGATCGCTGTCATCAGCAAACGGCAGGGTGTGAAGTGTACACTGATTGCACAGAAATGTAAATTCGCCACAGCTGCTGCAGACTTCACCGTACTCATCATTTGAATAAATGCCAGGACATTTGTTGTGTGTTCACTGGTCACAGGAGTCGCACGAAATAGCTCTACTGCGACCAGTGACACCCTTTCCACAACGACTACACGGATGTTTTGGTGTGTAGACTCTCTCTTGCTCCGTAGGACCTGAGTTAGGGCTCACGTTGCCACTTTTCGTAATCAGCAACAAAACTGATGTTAAAGGTGAAATATTGTAATAAGAGTTCTCTTTGTTCCGGGAACGTCTGCAGCATTTATAAATAGCACGTTTTGCTTTATTGTTGAGGCTGTCGAATTTGTGAATCCCTGATAGCACAATGTCACTGCTTGCTTCAAGAGAGAGTGTAGTGTGTATGTATGGCGTGGTACGTTTGACTTCATAGCCTGGTAGAGTGGTCTTATGTATTTACACAATAATACTTTCTGGTATGCATTGTGCATCGTTAAACA
The DNA here is from genome assembly GCA_964017155.1 of Oasisia sp. SBJ-2009. Classification (NCBI taxonomy): domain Eukaryota; kingdom Metazoa; phylum Annelida; class Polychaeta; order Sabellida; family Siboglinidae; genus Oasisia; species Oasisia sp. SBJ-2009. Next base: position 30,349,626 of record OZ024858.1, read on the forward strand.
ATGCAGAAGAACCATGAATAGACACAGCGCTGCATTTCCAGACGTCATGATTAGTTCAGCCTGTTATCGGTTGACAGAGCGCAAGATTGTGTCAAAAACCAGGACAACCAGGGTAATGAAGACACAATGACCATTGCATGGTAATATTCAGTCAGCCATGACAGGCAGTTAAGGACTTGATTGTTGATGTCTCGCATGACTGAATCGGTCAGGGCTTGTAGATGTAACACAGGTGCACACAGAGATATCAAATAGGTAAACTCTCAAAATGACCCGTTCACTTACTAAAATCAAGGAGCCCGGTAGAATCTAAAACGATTGATTAGCATGTTCTATGTATAAAACCTACCGGACCATGTGTCAGGCCTATACTTTGTATGATTGGTGTACTTGTCATAATTATTTAGATGAAAAGCTATGGTGTAGATTGTTGTTAATGACGCTGTCAGTTTCGTCGAGTTCGCGCGCTTTTTTACAGGCAGATTTCGGTATTCCACAGGACGTGGGTCATAACTGGACAGATGCGAAAGAGAAATGTCTCTCCTCAATTTCACGTCTTCTTGGCCTGGTGGAAGGTCTGTAGCTGTTGTGTGCATGTCTGAGCAGTCTTGGTGCTACTTCTGACCTTAGTGAGGGCAAACAGCACTACCAAGGCATGCTTGCAGTGTACACCTGGGTCCATGCCTACAGCACATTCACACCATGGCGTTCAAACTTCACACATACCTGGGTACTTTGTTGACACATCGCTTGTACATCTCGGCACTCACACGTCCTTGCACAAACGTTTCTCCGTCTTTGTGTGAGTGGCGTATGGATTTCAGGAAGGTGCCGTTGTAGAGATCCTCTGGTTTTGTTCCCAACTTCTGATCAAACAGCTTCAGGTAGTCGGACATGGTGGACTCATTCACATCAGGCAGCTGCACAAAAATGCTATAAAGTCACTACACAGTACAAGAATTGTAACAATGTCACATAATCAGGGCTGGAGTCAATTTCAGTCTTTCAATTCCAATTCCTTGCCATTCCTTTTATTCAATTCCACTCCAGTTTCAATAAAACATTCAATTCCAATTCATTCTTTCAATAACATCCATTGTTTCAATTAAATTGTCTAGTTATACTTGGTTTAAATAAATGTTTTATTAAAATACTCAAACTTCTTGTTGCGTAGTTATATTTTGTTTACAGTAAATTACTTGGGAATCAGTGTTGATGTCTCTGTAGGTTTTTATGTCAGGTAATGTCATGTTGAATTCATCAGGTTGCTGCGCATCACTGTCACCAAAGTTAACATTTAAACTTCAAGTGTGCAAAAGAATAAAGACCTCTAGAAAGTTTAAATTGATCAGATTTCATCAACTCTTTGACAGTAGAGTTAGACATACATGTTACTGACAGACATTTCACCGGGAGAATAACTATTAAAGGGAAAAAAGGCTACGGCTTCGTGTCATACACCTAATAGAGTTTATACAAAGTAACAATTTCCACATATACTCAATTTTTTAACGTCAGCGGTTTACTCAGAATGTGACTTTAAAGTCTAAAATTCTAACGAAATCCACGATGGTCTAGACGCCGCCATAGGTGAAGGGTTAATTTGGCTTGGCCATTCAGCGCGCGGCATTCTATATCTCGGTCAGCTTCCAGCGACGTCGTTAAGGGTCAACAACTTCGAGTCTTCGACAGTTCGTTCAGTTGGCGTGACATCTAGCAGCTGCTTATAGACGTATATCTAAATCTGTGGTTAAATCTATGGTAAACTTTAGTAATTATGCCTTCGTGTTCGGCATACGGTTGCAATAATAGTTGAAACAACCGGTAGTATTGAAGCAATGGATTCACGTTGGTGATTTGCGGGCGTACTGTTTGGCACTTTGCTCGGTCCATTTTGAGGAGAAATGCTTTGATGTAGACATGTATCATCAGTTGATGGGATGATTTCAACGATAACAATAATAGACAAATTTATATTTACCGTCATCAGCATGTTACGCGCGTAGCCGATTTGCAGCCATTTCATGACAACAGCCAAACCCTATGCAGGGAATCTACGTGGAGAGCGCCTCGATCACCGTCGTGACGTCATTCTTCGTCTAAGATGGGGTAGCGCATAGAATTTGGATGGCTGGGTGTTAAAAAATATTTTTCTGGTAAACCGCTGGCGTTAAAAAATTGAGTATATGTGGAAATTGTTACTTTATATTAACTCTATTAGGTGTATGCCACGTAAAAGTTAACTTTGTTTGTCCTTTAAAACGTGCATATAATTATGAAGACACCTGTCGTTCGACTAATCGGTCAGCATGTAAAGATGACTCTTCCCTATCTATCTTCCACATGCTCTCACATATCTATTTTTGAAATTGGATTAGCTAGCGTAACAAGCAACTTAAAAAGCCATACAAAAAATTTCATCAACACATAGATTAACTCTATACTGCGCAGACCGTCCAAAACCGCCCAACCCCTCGTACGCGCAGACCGTCCAAAACCGCCCAGTAAAATCACAGTTCGTGGGCCTTTCGTTTACCGCGATCAGATCCCTCTTTTACTTTAACCAGCCAGCTGAAACTGCTGACCTAAACTCTATGTAGGTCACGGAAACATGTGCTGTCGCCATCTTGTGAAAAATTGTTTTCGTTTGCGAATTAAGTGAGTTTATTTGGAAGGATGTTGAAGTGCGTTCGTCTAGTTGACCTCCGACATCGTGCGACATTTGGCGGATATTACCGAGATCAATTCTCGACGATTTCGAGTCGGATTTCGATGTTTGCAACGTGAATAATGGAGATCATGGAGACCCTGTTATCGTCCATCTACGTTGTCTGTGCGACTTTTCGTTGTTGAGATACGAAGAAGATGACCCGTCGGCGGCATGTTCGTTTCGCCGATTTGCAGCCATTTTGTTGGTCGGATCACCGTCCGTACTTCGTTTGGTTTATTTAATTTATAGTATTTGATTAATATGCACTATGCTCACATTGCTTCTGATAAGGGAGCATCTACTTGTGATAGGAGTGTGCTATCTTTCGTTATTCGAGTGTTGATTTTACATACGAAAAGAACATTGCATTCGGCAACATGATCGATAAACGATAGCCATTTTGTTAATTATGGCATGATTTTTGTCTTCTGACGCGTTGGCGTTGTTTACAAAAGCAATTATAATTTGAAAACTAACCGTCAAAAATTGATAAATGTTTTACTATGATAAAACTAACATACATGGCTACATTAGTTCCACAGGATCACTGTTATGTGTTGTAATATTTGTTCAATATTTAGCATGATGAAGTTGCTTATTTATTTGTTCATTATAATTGTTGAAGTTTGCTTCAAGATCTGAAATGTAATTGATTGCAACACATTAATTTTAATAATACATTTTATTCACACCATCATTCCATGTACAGTGCAATTAATTTCATATATTTTCGTGCATCGGTTGTCGAGTTATTCCAATTTTAATGCAAGCAACATGCAGGATAATTCACAGATAGTTGCCATCTTAAAATTGTCTGCCCACAGCAGGGTGTAAAATAAGAAGGCGGTCTACCCAGTAAAGAGTTAATCCCGCACTCCCTGTGTAAGCAAGTCGAATGACGGTTCTTTGTGTATTCAATGCGTTTATTTAGGACGAATGCAGCTCCCAGAGGGTGGCATGCTCCTCCAATAATTCGCCCTTGCACCACTTGGCGTTTATATGTAATCGAACAACCAATGTTGTATGTTAAGGTGGGAATATTTACAAGTCTAGAATCTCGAGTTACATAGTTGCAGTAATGCACAGTATACAACGTAATAATAGTTACACACACGATTGTCTTGCGTTCGTTACATGAGCACAGCTTTAGAACTGGACTGCCACACCCTAAAAGGCCACGCCTATTTTACTAACGTATAAAGTATAACAATTACAGATGCATGATTTAAACAAATATACTAACAGGCAATATCATGTGTAACAAGAACCTAATACATACATAAAATGAATATATAAATACAACAAAACAATCTTACCAGGCCACTGGTTATACTGGGTTACTGAGTGCTTATACAAGTGTTGACCGGTCGCTGAGACGTAATTGTTGACCGGTTGGTGGCCCATGGCAAACTGCGCCCCAGCAGCCGTCCAGCCTGACCAGCTGGGCATTACACTTCAGTGCCCTCTGGCGACTACAAGCATCCACCAGGGTTACACCTGCCTGTACTGTGCCAGTCACGACAGTGGAATGTTTCATTATTCATGTGAAGCCAGCTAAGGTTTATTTTATCGCCCATTCACCTACCTTTCAACAAGTTCCCATTTTCCCCCCGTAATTCTCGCATCACGTTTCCTCAGTTCACATTTTAGACGTGCTGAAGTCATTCCTCCATACTGCAACGTGATGATAATTCTTACAAACAAAATAGATGAACCGGTCTATATGACCTGGGAGCCCACTTCGAGAGGGCCCTCTCTTGGTGCGGCCTCTCGTTAAATGTTAACAAGTCAAACACTGGGCATTGCCATAAACGGAAAAGCAAAACAATGGGTCTGTGACCCCGTTCCCCTTTTAGGGAGGAATCCTACCCTCCATCACACTTACTAATGTGTATAAATACCTGGGCAATGCCATCAGAGCCAGGGAGCGGGACTCTCAACCCGAGGACTTGCTATCCTGTGGTTTAAACTGGTCACCTAACCAGAGCCCCGCTCAAACCACAGCAACGTCTCTTTATGCTGGTAAACAATCTTCTGCCAAAGCTTTACCACCGTCTAATGTTATCTAGAATATACTGTGGCGTTCTCTGACGGATGGATAAGTCTATCCGGCGCAATGTTAAGGCATGGTTAAGACTGCCTCACGATTGCTCTAATGAACAGGGTAGTCTAATTATTATTTATGTTGTGTCGACAGATATCTTGAAGGACTGAATCTTCTAGGCCCGGTGACACCTGGCGCCATCTGGCGAACAGAACATGAAGCAGACTTATAAAGTCTCCCATTGGATGTTCTATTCCATTCTGTAACTGATACAGGGCAGTGCCAATTGCCACATCTGAGGCATCTGCATCAAGGATGAATTTCTTCAAATGTAAATGTCCAGTTTCCTGAGTTCATGTTATAAATAAAATCAATTACCTCAAGAAACGTTTTGTTTTTCCGTATATATACTGTTTCTCGTAGCCTTCTTCAGCGGACTGAATTTCGCGGTTGTGTCATATGACTTGCATCATGTGACACAAGCTGTAGCATGACCGGTGGGAGTTCCTGACCAATGTCTCTATGGATCTACACTGGTGTGGTTGTCATTAGGTGCATTTCACACAACTCAGTCCATTCAAATAGTTCTTTTGGTTCCATCAATGCATAGAGTGATTACATTTTTTCTCAGATAATCCATGAATAAATTCCCTACAGTAGTTGACAAACCCTGTAAACTTACTCAATTGCAATGCATCCCTTGTTCAAGGCCAATTTAGTACACTCTTGATATGATCGTTAGTGATGGAAAAACCCTCCTACCAAGGAAATGAACCTCTGTATAAAACAAGGAACATTTCTTTGATTTCAGTTTTTAATTGTGCTCCTCGAATCTCTGGAGAACAACTTCCAAGTTTTCAAGGGATTCCTCAAAGTTCTTTCCCAATACAATTATGTTATCTATGTTTAGTACCCCGGTAGTACCTTGTTCCATGTGAGACCATTAGGACAATATTCATAATAGTCAGGTCGCCAGACAGGTATACCCTGCATTGATGGATTTAGTTTTTCTCTCACAGGATTTTACGTCCTTAGGACCTCTATAGTGAACATGAAGCGAATATCAAGCAGATATCCTTGAGCAATTCAAGATATCCAAGATGGTGGCCAAGATGGCCACCGACGCCAGTAGAAAAATAACCTTTGAACCAGTAGATTTAGAATCGCAAGTGATACCACGTTTTTAGATAAACTTATGAGTAATCCATTTTTGAGGTTAATTTTGCAATTTGAGGTCAACAAAAGGTCAAAGGTCATGTTAAAGTTCATATAACAGATACTGCAATGGAAAACAGTACTGTTGCATGTAATTAACATATTTATGTAATATTATTATTCAAAATTGAAATTTGTAATTGCATTTAAATCAGTTCTGGATGTTACAGTTCAAAACACTTGTTAGATAAATTATGCAACGATAGAAACCAAGGCCGTGTAATGTCTGATAATCAATAATCATAATCGTCACATTTATATAGCGCTGTTCCAACATTCGTTTGCTCACAGTGCTGTACAGAATGTTCTTGTAAAAAGATGAGTCTTTAATTTTACTTTAAATGCAGCAATGGTCATAGATGACAATGTCCGATGCTGCGGTAGTGCATTCCATAGACTTGGGACTGCCACAATAAACTGTGTTCGCTGGAGCGCAGCGACCTAACCGGCTGGAATCAGCTTACACATTGTTCAATGTAGTCAGGCGCTTGGCCATTCAATGATCGGTGAGTGAGTAGCAGGTCTTGAACTCAAATCGCACCACTATCGGCAGCCAGTACAACTTCTTTAGCAATGGTGTAGCATGACAATATCTCATAGCGTCATCGATCAAGCGGGCTGCCCAGTTTTGTATTTTCTGAAGCCGTTGCGTTTGCTTCAGAGGCAGTCGATAGAGCAGTGCATTGCAGCTGTTGAGCTGAACCGAATACGATTACTTCCGTTTTAGAATCATTCAACTTCAAGTAGTTTGTCTTCATCCATATCCTGATTTCTGTCACACATTGTTCAATGCTCTCAACAGCTGCGTCAATGTCCTCCTGATGGGGTTTCACTGTGATGTAAATTTGCGTGTCGTCAGCATAAAAGTGCAACATTAAGTTGTTGTTCTGAATGATTTTCGATAATGGTGCTGCATAGGTAGAAAACAACTGCGGACCAAGTACGGAACCTCGAGGAACCCCACACATAAGGGGGCGAGCAGGTGACGTAGAACCATTAATGTGGACAGCTTGAACTCTGTCACTCAGATACGATTTAAACCAAAACCAATTAAGTGCAGTTTGGCCCACTCCAACACCATGTGACAGTCTATGCAACATGACTAGTCCAGTAGTAACATGATGACAATGTTCTGGTTGTCCATTGCACGCAGGATGTCATTCTGTACACAGACAAGGGCCGTCTCGAATCAATTAACTGAACAAGTGCCAGGATGAGGGGGTCATTCCATGTCAAATCAATCACTCAAAACATCACCCGACTCCAATTTTGATGAAATTTAGTACAGTTGTTGGCTCATGCGAGAATATCAAAATAAAAAATAAAATAAAAATCTAGGTCAAGTATCATGGAAGATATAGGTCATTGAACTTTGACCTAAATCGCATACTGACCGCTACATTAATGCATGTAACTCTGCTATTAATTAAGCTAGAGAAACAATCAATATATCATTGGAAAACCAATAAACATGCACACATAACTATTATAAAATTAAAACATTAGTGTAAATAAGAATGTTGTAATTTTTGAAATTTGACCTTTGACCTCAGATACCCAAAAAATGTATCCTCTGATTTTGCAAATATTTTTTACACAATATCCTATACTATTATAGAAGGGTCCCTGAAAATATTAGAGTGGGCAAATAATAATGTTCAGAGATACATTAAATTAAGTACACTCGTGGATGAAAAACTGCACCAAGATAGCACTGTATAACCCAATACGAACATACAGCAGTCTCTGATGTGTATATCATATATGTATATGTGCTCACTAATTATAAATTTCATTACTTCATCTTTTTCAGATCATTTCACATATTATCTCTCAGTTTAATGAAACTGCAATCATAACACATGAAGCTGATCAACTGTCAATACAATTTAATCTGTAATGCTTACCATATGTATTATGCAATACAAGTTGGTCATTTGTATGCTTTAACATTGCTCTGTGTGCCACAAATCACTTAACATTACAGACAAAATTTACATGTGCATGATCTTGTGCCCCTGGTGGATAATTGGATAACAATAACCCCTGGTATATTGAATAGCAATTATATCATTAGTGAATATATATACATATATGGATGTATACATCAAAGATGGTGCTGTATGTTTGTATTGCACAGGTTATACAGTGCTATCCTGGTGGAATTTTTCATCCACAAGTATACTTAATTTAATGTATCTCTGAACATTATTATTTGCCCACTCCAATATGTTTAGGGACTTTTCTGCAATAGTCTAGGATGCTCTATTCAAAATATTAGCAAATTCAGAGATTGTGCTGTACGTTTGTATTGGGTTAAACAATGCTATCCTGGTGAATTTTTTCATCCACAGGTGTACTTAATTTAATGTATCTCTGAAACTTCTTATTTGCCCACTCTAATATTTTCAGGGACTCTTAGAACTGCAATAGTATTGGATCCTGTGTATACAATATTAACAAAATCAAAGATTGTGCTGTATGGTTGTATTGGATTAAACTGCTATCCTGGTGCAATTTTCCATCCACGGGTGACGTCGGGTGTACTTAATTTAATGTATCTCTGAACATTATTATTTGCCCACACTAATATTTTCAGGGACTCTTCTGCAATAGTATAGGATACTGCCTACAAAATATTAGCAAGCTCAGAGGATACATTTAATGAGCATATTACATATATGGATTTATACATCAGAGATTATGCTGAATGTTTGTATTTCACATGTTATACAGTGCTATCCTGATGCAATTTTTCATCCACAGGTGTACTTAATTTAATGTATTTCTGAACATTATTATTTGTCCACACCAATATTTTCAGAGACTTTTCTGCAATAGATGCTCTATTCAAAATATTAGCAAATTCAGAGATTGTGCTGTACGTTTATATTGGGTTAAACAGTGCTGTCCTGTTGATATTTTTCATTCACAGGTGTACTTAATTTAATGTATCTCTGAAACTTATTATTTCCCCACTCTAATAGTTTCAAGGACTCTTCTGCTATAGTCCTGTGTACACAATGCTAGCAAAATCAGAGATTGTGCTGTATGTTTGTATTGGGTTAAACAGTGCTATCCTGGTACAATTTTCCATCCACGGGTGGCGTTGGATGTACTTAATTTAATGTATCTCTGAACATTATTGTTTGCCCACTCTAATATTTTCAGGGACTCTTCTGCAATATTATAATATACTGTATACAAAATATTAGCAAAATCAGAGGATACATTTTTTGGGTATCTGAGGTCAAAGGTCAAATTTCAAAAATTACAACATTCTTATTTATACTAATGTTTTAATTTTATAATAGTTATGTGTGCATGTTTATTGGCTTTCCAATGATATATTGATTGTTTCTCTAGCTTCATTCATAGCAGAGTTACAGGCATTAATGTAGCGGTCAGTATGCGATTTAGGTCAAAGTTCAGTGACCTATATCTTCCATGATACTTGACCTAGATTTTTATTTTATTTTTTATTTTGATGTTCTCGCATGAGCCAACAACTGTACTAAATTTTTTCAAAATTGGAGTCGGGTGATGCAAAAATTGCCAAAAAGTGATTGATTTGACATGGAATGACCCGAGGGTAGGTACATAATGAGTTTTTTTTTCAATAAAGTCATTATTAGCGGAATTCTTCTACGATATCCTTGGAGATAGTCGTTGAGTAAGACTCCAATTCTTATACTCCATCACATCCGAACATTCCTTCCTGATGTATGTTGTCACCCAGCGCAGCCTCCAGATTGTCATCCGCATAGTCATCTTTGATTATGCTCAAGTTGACGATATTACTGTCACGGAAGAAGACTACCGATCAGTTGCCCCGTTCTGATAGCACAACCCCATTTTCCACATTCTCACAAATCAAGTTGATTATTGTGGATCGCCTCATCTGCTTCCCACCGACTTCCAAAAACCATTCCATCAGCCTGACAGAGTCCAACTTCTGAGATCACTGACACTGCAACTCTTTCATAAGCGACTGTAGAGGACTACGAGCGATGTCATTTCATGTTTCTTTCTTGGTATCACCTGAGAGAGATCGTCCGCTGATGAACCATCTTTGTGATATTATGTGTCCGTGGTGTGTAGGTCAGTTGCTCTGACTGTGAGATAAGCTAATCGTTCAAGTACATTATCAGTCTGCCCTTTCATCGCACTTATCCTTGAGTCTTTTATCTATAGCGTAAGTCTTCTCGGTTCCATCTTCATTGTTGCGTCTCTTCAGTTCCCCCAGTATAGAGGCTGGAATCCATCGATTTGGGTTCTTGCATGGCAACTTGGTCAATATTGCACGGACCACGACAACAAAAGCTCTGGCGAAGCTAATCAAAAGGAGGCCTCCCACTTGCTCGCTTTCTCTTCTCAGTAGACGGGATGGATTTATAATAAACTTTATTTCAGACAAGACGTCCATATATATACTTTTTTTACTTTTTTTACTTTTTTATTGTATTTTATGTATATATATATATATATATATACATAAAATACAATAAAAAAGTATGAAAAGGACAATGCATATAATACAATCAAAGCATGTGATCAACATAAAAATTATGTCTAAATATATGAGGAAATTAATTAAATAAGTTGTAAAAATAAATATTAAACAATTTATTACTAAATAAATACAATACTAATGTCGTGTGTACAATAACGACCTCCAGTATGAGTACATACGGCTCTTAAAATGAATATCGGTATGGAGGCAATTAATAAAAAGAATATTATCTGACTGATGAAGACTGAATATGGATGAACGAATGCGTTCATTGAAGGATTTAATGTAGTTGGTGGCAAAAATAAAACTTGCACTACATCTTGAGTGTAAGTTGAGTAAAATTCTGAGGCTATTATTGTATGCGACGGTAATGCTTTTGAGGCTATATTTTTTTAATTTGCACCAAAGACTAGAAGTATACATAGGAGCAGAGTATGCTTGAAATAAAATAATTTTGGTGGAAATATTACAAAGACAAAATTTTTGAGCTAATACATTGGCTTGGGCATAAAGGCATCTTTTTTGTCTGGCAATGTCGTCATCATCAGTTAGGTTATTGTTGATTATATGACCAAGATATTTACATTTCGTAGTATAAGGTAATGGATGGTAATCGAGATGGATACAATGAAAATTTTTCCTGTCCTGGGGTTTGTTTTCAATAACTATACAAAAGGACTTCTTGGCATTATAAGTACCGGTAATATTGAACAATTCGCCATACTTGGCACAACAATCAGTAAGTTTTCTCAAACCAGCAACACTAGGAGAAAAAATACAGAGGTCATCAGCATACATCAAGTGGTTGATTAAGGTGCCAGCATAAAGACAACCAATATGTAATTTGTTTAGATTAACACTTAAGTCGTCCATGTACACATTAAAAAGATAGGGGGAAAGGATTCCACCCTGTTTAACACCATTGGAAACAGTAAAAAAGCTAGAAAATCCCTGACACCATCTTATGGTAAATTGTTGGCTACCGTACCAGTGGTATAGAATAGGATTTGAAGCAGCTCGTTTCTATTTTTTTTCTGCTGAACCTTTGCTAGAGAAATATATTGTATTCCCTTGATACATAGCAGCACTTTCTTTTTAAATTTTGTCTGAAGATCTGATGCAAGTGATCATCTTCCATTTCACTGTCTTTCATAATATTGTGCAGTCTCTCACAGTTCTGGCTAACCTGGGGTCTTCCATTGTCTGAGCAACTGTAGCAAACTTTGAAAACACATTTGTCATCCATTGCATCAATCTACTAGCCAATCCACCACCACTATAAATAGCTACGCTAAGCTTTATTGTTAGTTCATTATTGCATCATCACCACAGCAAACATACTATTCTGTGTCTATTATGGAACAACATGCATGTCATCTGTTCAAATGACATATTCAAATGCTTGGCCTATAAGGAATTATCCTACCTGTTTTGATAACCTGGGTGTTGTGACCGAAATTACCTCGATTGCGCAGCTCAGCCCACTTCAGTTTTCTTTCCCTGGACTTTGGAAGTGCTAATATAGAAGCCACTTCTATTTCATCTGAGTGGATTTGTTCTAGGTGACGTGGCAATTTTGCGAAACATTCCATGCAAAAGGGACAAGAATGTTTTTTATCCCACCGGCGTCCATTTTTGTTACTGGCGTTTTGCACAGTAACAATGCCACTTGTTGACGTTACTTCTCCCAACTGAGAGGATTCAGGTGTATCATGAGATGATGTTACTTCTGCGAGAGTAGACCTATTGTCATCAATGTTCTGAGAAACTGACACGTATATTGGTGTTGGAGCATCATCTGAGCAATTGGACATACAAGATTCAGACGTATCCAATATCCAAACCAGGCATATAATCAGAATCACAATCTATCTGTGAATCCGATGGGTAAGAGTCGGACACATAGTCATTTGATTCAGCTGAATCATTCAACCTATTCAGAAATGACTTATGTGTGGCTTTATTACAAGCCCAAGACTGTTTTGCCGGCTGGACGCCACTGAGTTCATCGGATTCCATCTTGATCAGTTGAGTCAGATGGATAAATCTAACATCGACAAGGAATACGCTTGCTGGATACAGAACGAGCTCAGAACGGCCGGGTCATGAAAGGAGCCACGCCGGAAGGCAACACGGTGGGAAGCTGTGCCAAGGGACGGTGAAGCCACTGGCCCGGCGGAAGCCATGGTGAGAAGAAAGCAGAGAAGAGCGAATTACGCACGGGTCCAGAGTGTGCCTGCAAAGTCCTGAGCGGTGAGTGGAAGACGGACTGACACCTGTCCATTCCTCTAAAAGACCAGGTACGGTTCTGGTGGGATGTGTTCGGGACACCTTCCCACAATGATGAGCACACCACCGAGCCTCAGGACCGAGTGATGTGGGACCCTGTTAAACCGATTTGGTTGGAGGAGATTCTGGCGACCCTGCGTAAGTCCAAGGATGGGGCAGCAGGGATCGACCGAATCTCCTGTGACGATATACGAAAACTGAACCCTCGAGCGCTTCAAACGCACTTCAACCTGTGGCTGTACGCTGGCTACCAGCTGGCCGAGTTCCGGCACAGTCGAACCGTCTTGATTCCAAAGGTGGCGGTTCCTGTCCCATCGCGATCTCCTCCTTTGTACCCAGGGTGTTCCATCGACTCCTGTCAGAACGTCTATCTCAACTCTTGGCATTCCAGTCTAGACAAAGGGCCTTTGTTAAAGGCGATGGCCTTGTCGACAATGTATTTTTGCTCAGATCTCTTATTAGAGATAAGTGTCAGGAGCTGAAACCTGTGTAGCCTTTCTCGACGTAAGAAAGGCCTTTGATAATGTGTCTCATTCTACGCTGTTAAAACTGCTGTAAGGATGGGAATTCCCATGCCTTTTGTTTCTTATTTGAGAAACCTATACACAGGTGCCACCACGTCCCTTCACGTTGAAGGACGTTTCACGAGCGTCTTCCGCAAAATTGGGGAGTTAAACAAGAAGATCCGCTTTCTCCTATACTCTTTAACTGTGTGATCGACTGATCGACCCAGCGATCGGCCTTACCGTTGGGAAGTCTTCCACTAAGCTTAATCATCTAGCGTTTGCAGATGAAGTCTTGCTCATTGCTGAATCACAGGCCGGCCTACAGGACCTGGGACCCCACTTCGAGAGGGCCATCTCTCGCTGCGGGCTCATGTTAAACATCAACAAGTCTAGTACGCTCAGCATTACCATTAACGACAAAGCCAAGCAATGGGTCTGTGACCCCGTTCCCTTAGGGATTGCAGGAGGAATTTTGCCCTCCATTACAATCACGAACGCCTACAAATATCTGGACATTGTCATCAGCGCCAGAGAACGGGACTCTAAACCCAAGGATATGCAAGCCTCAGCAACGTCTATTCATTCTTGTTAACAATCTATTGCTAAGCTTTACCACCGCCTAGTATTATCTAGGATTCACGGTGGTGTTCTTTGTCGGATGGATAAGTCTATCCGGCATAACATTAAGGCTTGGTTGAAACTGCCCCACGATTGTTGGAACGCATACTTGTATTCCAGTGTTAAGGAGGGTCTCCATACCGAGCCTAAAATGTAACTGTATGGAGCGCCTAACTATGTCTACCGATGTTTTCATCGTATCCACAGTAAAGAGCTCTACCACTTTCCGAAAGGAATTTGTGAAGTGTCACGACCCACCGATTAAGGTGGGCCAGACTACAATTGTAAACAGACAGACGGCAGCAGCCGCCTGGCCCGAGTGTCTCGTAAAATCCGCGGACGGCTATGGCCTGCCAGCTCATAAGAACGGTGTGCGCATGTGTCAGGTGCAGTCGTTTTGTTTTTACCTGTTCTGTTACTATCGTTAACAGGAGAAGATCGAAAAGCTATTATAACCTAAAATTCACAGATGCTCAATAGTATTACATGTACAGCATAACAATTTACGCTAATGCATACTTTGCAAACATTATATCGCCCAGCAACCAGTTCCTCAAAATGGCACCGATGTAAACAACCACTAAAATATGTTTTCATCCAGTAGTGCACAACAGTGTTCCAAGGATAAAAAAAAAAAAAAAAACAACAATGATACATGTCATAGTTACCTTATGGCTTATAGTTAGACTGCAAGCAGATACTACAACCTTGGAAAGCATACACTCCTCACCAGTGGTGATGTGGAGCAGAACCCTGGACCCTGCCAGCGAGCCCAAACCTCTCCAAACATACCGAAGCCACCCCCAAAAAGGAAACAAAAATTCCCATGTGGTATATGTGAACGAGCAGTCACATGGAGCAGAACAAAACCATCAGTCGCTTGCGACGACTGCAATACCTGGTATCACACGTCATTCCTAGGCATGTCATCACAAAATTTCCAGGGAATCAAGCCCGATACTCCATGGCAATGCGACAGGTGTGGGATCCCAAATTTCATGGATTCCACTCTGTTCTACCACCCAGAGGTGCCACTAGCTAATAGATACAGCGCTTTATCCGAGCCTGACCAACTTGACGACAAACCTGGCAGCCCTCTCCACACCTCATCACCCAAAGCTGCACAAAACTTGCCCAAAGATATACCTCCTACAAAGAACACGTTAAGAATACTGGTAGTCAATACCCAATCCATATTCAAAAATCACCATACCCTAGCACTTACCACAGAATCTATCTCCCCAGACATTATTGTTGCAACAGAAACCCAGCTCACGGGTACAACGACAAACCCAGAATTTCTCCCACCTGACTATCACACAATATCTAGAACAGACAGAGATGAGAACATCAGCGATGGTCACGGCGGAACCCTTATCACACTTAGAGACGAGATTGTTGCAGAAGACATACCTGTAGCATACGATAACCATATCGGAAGTGAAATATTGCAACCAACCTCCACAAATCATAGTTGGTGTCTACCGTCCCCTTAACAGAGATGTAGCCATGGCCACATATGTAAGAGAGACCATTGCAACCCTTATGCAGTAATACCCCACAGCTACATTCTGGATCTGTGGTGACTTTAACTTACCTGACATTGACTGGCTAACTGATTCCACCAAGCCCACCCCCTACAAAGTGAGATATCCCAAACCACTAAACGACCTTTTCCTGAACATGAAAGCAGACCTTGGCCTAGAACAAATAGTCCAAGTAAACACCCGGGAGAAAAACTGTATAGACCTAGTTTTCACAAATCGACCATCACTTGCAAATCGAACAGAGGATGTAGTCGAAGTGAGTGACCATGCAGCAATCCTCCTTGAAGTCACAGCCACCATCACATGTGCTAAACCTATCAGTAGGAAGGTGTTCCTCTGCTCAAAATAAAACATGACAGAAATAAAGGCAGAAGCCACCAGACTAACAACATCAATCCTACACACATTTTCAACTGATTCTCCCGTGGAAGAGATATGGCAGACACTCAAAACCGGTCTGAAATCCCTAGTGAACAAACATGTCCCAAGCAAGATGACTTCAATGAGACACAACCAACCCTGGGTAAACAAAAACATCAAACGACTTGCAAAACAAAAACAGCGGGCGTATAAGAAAGCAAAACAAACTCAGAAATGGGAAAGGTACCGCAGCCTGAAAAGCGAACTCCAGCGGTCTTGCAGCCAAGCTCACGACCAATATGTAAACAACTTAATCACCGATGCAGGATCCAGTGCTAAGAAAACACTTTGGACTTATGTCAAATCAAAACGCAATGACAAGGTTGGAGTATCCCTCCGAAGAACGATGGCCAGACATACAATGACAGTAAAACCCAAGCCGATATTTTAAATGACCAATTCTCATCAGTATTCACAACAGAACCTGATAACCCTCTACCCAGATTAGGACCCAGCCCATATGCAACAATACCAGACATCACTATCACTGCCAACGGAGTTCACAAACTCCTAGCAGGGCTAAACCCACATAACGCAACAGGACCTGACAAAATCTCCACCAGACTACTGAAAGAAACAGCAGCTGAGTTGTCCCCTGCTGTAGCGCTCCTATTCCAGGCCTCCCTTCAGCAAAACACCCCATCTGACTGGCTTAAAGCAAACATAGTACCGGCATTCAAGAAAGGTGACAGAAGTAAAGCAGAAAACTACCGACCCATCTCCCTAACCTCGTTTTTGTGCAAACTCCTAGAACATATAATCCGCTCCCACATCATGACGCATTTTGATACCCACAATATACTTTCAGACACCCAACACGGTTTCAGAAAACACAGATCAACAGAAACACAACAAATAGAAACAATTCATGACCTCGCACAGACACTCGATGAGGGAGGCCAAATGGACTGCATCCTCCTCGACTTCAGTAAAGCGTTTGATAAAGTACCCCACAGAAGACTACTACACAAATTAAAATATTATGGAGTCTGTGGAAACACCCTAAACTGGATAGCATCATTCCTCCAAAACCGTGCCCAAACAGTCCTTGTAAATGGCAAAACATCCACAGAGACCCCAGTCCTATCAGGAGTCCCGCAGGGCACTGTGTTGGGGCCGCTGCTGTTTCTGGCATGTATCAATGATATGCCAGACTGCGTAACATCACAAATCAAACTATTTGCAGATGACAGTTTGTTGTATGCCAGAATCAATGGCGAGGAAGATGCAGTGCGCCTACAGGAGGACCTCAACAGGCTCACCGAATGGGAAGAGACCTGGTTGATGCACTTCCATCCAGCTAAATGTGAAACACTAAGGATTACAAATAAAGTTAAACCTATCAACTATGACTACTATATCCACAACCACAAACTATCTCTAGCCATAGACCATATCCCTAAATCGAAGCAAGAGAAAGCTAAACAAAGGGCAACCAATCATGGAAAACGCATACACAACACCGCAAAACACCTAGGCGTCTACATTAATAGCAAACTGTCCTGGAATCACCATGTAGATGCAATCACACACAAAAATAGCACCCTGACGCCTTTCTTAGATGCAATACCAGCAACTGCCCAAGACCAGTCAAATCATACTGCTATGAAACCTATGTCAGACCCACAATAGAATATGCCTCCACTGTGTGGGACCCAACCACCAAACACAATATAAACAAACTGGAAATGGTGCAGAGGCATGCAGCCAGATATGTACACAGTGACAATATGTATATAGCGCCATAATCACACGGTGCTCTAAGGTGCTTTACAGTATAATAATAATAATAATAAAACATCTACAGAAAAATTAACACATTACAATATTTAGTTAAATCATTTAAAAGCTAAACAACAAATAGTCATAAATTGAATTAAAGTGTAAAAATACAATTCTGTATAAGGATAGTAAACCTAAATGATATAGGTGCAATAAATAATTAAGTAATATATTACATAAAAACTATCAAATAATAATAATAAACAAACATATATAGAATTAAGGTGGCTAAAAAATAGTAAGATTACGGATAAATGTACATTCATGACATTAAAATAAATGAACTAGTAAGAATAACTATCGAGTGCTATTAAAATGGTTGATATGTCGATTTGTTGTCTATGTATTGCTGCCGGAACAGAAATGTCTTTAGTTGCCTTTGAAATTTGATGCAGTTTTCACTATTTCTGATGTTAACAGGCAAACTGTTCCATAGAGTTGCCGCTGCTTTCGTAAAAGTTCTGTCTCCATACGTTACAGTTCGGGTTCGTGGCACGGTCAAAAGGATGATTGATTCTGACCGTAAAGAGTGCGTAGGTCTGTAGACGGATAGTAGATCTCTCAGATAGACTGGCGATTGGTGGTGTATCGCACGATAGGTGTGTGACAAGATATTTTACTGTATTCTGCGGTGGACGGGAAGCCAGTGAAGTTCTTTTAGAACTGTAGTGACATGTGAGCGGCAACCGGTTTTTGTGATGACACATGCGCAAGCATTCTGTAGACGTTGCATCTTCGCAAGATGATTCGCTGGCACACCGTACAGTAGTGAGTTACCGTAATCTAATCTTGAGGTCAAGAAGGCATGTAGCAGTGTCTTTGATACTAAAGAAATTATTTACTCATATACTTTGTTATGTATCAACTGATAGTGGCCATAATTAGTGATTGTAGCTTTCTTCTTGAATATGACCATAACGCACCATTCTCAGCAATAACAACATATGCCAAAGAGTACAACACATATCGAAATGTTCAGCAATAGCAATGTGCAATTCTACCTTTGCTGTGGGAATTTTGAATGCAGTGTTAATTTGATATTCACAAATGAATAAGATAGTAAGGAGGATGCAGTAAGGAGGTTTCTTTTTGATGAGAGCAAATGAGCGCCATGGCTCAGGGGTAGCACTTCGGACTCTCGACTACGAGAACCCGGGTTCGAATCCTGGCTGCGGTGTTAAAACCTTGGGCAAGTTTTTTCACTCTACATTGCTCCAGTTCACTCAGCTGTTTAAATGAGTACCTGACTATAGACAGTGGTGGATATGTGTACGAGCAGCCTTCGCGCATTAATTGCAGCATATGGCTGCATGCTTCCCAGAGAAGCCGAGATGGTGTCTGAGTGAACAGGTCTGTCAGGGAAGTAAAGTGTAAAGCGCATTGAACGGTCCTGAGGACTGGATACTGCGCTATATAAGAACTTGCCTTTACTTTTTATCAAATACACAATACTAAGGAACAAAACAAGGAGAAAAAGACAAAACCACAGTTGCTCAGACGTATTAAACATCCTTTATGTGGGACAATGCTCCTTGTTTATATGGAATCGTGACTCGTTTGCTGTAAGTGACAACGCATATATGTGTTTGTAAAAGAGCTTGTATTTAGCCAAACATATATACACATAATAACACAATCCACATAATTCATAAAAATCCAGATACAATGTAAATGTTGTATATTATGCAAAATAATTATAATACTAAAGTAAACCTAAACAGCAAAGGTGGGTGAAACCAACCACCACATATATAGATACAGGTTGAAACAAGGGGAAAGCGTCACAGCGCCCCAAAACCCCTGATACAAATCAAAGAATACAGTTTTCCTTTTCCAACATATCAAACAAATATCACACACACAGGTGTAGCTGGGGCTGGTGGGTGGGAACCTCAAACATAGCTGCCAATGCTATGAATACTATATCGAAGAGCAGTAACCACTAACAGTATTGAGACAAATTAGCCAAATACCAATAACATAAAACTCAATCGAATGACAATGTGTGGTTACCTTTCTTTCTTTGTAATTCGCACTGGGCAGCGGCAACAGCGCGGCTGCCCTTTTATACCATAGTATCACGTGGAAAGTCATGTGACCCTGCCTAGCCTAAGTCGCTGGAATTACCGTAAATGTTAGTCTTTAGGCTCGGAGCAATGCCCACATAAAAGGCATTTGACTTGTATCATAATGTCGTATTTATGTGGGACAATGCTCCTTGTTTATATGGAATCGTGACTCGTTTGCTGTAAGTGACAACGCATATATGTGTTTGTAAAAGAGCTTGTATTTAGCCAAACATATATACACATAATAACACAATCCACATAATTCATAAAAATCCAGATACAATGTAAATGTTGTATATTATGCAAAATAATTATAATACTAAAGTAAACCTAAACAGCAAAGGTGGGTGAAACCAACCACCCGGCCAGCATGGCCCAGCGCCCACCTCAGGATTCCGTATCAGTACAGGAATTTTTTGAAATGTACATTACGCATGGAACATTATTCTACAGTACACCCCACCTCAGTAGAAAGTGCAAATTTATCAAACCGTAACCACTACCATGAATTTTTCTCCCCAGAAAAAACCCCACCTAAGTAGAAAGCTCTTCTGGGTTGCAATAATCCATATTAACTGCAAATAATTTCTGATGTGAATAACATTCGCATAATAAATACACACTATGGCCATTTGCCAGCACCAATGTATTATAGCATGGAACATTATTCTACTGCAACATAGTACACCCCACCTAAGTAGAAAGTGCACAGCTGCAAAAATGTCCAACCGTCCCTACTACCACGAATTTTGTTCCCCAGAAAAACCCCACCTAAGTAGAAAGTTCTTCTGGGTTGCAATAATCCGTAACAGCTACAATTAATTGCTGATGTGGACAACCTTCACACACAATATATACACAGTATGGGTAGTAGCTAGCATCAATATATTACAGCATAACCCTGTTGAACAGTAATGCCCCACCTAAGTAGAAAGCATACTTAGTACCAACTAATGGCAGCAAGCCCTACTAATAAAGTAGAAAAACACCCATGAGGATACCAATCAGTGATAAATTGTCTTTATCATTGTAACTGCAGCATAGGGATTCTGATATATTTCTTAAACGCCTGCGATTTCCATCGCCCCATTCGCTGAATTTCCTCATCAGATATTCCCTGCATGGCTGCTGTTGTCGCAGCGCCTATGCGGAAACTATGGCCTTTATAACATTCACTGGAAAGACCTGCCCATGTCAACGACTTTTTTAACTGGTCGCCAAAAAAGGTTTTTGTCACTGGCATACCACCCGGGAAGATAAATAGTAGTCCCGGAGCATTTTTCCTCACCGCTAGGTAAAGCCGGATAGCTTTGATTGGACAGAAAGATGAATCTGCATGTGCTGAAATAACCAAAGATACCGGAGGGCCCTGGTAATGTTTATAGGAATGAAAAACAACTGTACATTTTTCTGAGCTAAGTGAAATTTGGCTCAACTGCAACACACCAGACGACTGTGCAGTTGACGTTACTGCAATTTCACCTATCACCTATAAACAAATGATCAATGCCACGAGGCCGTCAATGTTCTCACATTTTCCATGAATCGGTAGGGTAACACGGTTATGATTGTTTAATTTCAATTTTTTACTGATGTTTAGAGTGGACGGTGAATAAACAATGATCAATGCCACGAGGCCGTCAATGTTCTCACATT
The DNA here is from genome assembly GCA_964017155.1 of Oasisia sp. SBJ-2009. Lineage (NCBI taxonomy): Eukaryota > Metazoa > Annelida > Polychaeta > Sabellida > Siboglinidae > Oasisia > Oasisia sp. SBJ-2009. The sequence continues at coordinate 30,370,995 of OZ024858.1, forward strand.
TTCCATGAATCACAGGCCGCACAAACAGCTAACCGTCCGATTACTTAGAGAGTATTAGCGGCAGCGATAATCGCTCCTCGAACGCTGTTGTAGTACTTTCGGTTACCCTCCTGATTATAATGTACACCATCAACAAGATATTTAGACCAATCGGCCCACAGACCACGATGTCGCCAAAATGTTACCGTCTCAAAAGACTGGACTGTGTCGGCCATATAATTATTATAATCCACAACCCGGTCATTGAAATCCTCGCGTAACGAGAAACGCGACAGTTCCGCACTACGGAAAAACATTTGCGAAACAACAACACGTTGAACCGCGGCCATGACACCTAAGTAGGTCGCGTACGCGAGCACGCGGTCTCCTAAAACCATCGGGTCAACCTCCGAGATATCGTTAGTCCCCACCTCCAGAAAAACGATATCGCTGTTAGCCACCTTGGTCGCGAACGAATACAGTTGGGGGACTTTAAGCCCGCCTCTAGCCACAAACGTTACGTTAAATTTATCGTCGTCGAGATTAAAATGCAAAGATTTATTCTCAACGGAATAAAGCGCTAATCGACGAACAAAGGAATGACCCAGAACTTTAACCTCAAACATAGCTGCCAATGCTATGAATACTATATCGAAGAGCAGTAACCACTAACAGTATTGAGACAAATTAGGCAAATACCAATAACATAAAACTCAATCGAATGACAATGTGTGGTTACCTTTCTTTCTTTGTAATTCGCACTGGGCAGCGGCAACAGCGCGGCTGCCCTTTTATACCATAGTATCACGTGGAAAGTCATGTGACCCTGCCTAGCCTAAGTCGCTGGAATTACCGTAAATGTTAGTCTTTAGGCTCGGAGCAATGCCCACATAAAAGGCATTTGACTTGTATCATAATGTCGTATTGAGCACAGAGGCATACATTCCACGTTGCCATTCATTCATTCTTACAGGTTTTTACAGGTCCTTTTCTGGCTTGTATTAGGCATTCCTGTCTATTGTGCCAGCTCTGTTTTGAGCATTGTTTTGAGACTGTGTGCATGCATCAAAAAATGACACAATCCATACGAATACGAATACATTTATTTCATGTAAAAATCCATATACAATTGGTACATACATTAGCACATCTATGTAGCCTATAAAAAAATCGAATATGTTAAAATACGAATAGATAAAAAATAAATAAGGTTATAAGTTAGATAAATGTAAAATTGTAGAAAAACAGATAAAATAATGAGCAATATACAGGATGTGATTGTATAATAAATATGCAATTAATTCATGTAAATAAACACCTTTTGAAAAGTAAGTTATATAAACAACTAACTGACTTTAAAAATATATAATAATAAATACATAACAATAAAGTTATATACGAAACATGATGACTATCTTACAGATTTACTGTGTACAATGAATTGGCACAGCTAATAGTAGAGGTGTAGTGCAGTAAAATCATTTTTATACGATAATTTGTCCATAGTTTATACATTTTTATTTCAAATGATTGGACTGATGGAGCATCTACCACAGACTGTGGCAGACTCTTCCATACATCAGTAGATCGGTATATAAATGATTTCTTTTATGTTTAATCAGCATCTTTCTTTAAATATTTTTAGGTTGTGCCCTCTCGTTATTGAATAATTTTCCCTTAATGTAAACAAATTTGAAGTAACAGTAGAATCATATTTCCTAGTTAATATTTAGTAAATTTCTATCATGTCTCCCCTAAGACGCTGGTAAGAAAGAGTTGGTAGGTATAAACTTTTTTGACGTTCCTTATAATCAAGTTCTTTATATCCAGGAATTAATTTAGTTGCCTGACGCTGAACATTTTTAAGTGCTGTTATGTGTTTAATTAAATATGGACTCCATACCTGGTTTGCATACTCAATAATATATATATTATGTGTTCGGAAAAGAGATTAAAAACAGTAGAAAAACACTTATCATCTAGATAGTCAAAAGTGCGTCGATTTATCCCCATCATAGAATTGGCTTTATAATTTGTTTTCTGATATGTGCCTCAAAGTTAAGTCATGAGTCAAAAGTTATTCCAATATGCTTTACTGTTTCTGCTTTATTAATTGTTTTCTGATCTTTACCCATGGTGTATCCATCATTTCTTATGGACGAATGTCCAATTCGCATGTGGCAACATTTATCTGGATGAAATTTCAGTAGTGATGCAACTGTCCAATTTTCAGTTGAGGTGAGATCTTGTTGTAGTTCTCTTCATTATAAATAGGGTTAAAATGTTTCATGTCATCCGCAAATAAGAAAATATGAAAGTTTTTATCAGGTAAATCATTTATGAAAAGAAGAGGGCCGATCACAGTATTCCACTGATCACCTCCTGCCAGTTTGACAATATGTTGTTAACCTGTACTCTATGTGTTCTGTGTGCTAGTAGATATGTGATCCATGCTACCCTTTATTCCATAGCTGTGTCACCTTGTCCAAAGCTTTGATAAAATCACAGTATATTACATCTATGCAGCCTCCATTATCCAGGGTTTCTGTCCATGAGTCTAGTACTTTTAATAGTTGAAGTACTTTTGAACGGCCCTGTTTAAAACCACACAATTTTTACTCAATATCTCATATTCTTTCATACGTACAGTGATGGTATCTCTAATTACTTCTTCCATTATCACTATCCACTGCACTTGTTACAGTGACTGGTTGATAATTGCATGGTAAGGTTTTACTTCCTTTCTTATGAATTGGAGATATGTTTGCCTGTTTTCATTCTATGGGTAGTTTGCCTGTTGTTATATGTGTTAAATATAATTGATAGTAGAATACTGATGCAGTCTGCTAATTTGTTTAGGTCCAGGTGATATAAATGTTTTTAGCTTTGAAATAATCGGCCAACAAGTCTGAGTTTAGTAAATATATTGTTAATGGCTCCAAGAATGGTTTATTTTAGTATGATTTACTTACTTTGGAGCATTTTTTGTCGAAGCGAGTATGACGACGGGTCGAAACGTCGTAATCGCTTCCCAATAAAAAATGCTCCAAAGTAAGTAAATCATACTAAAATAAGTCTGAGTTTGTTAAGGCCAGGTAAGGCAGCTAAATAGGGTATTTTTTATTTTATGATTATGGCAAACTTATCTATCCAGTAAGAAAGGGTATGTCATTGGGAGTAAAAAATATGTTGAATTTTTTTCACTCCGACCCACGGTTGCCATGGTAACAAACAAAATGGCCCCCATAATGGTTAAATATTGCAACTTTTGTGCACTGTACCGAGTCATTACTGTAAAAGATAAAGTTATAATTCTTTCACTAGCCTATGAAGACTGCTTGGTATTACACAACTACAACGAGATATTTTGAATATTACTAAATTTTATGTTTTATTTTGATTTTTTTGGAGGGTTTTATGGAGGTTTTTTTTGTAATAAATTTGCATATTACAAAATACAAAAGTTGTGAAGAAGGTAATGCACAATACAATAATACAAACATGATTGGCATAGCTTAAATACAGCCAGAGATGTGTGGAGTCTAAGTTCAAAAAAATACATTTTCTGTAAACGGCCATCAAAGTTTGAGTACAATTTAAGAATGATTTTGGAAATTATTTTGTTATTATTAATACTGTAAAATTTAAAAATGAATGTCATGCATCTAATAACACCAATGAGTACAGAGAAAGCAAAAAGAAAGCAATGTTTCAATTAGTGCTGGTTCGATATTCGATATATCGAAGTATCGTGATACTTGCGAAAGTTCGATACTGATATTTAGTGGTATCGCGATACTTCGATATTTTGGTATCGAATGTCCACTATTCGATACCTTCGATACTTTCGATACCTTCGATACCTTCGATACCTTCGATACCTTCGATACCTTCGATACCTTCGATACCTTCTATATTTCGATACTTGACATCGAGTCCATTCGACGACGTCGATGCAAAGGTGCAACATCGTTGACATGTTGTTTACGGGCGCTATCACTACAGCGCTTCGCAGCATAAATTGACTTAGGAGTTAGGTGTGGTTGTTTAAAAAATAATATAACATAAAATGTGAATTGTTTTATAAAACTTTATTGTAGAATTAGTCTGTATAATAACTGTTTTCTGTGCGCGATGTTAGCCTATGTCAAACTTCGCTTAGCCTCGTTACCCAAACCAAGGTTCGTACGTGACGCTCTCGTTTGGTGGCAGTACCATGCCGTCTTTCTCCCTACTTTACTTACGGTTATGCGTACAAAAACACACATCCTATAGTACTTTTAAAGAGTGTTTATTGCATGCACTAGTATTTAAGAAACTTGTTTAATAATAATATTATTAATATAAATAATTATTCGAGTGTGATGTGGAGGCTTTGTTTCTCTGGGTTCCGTTTGGTGGCGCCACCATTTGCCATACACGACGCCCACAACCAAGGCGAACGACAACAAGTCGCAACGTTCATCGCTAATTTGGCAGTTTGCCAACAAAGAGTCTGCTATGCTAGAGGCGTCTCAAATATAGTGGGGGAAATACATCGAATTTGACGAAACATGTCACCAATCAAGAAGCTATCAAAGCGTCATGATCAACTTTCATCGTATAGCACGTCGACGTCATCCGATGTCGTGGACAACGTCGCATTGCCATTGACTCGAGAACGTGTTCTATCGAAATATTCGACAATGAGCAAGCAGTGGACATCTAGTTACAGTCGATGCGAATCGCCATCGGTTGCCGAATCTACTAAGTAACTGCGGCCACATCGTCAAGAAGTGACATGACGATTCGCTTACTGCATCTACTGTCACTGTGACACTGGCACTGGCCAAACAGGTTCACCACTCTGACCACTGGCAGAGCCACAGGTCGAGGAAGAAACTGACCTGTTCTTGAAAACAGTTGCAAAAACATTATGGGGCTTGTTATGTGTACTTGATAACGTGGAAATGTAAGTTTTATATTAAAAACCATTGGTGTGAACTGTGAAGTACAATTGTAATTTTTATTAATATTTTTTTCTATTATTAAATTATTGGTGTTATTTTATTGTACTCGTCTATACAGTTTTGATGTTAAATCACAATTATCTTTACGATACAAATAATAATAAAAAAGTTATAACAGTGAGTGTTCAGCTGTTCTGGCAGTGGCACTATTATAAAGTGATAGGTGTTTTTGTATAATAATATATTAGTTGTATGTTATGTTTCAGCTGTATTTGTTGAAGGTAACTTTAGGAGACACACTGAATTGAAATTAAGCTGCTATATTATAGTGTATTTACAAACAGCTGGGGTGAAGTACTGTTATTAATTTAAAATAGTTCAGTGCAATTGATGAATTTATTTGTCACTAGGTATTTTATTGCAGTTGTCTTTATTGTTTTGATATTATATGACAGCTACCTTTTAGTTTTACAACAGTAATCAATTTGAAATTGTTGTTTGTTTACTTACATAAAATGAAAATTGCATATTAATCATTGTTTGCATGACTATAAAATTATCACATATTTCCCTACAAGTGAAAAATGGTGTGTGTTTCTGTGGCATTAGTCTAAGTGGATAGTAGTGTGTTTCTTTGGAGATCTCTACTGTACTGAATTACACTTACAAGGTAAATTTTGAGTATCGAATAAAAATCTGGTATCGATTGATATCGAAGAATTCTGGTATCGAACCAGCAATATATCGATTGGTATTGAAGAATTCTGGTATCGAACCAGCACTACTTCTGTTGCATACTGTTTCTACTGGGAACTGCGTTCTACGTGAATATTAGACTTACAACATAAGTATCGAGTATCGAGTATCGAGTATCGAGTATCGAACAAAATTCAGGTATCGATCGGTATCGAACAAATCCTGGTATCGAACCAGCACTAGACTTTCAATATTATTAACTTGTTTTCATATCATATTCACGTTATGCGCAATCACGTTGTATTGTGTACGATATTTGAACAACTCTGATTTCATTCACCAAGGCTGCAAAGATTTATTAACTAAATTTGTGATTGTCTCAGGAATATACATCTAAGAAATCAACAAGGAACACAGTCAGCAGCACTAACAAGGTTCAAGTCCACCACGTTCTACAATTACTCAAATCCCCCAGGCTCATAAGCTGGCCCTTCCTCCTCCTCGGCTCAGGCACGTTGGCGCTTGCGGTCTTCCGCTTTCTGCTTGCGTAACACCTTTCTGCTGCCTTTCCGCACCTCCTCACTCTTGGCAATCCTTGACCGGTCTCTGCTCTCGATGAAAGCCTGTGTCATCTCGTTGGACTCGATTCCAAGCAAGTCCATCACCTTAGTGAGGTAGGTAGCTCCCTCGTTGAACCCACCCACTGCCGAGGCTACAGCACCATGGAGTTTCTGATGGCCCACAAACACAGTCTTCGTGCAGCGACTCCAGATGACAGAATGGAGACACTCGTTGCTATTCTGTGTCTGCCCCTTCTGTAGTCGCTTCAGGAGGTTTGGGTCACTCGTGTTTATATACTGGCACCATGGCTTCCGCAACATCATGATCCAGTGCATGTTTGATATGTTCAAGGTGAGACGGAGGATCGGCATCTCTGGCAAGTGCCCGCTGGTGGTGGTGTCCTTGAGGGCAGTGTGTGTGATGAGGCTCCTCATGCGTGCTCATGCAGTGGAACAGGGTGGCCCATATCCTGTTCCACATAGAGTCAATGTCACGTCCGTCGTCTGCTGTGATAGCGTAGCGATAGTAGTGTTGCAAGCGCAAGGCTTTGTCCTTGGTGAGCCTCCTGCGGCCACGGCCACCAAGCTTCTGGGTCTTAGTGAGCTTCAGGAGAGCTGTTCCCATCTTCTTGTGGGCATGATTCACGCAGTCTTCTTTTGCTATATCCACTCCACCATATGGGTCAAGCTCGACGACGGCTCGATACGCCTTCTAGTCGCCATCACCAACCAGTCCGGTGTACACAAGGCCAAGGGAAAGCGACCGACTCCAAAGTCGCTTGGCTGCCTCCACCTCCATAGCATTGGAGCTGCCAGCATACCCGGGGTAGTTAATGGAGCAGTCCTCCTTGTGCCCCTCGTACCATGCATCGAAGGCACCTGCTTGTCCCTTGAATTCGTTGTGCTTCAAGCTGCAACTATGGCAGTACGTTGAAAGCACAACATAGTCCACAACCAGACCCGTGACAATTTCGATGACCGCAGCGCAGAGCTGTAACAAGTACCTTTATTTTGTACTTGAGTAAAAGTAAAAGTAACTCTAGAAAAAGCTACTCAAGTAAAAGTAAAAGTACTTCTAGAAAAATGTACTTGAAGTAAAACTAAAAAGTAAAATATTGTACTTGAAGTAAACCCAAAGTACTTTTCTCCTATGATAAAACAAAATGGCCGATGCAGTCAACTGTTGTGAATAAAACAAAATATTCACAATATAATTTAACGCATATATCTATATGTATATATATATATATGCGTTAATATATATATATATATATATATATATATATATATATATATATATATATATCAAGCACTTATAATTTGTTTAGTAATATTTTTTTCTCTGCATAATAAATAAATGTTTTAACAGTGATAAGTAAAAGTCAAACAGCATGTAAATAGCCTACATCATGTTTGATTACAAACAGGGCAACAACAACTATCGTATTCATAAGAAGAAGATATACACGTTATTATAGGGTTCTTAATTTTTTTATCATCTTGAACGTGTGAAGAATGGTTTCATTTGTGATACTTGACGAAGGAGGTCTAGATCAGTGGTTCCACTTTCCTTTCATCATAATTATGCCTTCATGTGAAATTGCAACATTTATTTTAAAAGACTAAGTAAATATATATATATATATATATATATATATATAATCTGATTTCACTCAGTTTCACACTGATCTATATTACAGACAGATACAGATCATAAAGATCGGCAGGTTTGCGGTGAACGACAATGGGGAATATTACATACAGGCATGGAGGCCATATTGCAAGAAGGATATTGATATACTAGAAAGAGTACAAAGAAGAGCAACCAAAATGATACAAAAACTCAGGAATATTAGTTATGAAATGCGTGTAAAAGAATGTGGATTAACAACACTAGAAACCAGGAGACTGCGAGGAGATCAGATAGAAGTGTTTAAAATATTGAATGGGTATGAAAATATTGACAGAAATATTTTTTTCTCAGTTAAGGAAGAGAGAAGGACTAGAGGACATGGAGTTACATTAGCAAAGAAGCAGTGTAGATTAGATATTAGAAAATTTTCATTTTCACAAAGAACAGTAAATGAATGGAACAGATTATCGGCTGATTGTGTAGGTGCTAGTAGTGTTAATATGTTTAAAAATAAAATTGACATGTACCTAAGAAGGGCGGGGTACATTTAGATAGATAGGTTGGACTCTCGATAAGCCAAAGGGCTTCCTTGTCCACCTGCCATCTTGAGTTGATTCTCTAGGTGGCAATCTTGTTAAATCTTGTTAAATCTAACATGTGCCATTCACAATGATCATGTAAAGTTACCAAACTGTGTCAACAACAGACAAAACACAAGAAGATAGTAAGGCAGCTGTTTGTTCTTGTCTTGTCAAAGCAAGGATTTAAATAACCCTTGGCCATTGTTGTCCGAGCGGCCAAGTAGCAGCCTGGGGCAGCAGGCTGTGGTCCCACTGACACCTAGTTCAGGCTCAGCACCAGGCCCCAGATTGCAATTATCTCACTGGTTTCATCAAGCAACAAAAGAAATCCAGCCAGTCTGGGACATTTAACATGCCTGTCTCTGCTTAGCTGTTATTTCTATTTGTTGTTCCCTCTGACATTTGTAAATAAATCTATGCTGACTGCAAACAGTGTCGCACGTGCTTCTGACATATAGATTATTTGCGGAGCGTTTGAGGAGTTTCGCAAATTTAAGTACTTCGTTACATTTAGAAAAAGTACACACATTTGTACTTCGTTACAAGTAGAAGTACTTCCCAAAAAATGAACTTCATTAGTCAAGAAACGTAAACGTTTCTACTTAAGTAAAGTAACGAAGTAAATGTACTTCGTTACATTACGGCTCTGCCGCAACGACACCGTACATGGATGTGTGTCCTCGCTTTTGCCACGTACCATCAAAGCTGACCGCTATAGGCACAGGCTGGTCAGCAGGAAAGTCGGGGTTGAGGCCGAAGTGCATATCTCGGACGATGGCAGCACTTCGTTGGTGACCTCGATTGCCTTCGCTCTGATCTTCTTCTCTTTCTTCTGGAAAGTCTTCAGTTGCATGACTGGTATTCCTAGAATACCACAGAACACTTTCACTGCAGTGTGCCCTAACCCGATGGTAGAAGAACAGCACGAAAGTGTCATTGATCATGAATGGACTTGGCTTGGTACTGGTCTCGAGGGTTGGTGATGAGTATGTGTCACCAATTTCTGCATCACATTTGGAGCACATCAACTGCAGGTGCAGGGCGAAACCTTTCCGATCATCACTGCGATAACACACATACAGCGCCTTGTCAAGTCTGCAGTTCGGACATTCAACTGTTTCCAGAAGGCTATAGGGCGTGTAAGTCTCGCGCGCGAAAACGAGGCTGGCGGCAGTTGGGGGCAGAAAGTCCATATTCTCCATGTTAACGTATAGGACTTCGTTTTGTTTTTGGTTGTAATCATCGAACTGTTACAGTCTAACTATTTCAGTTATACTGTCCGAAGGATTATTACAAGCAGAAGCAGTGGAACACTTTGCCGGTGACAATGATCATGGAATTCATGAATTTTAATCGATTATAATGGTGGTTGCCATGGCAACAGCAGCAAGTACTTGCGTTTGGCGATCTTGACTAATAATGAAAAATGCCATTTTTCGTGTAATACAACCTGTTTGGGGCAAACGTACACATGTGTTATGATTATGCGCATTTAAACAACATGTCGGATATAAGTGCTTATCGAAACAACAACATACAGCAATGTAAAATGCAAATCTCGTAAAATATTTTTGTGTGTATTATTCTTGTGACCAGTTCTCAATTGTCTCGCTTAGACCCCAATAAGCTCCAATCGCGCGGAGTCTCGCCATGTATCGTGACCCACTTGCACGCCCTATTCATGCGGGTCAAGTCGACCATGCACCACTGAGGAGATGGAGCTGAAATTAAATATGTGTCAATAAAATAGAATGGAAATCTACTCTGCATGCATGTGGTTTTGTACATTTTAATATATATTATGTGTGTGTGTGTATATATATAATATATATATATATATATATATATATATATATATATATATATATAATGCATGCACATAGAAGATTATGAGGTAACATTCATTAACATTAAATTAATACTTAACCGTTTTATTACTAACATAAACTATTTGTAGACCATAAATAACTCAGACTGAAGTATGATGCTAACTAGTACCTGACAAGAAAGCATTGTCATATATTCATAGAACATAAATAACTGTAAGGCTGAAGTCTGAAGCTAACTAGTAACTGACATAAAATATATTTGAATTGTCTAACATGTTTATTCCTAAAGCTATTAAGACATACATTAAAAAAACACCAGCCAATATTATTAACAACTGCAGCTGATTCATTCCAGTAAGTAAAAAAAAAAACAAGCCACCAAGTTGTCATGGAATTTGGCAATGCATGAAATATGGACATGAAAGTAAGACATTTAAAACATTATGTCAGTAAGACTTACCACACTTGACTGTTGCGTCAATTCCTTGTTGATTTGGGGACCTCATGACAGCCAACTTGATTTCACTGCCTGATGCGCTACTGGCAACAATCTCAGCCACCGTTCGACGCCCGGTAACCCCACCGTCGTCGGGCACCGCGGGCGCCGCGGTCGGCACGACGCTGTCGCCTGCTGCCATCCCTCCTACGCACGGCTCCGTGCATGGCTCTGCACTACGGGCGACGATCGGAGCCACCGTTCGACCCCCGGCCACCGCAGCCGTCGCCGCGAAACTGTTGTCTGCTGTCACTATGCAAGGCTGCGTTTCAAACGAACTAGACTGTTTTGCCGCCGAAAAATCTCGTTTCGCGCAGGCATCCTGCAGTTGTCGAGCCTTCTGTTTATTTTTCCGACCAAATGCATGTTTTGTAGCATATTTACGACGTTTGGTAACGACAGAATCCATACAGAGTTCGTCAAAAACTTATTCTAGACGCCAAATTATGTTTACATCGGAAGTGGCAACATGACGTATTTTTGGAAATGCACCACGCCTTATATGGAATTGCCTGGGCCACCGCTTGTCACGCGCACTGCGGAACTTGCCGATGGTGACGTGTCACGACGGCGAACGCCAAATAAGGAGATTGTCGGTCAAATTGTGCTCATGCAAATTGGGATTTCCTTAAATACGGGTCAAAGGGTGGGGATGCCATCTACGCAAGCAGTTAGAGGAAGAATTGCCGGTTCTATTCGTACCAAAAAAGATGGCGAATGGTGAAAGTACGAAGGCGTTACTAAGGTCTAAACATCGCACATTTTCGAACAAATTCTGCGTCTTCTAAACTACAACGAATGTATTAGTTGATAGGGGTTCAATTTAACAACGCATAAAAGTGATTTAGAGGTATGTAATTATTATAAAAGTGAATTTTATTGACAGAATACATACAAAACTGTCACAAAACGGCAAAAACGTGTTTTCATTTTTTATTTTAAAAAACGTCATTTGAGCTACCGTGTCCCTTGTTAAGTCATCTTTCAATTCATTTTTTATTAAGTTGGGTGTACCCGTTCTTGTCTACATTTTTGCCTGGGCGTATTGCTAGAATTTCTTAGGATTCTCTTTTATTTAGCTAATGATACCTTTTTCATATAAGTTTTGTGCCTTTCTAGTTAGCCTCCTAAATTGTTTGCGTGATCTGCAGAATTCCTGGTAAGCTTGGCCATCTCTTGTTAGAAGATATTTCTTCCACAGTCTATTTTTTCTTCTGATTATAGTTCGTTTTTTACATCTGGTGGTACTGGGTATTTGTTTGCTCTTTCTGATATCACCTTCTTAGGTATACACCCTTTCTTCTGATTCTCTAATTTTCAAAGTAAAGATGTCCCATTGGGCTTCCACATATCCCTCATGTTTTAGAAATTAAGCATCCCAATCAATGGTTAACATGTCCCCCTTTAGTCCCCCCTATTATATTTATAAACAGTTTTTGTGTTTGGTTCAAGTATTGGTGTACAGCTAAGACTCACTTTGATTATGGAGTGGTCACTTTTTCCTAATGCAGAGGCTGTTTCAATTAATATAATTTCAGAATCTTCACTGGTGATTATAAGGGCAAGAAGTGATGGCTCAGTTGTCCCTCTACCTGTAGTGGACTCAGTAATATGTTGGATGAGGTCACTATCTCGAAGCTTTTCAATACACTTAAATTCTTTGTCTTCTATACTTGGTTCAGTTGTAGACATTATTTTCCAATCAATCCTTGGGTAATTGAAGTCTCCAAGTGTGACTATGTGACCCATTATATTGATTGAATGACGACCATAAATGTTTCTTGATATACTGATGTTTATTTTGGCGTGCATGGTGTTTGTCACGCCTTGTGACACCGTGAAACTGTAAAAAGACAAGGTTTGTGTCTTAATGACTAGTTTAAAAATACGATAAATCAGTTCATACTTAAACAAGAATCATTTAAACAAGAATCAATTAGTTTAATTACAGGACCACTCCAGGCCCACGTGGGTGGGTGATCTCCACAGAAACTTTCGGTTAACCTTTACATACAACATTGTTAAGATACAACAATATAATTCACTACACACACAATTGTGGCGGGTGCATCCAATTAGATACATACCTCGTTGTGGTCTTACATGGGTCCTGAGTTAATATTATCTGTTATGCTTTTGCTCTGAATGGCCTTTTTCACTTTTTAGAAGGTGTCTACAGAATGCGTAAACTAAACATCTAGACCTTATTGGCATCGGAACGTTAAATTCTATATTATCGCCCATTTCGGCGATCGCTACACCAAGTAGGAGGACATGTGAACATTTTTTCCCACTTATTTTCTCTAGTAGCTCATTAAGGTTATCATTGTTTTCAGTGGTGCTGTTAGGGCTTCTATAAAAGGAACGTACAAGCAGTGTTTCCTTCCCTTTCAGTTTCAAAGTGTAAAACGGTAACCCTTTTAACTCAGCCTTAAAATGGTGTGCTAGAAAAGGTAACAGATTGTGTATAAATAGGATCATCCCTCTACCTTTAGTATCATTCGTATTCATGGTTTCTATAGAATACCCTTTCAGATTGTATTCCTACAGTGTAAGTTGTCTCTTGAAGTGTTTAGGTTTTACCTCCGATATAGCTATCACATATGGTGGAGTGGAGCAGTTTTTTTATTCTACATTTAAGTATGTTTAGTTTGTCTTTTGTTTATACATCTGCATTCGAGTACCACATCATTATTTCTACTTCACTTGTGCCTGAGTTTGGTTGTTCATTTCGCTCCTTTTTTACCTTGATGATTTGTCTTTCTCCTGATCGACCTCTTATGAGGTCGACAAAATTTGAAGTCTGCTCCTGCTGTGTTTTGTTAGTTTGTTTACTGTTGTTTTGCTGATTGAAGTGACAGACGTCTGGTGATAGATAGAACCGATGTATGTGTACAGATCTCCAACTGTTCCAGTTGTTTCTTCTGTGCTCAGCCTCCCATTGACTTCTTGCCATAACATCCACCTCACCTGCATATGTTCATGGACATCATCTTCTAGCAAAACGGTACATTGCCAGAAATCCACAGGTGTTAAGATAAAGATAAATTTATTATGTGGCAACTTTGCAGTTGGATTGTACATGTACATTCATACTAAAATAAACATTAAAACAATAAACAATTCCATACAATATAATATAAATGTACAATGTTAGCATATCTTGTTAATTTTTTTAATCATCATTGGAAACCTATGCAATGTCGCCTCTAGTTTTGATACAGTGTTCTGAAGTTGCACAACAGTACCCGGCAATTTCCGGCATGTATGGCAGCTCCACAAGCCAATCATCTCCTCCCACGCATTCATAATGTACCCACAGATGGCACTGCACCATGATGTTGGTTTCTCTGCCTTTGTGTTTGCACTGTTCTACGCAAAATGATATGTTTGCCTTTTTTGTTCTCCCCTTCGCCTTCGTGCCATGTTTAATGGGAGGATCTGCAGAAACGGACAACTGTGTTGATGTATGACATGGTGAAAGTGTTAATTTGGCCAGCTTGATGTCAGTGGCGCTGAGTTCAATCTCGTCAAGACAAATGTCGCTTTCTGCCATTGTGTCGCTTGCCGTGCAGAACAAGGTTTCCACCGATCGGCTCAATCAATCAATCAATCAATCAATCACTTTATTGTCCTTAAAAAAGGATATGCATTGTACAACTCATAATCTACAATATGTGGGATGGTCACAACAAAATGCAAGTGAATTCCAGATGTATCCACTATAAGAACAGTTCAACCGGTTGACAGCAATATGAATCATTTAGCATTCAACATTCTAATGGCCACAGGCACAAAACTCCTGCTATAGCGAGATGTTTTACATTTTATACAACGGTATCTCCTTCGAGACGGAAGTACATGGAAGAACGTAGAGAGCGGGTGATCAGACTCAGTAGCGACAGCACGAGCTTTCTTCAAAATTGCATGGTCAATTATTTCGGAGAGCATTGGTGTAGGCAAGCCAATGATCTTGGCGGAAACGTGTGAGATTTTCAGAAGCCTGTTACGGTTTTTCACCGAAAGAGCAGGGTAGTAACAAATGCTGCAGTAGGTTATGAGAGGTTCAATTATGCTACGGTAAAGACGTAGAAGAAGTAGTGGATCAACGTAGAAAGCTCGTAACTTTCGAAGAACGTGCAGTCGCTGCTGAGACTTTCTGCACGGCTGTAACATGATTTGTAAATGACAATTTTTCATCTTAGAAGATAACACCGAGGTACTTGAAAGAATCAACCTGTTCCACAGGTTCACCGTTGATGACAATAGGACTATTGACAGTTCTATTTCGACGGAAGTCAATGCACATTTCTTTGGTTTTGGAAACATTCAGATATAGAAAATTGTTACTGCACCAACTCGAGAAACGTACCACTGAAGAAACATATGACTGGTATGAGACAAAATCACTCAAAAGAGCGAGCATGGCTGTATCATCAGAAAACCTCACATATTGGGTAGATGGATCCACACTCCGACAGTCATTTGTATACAAAGTGTACAAAAATGGGCTTAGGACACAACCCTGAGGCTTTTTTTTTTTTTTTTTTTTTTTCGTATTCATACCGCCTTGTCTGCCGCTAGGTGGCCCGCGCAGCGGGATGGTCCACTTAGCATGAGTCAAGTTCATCGTCAATACACCCCTGCAGCAATGATCGTGACGGTTGGCAAGACGCACCAGTATTCAGCCAAGCGTGACTTAGGCCTACATTACTGGCCCCGCCTATTATTGCGAAATCGCCACCCACTGGGCGATATATGGTGGTATATTCACAGTCACTTCAAATATTGTTCGAATTGATGTTAAAAGTATATTTAAAAGTATATTTAAAAGACACACCAGTATCTGCATACACTGTTCACTCAACTGGCCTGGGCCTGATGAGTCTGACCTCGGTCGTTATTCTTTCACGCAAGATTATACTGGCAAGGCTTAGTGAGCACACTGAATCACGAGTGATGTATTGACGTGCTGACACCTATCATGCATGTTTTCATTATCAATCATGACTGTAATACGTAGTCATTATGTACCTTCCACTCGTACTGCTCCCAAAGCACGTGCTTGCTCTTCCCGGTTGTTGATGTTTTCGTAAGCTTGCCTGGATGTCTGGTCTCGCATAAAGAACGTGACCGAAAAATCACAGGACGTAGACAGCTGCTGATTGTTATACTCGGTGTAACAATTCTGTTTTGACGATTAAGAAAAGACAAATATGCATTTAAAATTACATGGAGTGTGCATACTACTTAAACTATTAATACATTAGACATCTGGACATAAAAGAACCGGATTGGTGATGAGCAAACAAGTGGCTAAATTCTTTAAAATGTTGGTGTCATAGGCATATAGATGGTAAGTCATGGCATGATGTTTAAGTAGCGATGCAAGAAGGGTCGTAAATAGTGAATAATAGTGGTCCGAGGACTGACCCCTGCGGGACACCGCGTCAGTTTGTGTGGTTTTGACTGTTCACCAGCAATCGACACTGTATTGTCTGTGTTGAAAGGAGGCAGCGAAACATGACGAACAACAATCCTTGGCGCCGGTGGCATTACTCAATGTGTTTAAACGAATGACGTGATCAATCGTATTGAATGCTGCGCTCAGATAGATTAGCAGCAAAATCACACCTTTGCGTTCATCCATGGACCAGATTATGCTGTCATGTACGTGTAGTAGTGCCGTTTCGGTACTGCAGTTCTGTGGTATGCTGATTTTAACGGCTTGTAGAGATCATTTTCACACATCAGCCAGTCTGCCACAATTCTCTCAAGTAACTTTGACAGAAAGGACATGTTCGATAGACGCTGATAGCTTTTCAGCGTTTCACTATTGAGATTTGGCTTTTTCAAAATGGGTGTGATGATAGCAACTTTCATGTCATCAGGCTAGTCTAGCAGACACTTGATGATTTTCATAATAGGTACTGTCATGACATCATGTCATTGCTTTACCAAATAAGAAGGCATTGGGTCACGTTTGCACGTCTTAGATGATGACTTACTAATAGTTGTGTGGTTTTTTCTCATGTGACTGGCACGAAGCTTGACAGCTGGCAGTCAGTGTCTGGGCGATCTGTACACACAATGTCAGGCCCGAGAGCACGGGGATGTGGCATTTGTAGTGTAATGCGAATACGCTGAATTGTTTCGTCAAAGTAGTCTGCAAAGTCGTTCGAGTGATTTGGCACATTCATAGTTGGGTAGTGTTACTGTGTTGCTCCGATACAGCAACTTGTTTGCGATGTTGTAGAATTGCACATGACATCGGATGTGCGACAACTTTTCTTTGTAATAGATTTTCTTTGCTTCAGCACACATGATGTTCACTTTATTCCTTTGACGTGCAAACATATTAAACATATTCTGCCTCACTAGATTCTGAATAATCAGATCCAAATGCGTCCCCCATCCTCCCCTGTACATCATCATCTCCCTCCTGGATAGGTGCATCGGGAGAGCAGGTCACGTGTGGCAGACAGGGTGACAGTGACGACCACCCACCAGTTCCCAGCCATGTCCGAGTGGCGAGGGATGGTGTTTCAGGGACGGGTGGCGCATTAGATACACCAAGTAGTTGGCACAGGCTGTCTGCGTCTGGAGGGAGTCGGATAAATAATTTGTTCTTCCTTCTCTTCCACTTCGCGGCACAGGCCTCAGCTATGGTGCTACTCTTGTTGTCGCCGTAGATGACATGTCGTGTGAACTCAAAGAGCTGCTCTACCTCAAGGTCAAGGCTCTCCGCACCGCGAGAGCTGCCGTCACGCCACAGGGCTCTTCGCCACCTGGTCATACACGGACTTCTTACCCTTACCGTAGAACCTGAGTTGGCATCACACCCAGTCATACAGTAGCTGCATAATGCAGTCTGCCATCTCATCAGTTACCAGGCATCGGAAGAATATCATCTCCTGGTTTCTCTTGATACAGAGCCATGAAGATGAGATGCAACCACAAAATCGTGCACATTCCATACACCCATCATGTTACCACCCAAAGGTTGTGGTCAGCTGGACTGACAGTAAACGTACTGACCAGTCCATGTTGTATAAAGTGACCAACAGCACAGTGTGCTACTACAAATGGGGGGGGGGGTGTTAGTGCAAATTTGTTTAGGTACCCCCTCTAAAAGATGGAGATGGACTATCTGAGTGGGGAAATACCCGTCTTTAGCCATCTGGTTGATGCTAACCCCCAAGTACATACTCCTTGAAAGTGTAACCCCTCAAAAAGGGTGGTTTTACCTTTAAAATGCACTCAAAATTAAGATAATAATAGACAAAAACAGCATAAAACATTCCAGTTATCTGTATTCTGCAACAGACATGTAGTTATACACAGTACGTAGTGTGTATACATATTAGTGAGGCACTACTGCCATAATATATGTATTTAACGTTCAAAATAACAGTAATTACAAACAGTCATTACCAACAGGTAATGACTGATTGGTGTATGTGCAGCAGCTGTGTGACTACTGCTTTCCTTGACTCAGGATGACATCCATAGCCTGGTTAAAGTCATCCAAAGTGACTGCTGCATTTGACGTTATATTGTTCAAATATATTTTCAGATTAACTATGTACATAAGTTTCTACTGGCAGCTTTCTGTAGTCCTTCATAAGGCGGAACAGATCACTAGTTTTGGGTAATGAAAGTGACGTGTCATGAGCGTAGCGAACCGCCATGTAGAGACGCTCTACTTTGGTGCCCTCATCAATGTCTGTCGCTGACATGTATTTCTCGACTTCAGCAGCTGATGTAAATGGGCCACCCATAACCTCACTCTCCTATCCACTGCTATGTTAGCGATTTCTTTGTCATGCAGGCCTTGTTTTCTCAATTCCTGCTGTTTTCTGTTCCATGCCAAAATTATTTGTGGTATCTTGCCTCCTTTTCATACGATACACCCATAAGTCTTGAAAGACCCTGGCTGTCGCTGGTCAATCAGATCAGCTGCCTTTGCTTTTACTTGTGCTGAAGATGCACTGGCAAACTGCTTCGCTCCCCTGGTCGACAGCTCGTAATTCACAAAGCCAACACTCCGCTCAGCGGCTAAATTGTGGATCGGTGCCTTCTCTAGCTTTTCTGTGTTCATGTGGGAAACAGAATACTTTGCAGTTTTATCACAGTTCCCAAAGCTAAATATGTTCCCCTTTTGCTTCTGGAAGCGAGCAGCCAGTTTGGGCAGAATCACCTCCAGGAGCTTTATCACTTGGGGTCGAAACGAGGCAGCTACCTTGACTATGGCGTCACATGTTTCCTGATCGTACCTCGCGTGTTTAAATATCTCAGTGGACACAAATTTGAAGGCTGGCTCATCAACGTTCGAGAGTGTATATGCATCTGTGTCTAGCAACTCCTGGTACAGCTGCTGGAATGCTGGGATGATCTTGGTGTAGGTTGTATCAGCTGCCATGGTGAGTGACAAGAACGGTTCAACCAGATGTAGTCTAATGAGAGCTCCTGCACAGTACACGACTTTCAAGAAGTCCAAGTCCAAGAAGCATCTGACGATGCAGGCTAACTGGTTCGTGACATGTTCATATTCCTGCAAGAAAGATGCCACGTCATCCACATGATAGAGGCTAATTGCACACATTAGGGTCAAGCGATTGAAGCGCTCATCTTTTAGACTGACAGACTTGTTTTGTCGCGGCGCTATGTGGATATCAAATTCATTTGATTTATTCCATGGCTTATGGTCAAAGTCATGAGTGATGAGACGAGTCAGACAGTCAAGGGCTTGCTCGGTGATGCTTGTAGAAGATGTTGTTGCATTGCACAGAAGGTTTGAGTAGATCTTGTCCCTACCCAGCATGTTTTCTATTTCTAGCCACTGCTTTATGATAACCCTGTTAAACATTAACGACGGGTGTACATTGCAGAACAGATGATCAGGGATGTACTCTGACTTTAGA
The DNA here is from genome assembly GCA_964017155.1 of Oasisia sp. SBJ-2009. Classification (NCBI taxonomy): domain Eukaryota; kingdom Metazoa; phylum Annelida; class Polychaeta; order Sabellida; family Siboglinidae; genus Oasisia; species Oasisia sp. SBJ-2009. The sequence continues at coordinate 30,390,642 of OZ024858.1, forward strand.
GTTTCTGCTACAATCTCATCGACATTGAAGTTGTGTGCCGTCTGGTCTGTTATAACAAAGTCAATTTCTCAAAAAGATATTTAGATTTGACGCCACTTGCTGCCTCAAGGATATCGAGGCCTGCCACCTCGAGTGCAGCTAAGTTGCTTCTGGATTCAGAAGCAATGCTCAAGGTTGATAGTGCCCTGTACTTTCCATTCACAGTGATGCCCTGGACAGAAAATGACCCAGCACCTTGCTTCTTGGACCCATCGTCAGAATAGGTCACTACAATATGTTTGTTACTCTCTGAGTTCATGACTTTCTAACAATCTCATCTAATGCCAGTGCTTCTATGCTCTTGCCTGCTTGTCTGACGCTACTGGATTCAGGTAGGGTGTCCAAATCAATGACCTCTGGTTGGTGGTGCAGTATCCAAGTTCTTCCAAACATTTTATTGCCAACTGTGATGACGGCTGCTGCAGCTTGATGTTCAGACATGTGGTAGCAATTCTTTAATTTATCAACAGTTTTGTAAAATTCAGGTTGCACTTTCCTGATGCTCTCGCGGAGATGCCTGTATTTGGGAGGGAGTTCATCCTCTGGCTGAGTAACTGTAGCTGTAGACGATAGACGTCACTTCTTTCCACTCGTTTCAGCTATAGTGGTAGTAGTTGTAATAGATGTAGCAGGATCATCATCTTCATGACATGAGCTCTCTGAAAATGATTTATCTGTGTCATTATGCTGATCATCATCCTCCAATTGCTCACTGTCTTCAAACGATGCAACTTGTTTCTTTTCCTTTTCGGCATATTCCCTTGTTTTGTGGAGTGATTGCATATCCCTTTTCCTGCATTCCATGCGTTTCATCCACATGCGATTGACAAAATCTTCGCAGTACATCTTTCGTTTAGTCGTCAGGTCTTGAAGAAATTCCCACTCCACGTCACTCGTTTTTTAAACCATGTTTACGTTCAAGGTACTTGCGTACTACAGGGTCGTGACAGAAAATATCAAACAGTCCTTCGACTTTTATATTGAATGCTTCGGCTCTTTTGAAGAAACTTTCATTTTGTCTCCGTTTCCGAGTTTGGATAAGAGTAGCAAATTCCCCATATAACTTCAAGATGTGTTTCTTGATGTGTCTACTGTGGATGGTGTATAGGTTGCAGAATAGCCAGTGTTCTTCAATCAATTCTGCTAGCAGCCTCGCTGCCGCCTCTAGAGCGCTGTGCTTATCCAGCCTGATTTGGTCGAAGCAGATACAACATGTTCTGAATAATGTCTTTGCCAGTAGGAAGTGTGCCATGGGTAAATTCAGCTTTCTCTACATTGCAGCACCAAGTGTTTTTTTCTGGCCTGTGATCTTGTGCAGCATGTGTCAGGAGCCATGCTTACTTAGCCTGCAAAGATATGATTCCTTTTTAAGCTATGCATTTAATGACCAGGACTACATTTGCTGGTAGTCTATTTTAAACAAACACTGGTGTGGCTTTGCTAAAAACTGTGAAAATCAATCCATAAATTTGCACAACATATCTATCAGATATCTTCATACCACATGTTCTGCTAGAGGAACCACTGTTTTGCGGTTCTTCAACCATAAATTTGCAACTTAACTAATTATTGCTGTAAAAATGTGTTACAGTTAATACTTTACTAGTATAAGTAAGTTCTGCAAAATATATTTGTTCATGTCAATGTCTGATTGCACGGAAGGAAGCGGATTGCAACAGTAGATATGTATGTACTGAAGAAAATGTCTGTTGTGATGCAAATGGCAGCTTCCATAAGGACATTGATGCTGCCTCCTACTGGCATAAATAATCAGGGAGAGACCTCTATGAAATAAGTAATGAACTATTGAACTTACCTTTAAAAAAAGAAAGCAGAAACATTCGATTTTTCAGGGCATCCAGCCATTTTGTTGTGGATTTATTAGAAATGTCCGTCCAAAACCAATACTCTAATATATTTTCTCCAGTTTTTATTAATAAACAGGCTATAAAATCAACATAGAATAATATATTGATAAACTGGAAGTTGTTCCTGTAAGGGGTATTCATGTAGGTTTTTCAAACAATAATTGATTTGCTTTTATAGTGATAATGCACACTGAAACTCTGTTGAACAACAACAATAACACATTGTTAAACCATTTTTTTACCACATTTTAATGGGCTTGACCTTCAGAGGGTGTGTGCAGGGGGGTTAGCATAAGATAATTGGCAAATATTTTGTAGTTTTGCACTCAGGTATAATATATCCATGTTTTTAGGGGTGTATTTCATGGTTTCTCTTGATACAGAGCATACCAGGCAGTTGCTGTGAGATGACCGCTATCGTGACATAGGCATCTGTATCAGCGGCATCAATGACAACAGTATATATAACTTGACTCGCGTAGAACTGTGTAAGCGGAGAAGACAGTGTCAGTGATAGTAGTCAAAGCTGTAGTTCTGCATCGGTTGCTGGGTTGACACGTTGATGCAGTGTGAACCAACTGAATAGATAATCTCTGCATCAACACTCAATGCTAGGTCGGTCAGGTAGCTGCATATCAAATTTTGCAGTCGCCCCTTGTTGCTGACGCTACACAGCAGTGTTTTGAACACTCTCGCACAGGGGAAAGGGTCTGCCAATTTCATGTAGGAGTTGGGGACGTGTTTTACCCTGCATCCGCATGTCTCGCTTGTCGTCTTTAGTCGAGTATGCTGTGTTGTACTGGTCGTTCACACAGATGATGCGGTCAGCATCGCCATGGCGGGCAAGGATGATGGAAGACACCTTGTGTACGTAGTCCAACCACTTGTATGGAGTGCCATCATGCGTCTGCCGATCTTCTGCTGTTGGAGTTGCCGTACTCCAGATCAGGCCCATGTCGACGAGAGTGACGTAGGGTTCCTGCAGGTCTACGTATTGCAGAGAGAGCTTCTGAATGAGTTGCTCTTTTGCGTCTTCCTGCGTTGGAGTTGAATAAGGCTATACACTCCTCGATAACACGATGTTCCAGCAACTGGGGCAGATCCACAAGTTGACTGACCTAAATAATAATATATATATATATATATATAGCCCAGCTAAATACAGCGCACATTAAAATATACACTGGATTTCTTTTCAGAGGGGTCATCATACACACAATCGTACAGGGATACAATATTAAATGATGTAAAATAGTAAAATACATGATACAACAGACATAAAATATAAATTAAATTTAGGTTAATAAATAAAATCGACAGTATGACACAAACGTGGTATAACTGCGAGGTAAACTATCTTCAGCGCAGTTTGCTAAAATATTCTATATAAAATTGTTAAAACACGTTTTACATTTATGTTTGAACTCTGTAGGTTTGGCTGGTTTTGACAGAGGTACTTAGAGTATTGAACAGCACAGCTCCTTCATAGCAAAACAGGTTCTTAGCTGCATGATTGCTGACCCGTGGTACAAACAGATTGGAATTAGCGTTTCGTGTCGAGTAGGTGTGAAAGTCTTTTGATAACAGACAGAGAGACAGGCATGTCATGGACGTCGACCTGGTTGTTGCTGCTCCTGTGGTCATGGACGTCCACCTTGCTATTGCTGCTCCTGTGGTCATGGACGTCGACCTCGTTGTTGCTGCTCCTGTGGTCTTAGACGTCCACCTTGCTGTTGCTGCTCCTGTGGTCATGGACGTCCACCTGGTTGTTGCTGCTCCTGTGGTCTTAGACGTCCACCTTGCTGTTGCTGCTCCTGTGGTCATGGACGTCGACCTGGTCGTTGCTGCTATGGTCTTGGATGTCCACCTCATTGTTGCTGCTCCTGTGGTGTTAGACGTCCACCTCGTTGTTGCGACTCCTGTGGTCATGGACGTCCACCTTGTTGTTGCTGCTCCTGTGGTCGTGGATGCCCACCTCGTTGTTGCTGCTCCTGTGGTCATGGACGTCCACCTTGTTGTTGCTGCTCCTGTGGTCGTGGATGCCCACCTCGTTGTTGCTGCTCCTGTGGTCATGGACGTCCACCTTGTTGTTGCTGCTCCTGTGGTCGTGGATGCCCACCTCGTTGTTGCTGCTCCTGTGGTCATGGACGTCCACCTTGTTTTTGCTGCTCCTGTGGTCTTGGATGTCCACCTGGTTGTTGCTGCTCCTGTGGTCTTGGATGTCCACCTGGTTGTTACTGCTCCTGTGGTCATGGACGTCCACCTTGTTGTTGCTGCTCCTGTGGTCTTGGATGTCCACCTGGTTGTTGCTGCTCCTGTGGTTGTGGATGTCCACCTGGTTGTTACTGCTCCTGTGGTCGTGGAAGTCCACCTGGTTGTTGCTGCTCCTGTGGTTGTGGATGTCCACCTGGTTGTTGCTGCTCCTGTGGTTGTGGATGTCCACCTTGTTGTTGCTGCTCCTGTGGTCTTGGATGTCCACCTGGTTGTTGCTGCTCCTGTGGTTGTGGATGTCCACCTGGTTGTTGCTGCTCCTGTGGTCATGGACGTCCACCTGGTTGTTGCTGCTCCTGTGTTCTTGGACGTCCATCTGGTTGTTGCTGCTCCTGTGGTTGTGGATGTCCACCTGGTTGTTGCTGCTCCTGTGTTCTTGGACGTCCATCTAGTTGTTGCTGCTCTTGTGGTTGTAGATGTCCACCTCGTTGCTGCTGCTCCTGTGGTCATGGACGTCCACCTGGTTGTTGCTGCTCCTGTGGTCATGGAAACCACTAGGTAGCGCCATGCAGCAGATGTTTTCCTAAATCGAGCTCGGAGTTACAGCGAAAAATACACAAAAACTATGGACTAAGACATTAATGCCGATCGACTGATGAGAACATTCAACATAGCAAGTGGCGACATGTGCTATTAACCATACAACTGGTAAGAAACTGCCACCGAACACTTGCACTTGTCCACGATACTATGATAGTCGATAGTCACATTATCGCCCACTGCACCACGCCACCACGACCATGCCGTCCCAGAAAATCAAACAGAAATCGAGAGAAAGAAAGGAGGACCGCGATGCGATCCCAATCGTGGACACGGACACATTGGCCATGACAGTCATCGAACTGTTTGGTGACCCTCGTGTAGCAGCAAAGCTTAAAAAGGCTTTGTACCCACAGGAACTGGTCGACAAACTCGATTACCTGACGAAACGAGTCTCTGCGCTAACAGAAAATCTGAGGGAGCGCGATGAAAGAATAAAACAACTGGAAAAGAAAGTGGAAACACTGGAGCTTGATTCCGACAAAGTAGAACAATACTCGCGGCGCTCGAACCACAGGTTCAGTGGAATTCATGAAGCCGACAACGATGTCGAAGACACTACGGAAAAGATCCTACAAATTATCAACGATGACATGGAAGTGCCAGTGTCTAGAGACCAAGTTGAACGGAGCCATCGCCTTGGACCCAAGGTGGACAGAAATGGTAAAGCCAGACAAAGAAACATCATAATAAGATTCAACAGAGAAAGCGTGAGATGCCGAATGACTGTTCAAGTCGAGTCATCAACAATTCATGCACGACTGAATCAAACGCGGCCGACAAATCAAGCATTACAAGAATTGTTGTACATTTCTTGTCCAGTGTCTCGGCAATGTCATTCTTGACACGGAGTAACGCTGTTTCAGTGGAGTGGCCACGACGGTATGCCGCCTGAAAAGGGTCGTGCAGTGCGTGTTCATCAATGTGCATATTAAGTTGTTTTGCGACGACTCTTTCAACCAATTTTGATATAAATGGCAAGTTCGACACAGGCCGGTAGTTGTTCAAAATGTCTTTGTCCCACGTAGGTTTTTTCAGGAGTGGTTTAACAATTGCATGCTTGAAGTCAGCAGGGACATGCGATGATGTAAGAGACGCATTTATCATAACAGTGATTACTGGAACTAACTCAGCAGAACACCGCTTTAGAAGCCTCGTCGGTATTGGATCTAATTCACATGACTTAACCGGAACGGATGTAACTAATCGCTCAACGTCCAATTCACTGACAGTCTCAAAAGCAGACTAGTGGGACACCACCGAATGCAATGTCGTTGTTCATACCTGCCAACGTAATGTCTGGATGATCTTCCCCACAGTCGACATTGTCATCCCGGATATTACACCCTTTCTCAATGAAGTGATCACCAAATCGCTGCGCCATGACAGCCGGACACACATGCGATGGCATTGCTGTTACACCACCATTTCCCATGAGGTTCTTTGTAATGCGAAATAGTTGTTTTTGGTCATTCTTGCATTTGGCAATCTTTGTCGTATAGTAGTTTTTCTTCGCATTAACCAGCATGTTGTTGAAGACTACGCATTGAACACGATACGCCTGCCGATGTACCTCAAGACGGGTTTGCAGCCACTTGTGCTCAGTTCGCCGTCGACGCTGTTTCTCGTCCCGGAGCTCATCAGTGTACCACGGACAATCCGGTCGCAATGTTATGGTCATCGTCCACTGCGGGGCATGGTTGTCAACAAGGCGACGTAACCCATCATTGTATGCGGCAACCATGTCACCAACAGACGCAGCACAGTTTATCTCGTCATGCAAAGAGACAATGTCACGTTTAAACTCCTGAAGACAGATATGATGCAAAAGCCGTAAAACTACCTCTTTACGCATTCGTGCAGGCTTTGCAGCATTTACACAAAACATGATGGCCATGTGGTCACCGGATATATTCCCATGCGTGTCACATATGCACGGGTCGTAAACACTCGGTTGTGAAGTAACCATTGCGGTGTTGTTTCGAACGATAACAACATCCAGGAGGTGACCTTTATTGTGCGTGGCATCTGTGACTAACTGGCGCATGTCCCGGTCAGAGAGCATCTCCGAGAAACGCCGTGCATCAGGATCTGCTACAATGTCAAGATGGAAATTCACATCACCGGTAGTAACGATGTCATGTGGGTCCAGCATCACGGTGTCCAAGTATGTTGACCATTGCTCAAAGAAAATATTCTTTGTGAAGCCATTCCGTTTAGACGGTGGAGGGCGATATATCACTCCCAATCTGAATTTGAATTTGGCATCACGTGTTGTAATATAATAGTCAGCATGTTCGAAGTGGGTGAAGTTAACACTTGACCTCACACTCTCAACTTGGACTTGTACATTAGGCCCACGCCACCGCCGCGGTTTAGGGCAGGGCTTAACGGTGCGTCAAACTTGTAGCGTGGAGTATGTAGAAATGTGTAGCCAGATGGCACAAGTTCTTTTATCACGTAATTGTCAGTGTCGACCCCAAGCCAGGTTTCTGTCAACGCTAATATATCAATGTCCCTGGAAATGACCAGGTCAGCCAGCGATGTAGCCTTATTTCGAACTGACTGAGCATTCAGACAACACACTGTCAGTGGAACGCCACATGTATACTGTTTACTACATATACTCATTAAGTGACGTACTCTAGGTACGGGCTTAGCAGTTGCTGTTGGTCGTGAAGATACAATTACACGTATCGGTCGTTGTTTACGTGCACCCCCACGACAACCTCGATGGGTGGGCCACTGTGGGAATTAATAATGTACAATGACATTAGTGATCATTTACCAATATTTGCACTCTGTGAGTATAACATAAGCAGGTATAATGTAAAAGAATTTCAATTTATCAGGAAAAAGAACAAGGATACAATGGCATCATTTTCAAATGAACTGATTCTACAAACCTGGGAAAATGTCTTAAAAACTGATGATGTTAATCAAGCATATGACTCTTTTCTACACATATTTATGGATATATTTAACAAACACTGTCCAGTGGAAAAAGTTACCCAAAAAAGCTTTGAGGAAAAAAACCTGGTTCACCAATGGTTTAAAATGTGCTTGTACGAAGAAAAATAGGTTATATAAAGCATTCATTGTACTGAGATCTGCAGAAGCAGAAAAAAATACAAAACATACAAAAATAAATTAACATCTATATTAAGAAGTACAGAAAAAAAACTATTATAGCTCATTGTTAGAAAAACAAAAAGCAAATGTTAAAGAGACCTGGAAAATACTAAATGAAGTAATTAATATACGCAAAAATAAGCCAACATATCCTGAATACTTTATAAAAAACAACAAGAGAATTTCAAAGAAAGATGATATTGCAAATGGATTTAATAACTTCTTTACAAATGTTGGCTCCAACTTAGCAAAAAATATCCCCTTACCTAAAAACGATACAACTATTTATGATTACTTAGAAGAAAACATTGAACATACTATGTTTCTAGATCCTGTTGATGACCTAGAAATTATCAGAACTGTTCAAAATTGTAAAAACAAAACATCAACTTATTTCAGTGACATTAGCATGAGCCTGCTTAGGAAAGTAATTTCCAAAATAGTTAAGCCATTTGCTCATATATGTAATGTTTCATTTCAAACAGGTGTTTTTCCAAACAAAATGAAAATAGCTAAAGTTATTCCACTATATAAGTCTGGAGAAAAAAACATTTTTACAAATTACAGGCCAATATCTTTATTACCACAATTCTCAAAAATTCTGGAGAAACTATATAACAACAGATTGGACAAGTTCCTTAATAAATGTAACATACTCAGTCCAAGTCAGTATGGGTTTAGATCTAGCATGTCAACAACTGAGGCTCTTTTAGATTTGGTAGAAGAAATTACAACTTCTTTAGAACAAAATAAATACACTGTTGGAGTATTTATTGACCTAAAAAAGGCCTTTGATACTGTTGATCATGATATACTGTGTAAAAAGCTGCATTTCTATGGTTTGCGTGGTGTCGCACAGGAATGGATTCAGAGTTATTTAGAAAATAGAAAACAGTTTGTCAGTTTTAATAGCTGTCATTCTGAAATATTAAATGTGACGTGTGGTGTCCCTCGTGGTTCCATTTTGGGACCAAAATTATTTATCATGTATATTAATGACATCTGTAAAGTCTCACAAGTGTTCAAGTATATTTTATTTGCTGATGATACAAATCTATTATGTTGTGATAGAGACTTAGATAAACTTGTTCGGATGATAAATGGTGGTTTAGAACAACTGCAGACGTGGTTTTCTGTTAATAGATTGTCTCTTAATATATCAAAAACAAATTACATAATTTTTGGTAATCGCAAAATAACTGCAGATATTTGTGTTAGTATAAATAAGGAGAAAATCAAAAGAGTAAATTCCACAACATTTTTAGGTGTAGTAATTGATTGCAAATTAAACTGGAAAAGTCACATTTTATCAGTAAGATCTAAACTGTCAAAATGCTGTACTATTATGTATAGAGCCAGTTCTTTGATTAACAAACATGGTATGCATATTTTGTACTATTCTCTTTTCATGCCTTATATTATGTATTGTGCTGAAGTATGGGGTAACACATATGCTACAAATATTCATTGTTTAGTTTTATTACAAAAAAGAGTTATAAGATTAATTTGTGGTGCAAAAAGACTTGATCACACAAATTTACTCTTTCACAATGTACATATTCTTAAATTACCAGATCTTGCAAAGCTAAAAACTGCTATAATTATGTTTAAGGCATATCGTTATATATTACCAATGAATGTACAAAAATTGTTCAAATTACATGACTCACGATATTCATCCAGGTATAAATGCAAGTTCAAGCAAATCTATATATGTACTAACTTAAAAAGTATGTGTATTTCTGTTACTGGAGTTAAACTTTGGAACTCCTTCGATAATTCACTGATTAGTTGTAAAAATGTTCATCATTTCAAAAAGTGTTACACAAATAGACTGTTGAATAATTATGTGTTAGAGTCGTAGACCATTTTTTGCTAACAAATTAGATAACAAAATTAAACATTCAGTTTGTTTATTGTTGTAAAAGTTTTTTTTCTTTTCAACAAATGTCACAATGTCTTTTTTTTATTAAATGTTGTATGGTTACACGTAAATAGTGTTGTCGCACATTCTATTGCACTGTTCAGATGCTTTATGTTGAAATTAAGAAATTATAAGGGTAAACATGATAAGTATTGTACTTCTTTTACCCTTTTTTCAACAATTTGTATTGTATGCACTGTATTTATAATGTAGTAGTTGTTGTTGTTGTTGAAAATAAATTTCAATTCAATTCAATGGACGTCCACCTGGTTGTTGCTGCTCCTGTGGTCATGGACGTCCACCTTGTTGTTGCTGCTCCTGTGGTCATGGACATCCACCTGGTTGTTACTGCTCCTGTGGTCATGGACATCCACCTGGTTGTTGCTGCTCCTGTGGTCATGGACATCCACCTGGTTGTTACTGCTCCTGTGGTCATGGATATCCACCTGGTTGTTGCTGCTCCTGTGGTCATGGACATCCACCTGGTTGTTGCTGCTCCTGTGGTCATGGACGTCCACCTGGTTGTTGCTGCTCCTGTGGTCATGGACATCCACCTGGTTGTTACTGCTCCTGTGGTCATGGACATCCACCTGGTTGTTGCTGCTCCTGTGGTCATGGACATCCACCTGGTTGTTACTGCTCCTGTGGTCATGGACATCCACCTGGTTGTTGCTGCTCCTGTGGTCATGGACATCCACTTTGTTGTTGCTGCTCCTGTGGTCATGGACGTCGACCTGGTTGTTGCTGCTCCTGTGGTCATGGACTTCCACCTTGTTGTTGCTGCACCTGTGGTTGTGGATGTCCACCTGGTTGTTGCTGCTCCTGTGGTCATGGACATCCACCTGGTTGTTACTGCTCCTGTGGTCATGGACATCCACCTGGTTGTTGCTGCTCCTGTGGTCATGGACATCCACCTGGTTGTTACTGCTCCTGTGGTCATGGACATCCACCTGGTTGTTGCTGCTCCTGTGGTCATGGACATCCACTTTGTTGTTGCTGCTCCTGTGGTCATGGACGTCGACCTGGTTGTTGCTGCTCCTGTGGTCATGGACTTCCACCTTGTTGTTGCTGCACCTGTGGTTGTGGATGTCCACCTGGTTGTTGCTGCTCCTGTGGTCTTGGACGTCCATCTGGTTGTTGCTGCTCCTGTGGTCATGGACGTCCATCTGGTTGTTGCTGCACCTGTTGTTGTGGACATCCACCTCGTTGTTGCTGCTGTGGTCTTGGACATCCACCTGGTTGGTGGACATAACTTGGGGGAGAAGTCATAAGGAACTGGGTAATAAGAACAGTTGTGTGGAAACTTGTTCTGCCTTATGTGGTCCTAAGCCAAGCATAAAGGCATCCAGTCCATACCCAGAAATTATGTGACCACTTTTTGTGTTTACAGGAGCATAGGAAGCAATGGAATTTGGGGATTGAGCCCCTTTGATAATTTTGATGGGAGCTGGAGATATAATTTGCTCGAATATTTAAGAAAGCATGTGCATTATGGATATCATTTTATGTTTATCTCACTGACATGCTAAAATTGAGTCTAAGTCAAAATCACATATTTCTAGCTCTCCTAAAATTCCTGCTGTGTACGACACCCGTCAATATTTACAAATTTAGGACTAGTTTGTTGATATAACCCAGCTGATTGATGGAAACAATGGTGTCTGGTTGTATGAAGGACATGCATTCATGCACACATCAATGCAAGAATAGGCACATGCACAACATTGATACTGCCAGGAAGTTGCTCTGTGCACAGCTGTGAATTGGCATAATCAGTGATCACGTCATCGCCGCTTCTGTCTGACAACGAGTAAGAGATGAACGAAGTCGAAGTGTATCCGCAACAGGGCATTTTCTTAATTCATTGTTTTCCCTTTCTTAGCTTTATCGTCTTATTATTTATGTCATTTGAATTGCGCGGCTTCATTGCTGTTGCAGTAAACATCAACGAAGACAACGAGGTGTGGACTATGAGCTCTACAATGCATGCGTCACACCAGGAACTCGAGGAAACACTGTTCGTGAACTTCGACCAAAAGAGAGCGAAGTCATACACCGTTCAAGATGACGAAGCTTAGCTTAGAGACAATGACATTATTCTTAATACAGGTATCTGACGTTACATTACATCCGGGAGCTGTCTAGGGTAACTATGCAGTGGCGCTATCTTTTCACTGACAGTGCCATAGCATACTGGTTTCACTGAAACAGTGCACAAATCATTATAGCTGTGTACACAAACATATGATGCATAGTTACGTTAAATAGCAGCCGGAGGTGTCCGATTCACTAAAAACAGCCTAGTGATGCCTCTTTCCGTCTATTGTTTTCGGTTGTTCACTTAAGGATGTACTGTTGGGTGAACTTGTCGCTGGGACGTATTCAGTAGATGTCTCATGTTTACACTACAGACACACCTGCAGTTGGCCGAGGAGACGGACCACCGTAAGCAGAGCTCTGTCAGTGCAGCATTCTCTCGACAAACTGTCATGGCCAGTCACACGTGTGACTGAGATTAGAAGTTTAATGGTGCAAACCATTGTCACACAACACAGACGGATGCGTGTTTCTTAACTGGACTATATTCAAATAGTTAACCTTTTGCACATACTATGGTACTCACATTTACTCGTGTATATGATCTATTCGTAAACATGTGTCCACCATAAAATAGTACACAATGTTTCGCCTATAAATATCCTAAGAAACCATGTCAACCAACTCATACTGAGTACATGTAAAAGATGACCGCTAACTGTAATATCATGTGACGGCAGTATGTGGAATAAACCTTATTTCCTCAAACGTAAAACGGTACTCTTTATAAAGAAACTGTCTTTACCGTGACGTGAATGATATATTATGCATAAATGTTTCTTCGTGTAGACCTACGACGTGCTCGAAATATATGTTGGGGAAGGTCGCAGAAAGTGAGCCCCATAAGCTAAAGATAACACACATTTTCCAAATATCACGTTTCTACCTTTAAAGGACAAACAAAGTTAACTTTTACGTGGCATACACCTAATAGAGTTAATATAAAGTAAAAATTTCCACATATACTCAATTTTTTAACGCCAGCGGTTTACCAGAAAAATATTTTTTAACACCCAGCCATCCAAATTCTATGCGCTACCCCATCTTAGACGAAGAATGACGTCACGACGGTGATCGAGGCGCTCTCCACGTAGATTCCCTGCATAGGGTTTGGCTGTTGTCATGAAATGGCTGCAACTCGGCTACGCGCGTAACATGCTGATGACGGTAAATATAAAGTTGTCTATTATTGTTATCGCTGAAATCATCCCATCAACTGATGATACATGTCTACATCAAAGCATTTCTCCTCAAAATGGACCGAGCAAAGTGCCAAACAGTACGCCCGCAAATCACCAACGTGAATCCATTGCTTCAATACTACCGGTTGTTTCAACTATTATTGCAACCGTATGCCGAACACGAAGGCATAATTACTAAAGTTTACCATAGATTTAACCACAGATTTAGATATATGTCTATAAGCAGCTGCTAGATGTCACGCCAACTGAACGAACTGTCGAAGACTCGAAGTTGTTGACCCTTAACAGCGTCGCCGGAAGCTGACCGAGATATAGAATGCCGCACGCTGAATGGCCAAGCCAAATTAACCCTTCACCTATGGCGGCGTCTAGACCACCGTGGATTTCGTTAGAATTTTATACTTTAAAGTCACATTCTGAGTAAACCGCTGACGTTAAAAAATTGAGTATATGTGGAAATTGTTACTTTGTATAAACTCTATTAGGTGTATGACACGAAGCCGTAGCCTTTTTTTGTCCTTTAACTAACAACATGTCAACAATGTTAGTTTTATTGCCAACAGGCGTCTGAAAACAGCACCCAGAAACGCTTGTGATGAGCTGACTTGTTGCTGGCTTTCTTATTCACAAGCTGACTTGTGGCTGGCTTTCTTATTCAGCTCTAATGCTTGTTTTAATAAGGCATTCGTTTTAATAACACTCGATTGCAACATTAATATGGCAGGAATAGCATGTCACTTAACACCATTTATGAAACTTTATAGACGGGTTGATGACATTGAATTTACATTGCTATGTACATAAAAGAAAGAAACAAGTAAGCGTAAAGCAGTTTAACGACTAACATAGCAAATTGTTGCAACGTAACGACTAGATAATCTACTGCAGGTTGTTTTAAATCCAACCTTGATATAAACTTAAAAAGCGACTAACATCTAGCCATTCAACTACTGGAACTGAAATCCAGTAACAGCATTATCAGTAGTAGTATTGCCTAGATTTCTAAATTCCTCACATATCTAGGAGTATGCATACACAAACACCTAAACTGGAATAAACATATACATCAGATTACTGCATCTGATGAATGCTAGGATGCAGTTTGCAATCTCCATTCATGCCCCATAAACACCAATACAACTGCTTACACAACCCTAGTTCGACCACCTCATGAATATTCATGATCAGTATGGGACCCCTACACCCAGATCCTTATTGAAATGGTACAACGACGCCCAACCCTTTTTGTCTTAATGACATACATCTAGAGAAGCGGGCTGTGTGACAGAAATGCTAAAACTGTTACACTGTTACAACTGTTACACAGACAATGGCAACACAATAGCATCACACAAAGACACCTTTCGTGGCTGGCAGGCCGGCAAAGCACACACGGGACTCCAGTCACCTTGAGCAATTCATTACCATACTCAAAAGGTTATACACGTTAAAAACTAAACACCGAATTTCTTACCTAACAGACAACTACCCCCGGGGGTATCAGCACTTGCAGATGACATCTGCCCGTTGTTGTCTTAACGATTATACATCTAGAGAAGCGGGCTGTGTGTTAGAAATGCTATAGCAGTTACACCTACAACAACTAATAACCAGACGAACAAACAGACGCCTCACCATACTCCAAAAGGCGGCTATGGACTTGCCTGTCAATAACCTCCTCCAGCCAGTACAATGCCTATCAAGGCATTTAAACAATAAAACATTCAACACTATCCACGCCAATAAGAACTGCTATAAATTTTCATATTTCCCTTGAACAATAAGATATAGGAATTTCCGGATGCAATTGTTAACATTCCTGAACAACAACATTTTAGACAAGCTTTAATACATGACTAATAACCTATCAAACATGCGCACCCAACCCTGACCGTTTGACTCCACCATGAGTGTTGGACAGTATTCCGACAAGACAAGAAGATAAAGGAAGTAGTGGTTGTTCAGTTCATAATGACTGCTAAGTGATGTGTCTATCAGTCAAACAACAAATCTTCTCCCAATGCACGTAGCTTGGGCCATTTGTAGCTTCCCCATACCGCACGTTTTCCAAACGAACAAATTTGGTTGATTCACAAATGGTGGACGATGAAGTACGTCTGGCTGCGCCTGGCAGTCTGCAACCGATCAGGAGTCCTGGAATGTAATGAAAATATATTAATATACAAGTTCAGAAAATGTTCCTCGCATCGTGTATATTTTTTTATGAAATCATGTCAATCATTTAAATAATCATTACGAACATGTCAACATAGCTCATTCACTGTATCATCTCTTCGGTTACATAACATATGGTTTTTAGGCGAACCGACGCAAAAGACGAACGGATATGACTGCATACCATACGTTTAGGTTTCTGTCCATGAGACCGAGAGACCGGTAATATTGAAAAAGGGTAATTTTCCAAATAACATATCAAATGTTAAAGTAACTTATGTGTTAGCAAGTATGTTAAAAACATGTTTAAGCTGTACATATATTTTCTTATAGAAAATGTGTAGCTAAACTCTCAGTTCAACTTCAAGTCGAATAGAATTAAAGGTAAAACTGAACAGACAAAAATGATAGTTAACATTACTAACAACAAACGTTCATTTTGTACATTTTGTCTTTGCAACGTTATGAATAGGACATGTTTTTTCAAGTAGCATTCGCAATATGAACACATGTTTGACTTAAAGACGGACACAACAGTGGGAAGACAGTGACAATGAGAACTAATGTGGACAGATACTTTCTAATACAGCCCCATCACTATGTCTTAGAGCAGCTGAATACACTTGGCACTTAAATAAATAATAATAATAATAGTAACTTCTTTTGCGCCAATATCCTCGAAAATCAAGCTCAGTGGCGCGACAAAACCAGGGGATTAATCAATCTCATAATCGAAAGCAATGCGTGAGTCGTCAACGGATGGATGGAAAAGCTCGGAGGCTAAGGAGGATAGGCAGCATTAAAGAGATAGGTTTTTAGATGTTGGCGGAATGAAACTATATTACCTTGTGATTTAACACTGGCAGGAAGCGAATTCCACACTGTTGGTGCGGCAACCGAGAAAGCTCGGGTCCCGGCTTTCGTTTTCACCCGAGGGATGTAAAGAGGGTTACTATTGGTTGAGCGTAGCTGTCTAGAATTTCTTGTTGAAGTTAGCATTGAATTTAGATACGCTGGTTGTTTAGATGAGAGTGCTTGATAGGCTATTGTACAAATTTTGAAAATGATGCGATAGTGCACAGGTAGCCAATGCAGTGATTTTAGAAGCGGCACTGAGCGAGAAAATCGAGGAGAACGCGTGACTACCCTTGCTAAACAATTTTGGACACGCTGAAGTTTTGCTATGTCCTTGTTTGCGGTATTGTAAAGGAGGGAATTGCAGTAGTCGAGTCTGCTGCTTACTAGAGCTGTGGCGATGGTTTTAGCAACGGAAAGTGATAAAAACCGGCGGATACGGCGAAGATCACGGATATGGTAAAAACAGCAACGGCATGTTTTCGAGATATGTTGTTTGAAATTGAAGTTTTCATCGAACGTTACTCCGAGATTTAAAACTGAGGCGGCTGGTGTGATACTCTGACTCAGAATATGTGTCGGGAAAAAGCCATTGAGTTTTGCCCGCTGCGTTGAGGTACCAATGATGAGAAATTTAGTCTTATCTGCATTTATTTTATTTATTAGATAAATAAACTAAACTTATATAGCGCCAAAACTAGCTTAACTATTCAGGGCGCTTTACATGTACATGATAACATGTTCTTAAAACTAATTACCCAAATGTATAACTAAAACAAAATTAATTGTATATTATATATATATATATATATACCTCCGACACCTCCGACAAATCAGTTCATGCGATAACCATCTCGACATATTGGATTTATTCAACCACTGTGTATTTACTGCACGCAGACTACCCAAACACATACAGGCAGGTAAATAATTATATCGACTACTTAGTTGACCAAATGAAATTGAGCAAACTTTGTACGAGGATTTCGAACCCAAACATCCGGTAGTAGGAATAACTCATGCGTTGCGTTAGGTGTTAAGATCAAATTGTGTATCTCACCTGCAGAGAGTCGTCGTCATTAGAAACAGGGCGACGATGACCAGACTCCAGCTGATAGCTCATAATCAGTTGTTGTCTGCAAGTGAACAAAGGAATTCTTACAAAGAACATAATGATCACGTAGCAGTACACTTGTCGACAACAACACTCACCCACTCACTCACATACTGACTCACCCACCCACTAACCCATTTAAATAATTACTGGTCTCTCGGTCTTACCGGCGGAAACCTAAACGTATGGTATAGTCATATTCGTTCATCTTTTGCGTCAGTTCTCATAAAAAGCGTGGGTACCTACCCGAGACCAAGAGACCAGTAACTTTTTAAATGGATAATTTTCCAAATAACATATCAAATGTTAAAGTAACTTATGTGTTAGTAAGTATGTTCAAAACATGTTTAAGTTGAACACATACTTTTCTTTAGAAAATGTGTAGCTTAACTCATAGTTCAACTTCAAGTCGAATATAATTAAAGGTAACACCGAACAGATAGTTAACGTTACCAACAACAAATGTTCATTTAGTACATTTTGTCTTTGCAACGTGATGATATTATGAATACGACATGTTTTTTTTTCAAATAGCATTCGCAATATGAACACGTGTTTAACTAAGACGGAGACAATGATGGGAAGACTGTGACAATGAGAAATAACATGGACAGATAACTTCTGTCCATGTCCAGCCTCGTCTCCATGTCTTAAGAGTTGCTGAAGACACTAGGCACTTCACCTCCGACAAACCAGTTCATGCGACAACCATCTCGACGTATTGGATTTATTCAACCACTGTGTAGAAAAATCAAGTACAAGCAAATGATGTGGAAGACATATAGACATACTGGAAGTGAAGAAGACTATGCCATTTATAAAGAAGCACTTAATCAAGCTACAGCTGAAATTAGAAATTCGAAGAGAAGCTATGAACAAAAAATAGCTTTCAACATAAAACATGACAGCAAGAGTTTTTATGCGTATGTTCGAAGTAAACAGAAAGTTCAAGATAAGGTCGGGCCACTAGAAGGTAGTGATGGAAACATAATAACGGAGGGATTCTTAATGGCAGAAAACCTAAATGAATACTTTAGTTCGGTGTTTACCAGGGAAGATATTAGTACATTACCAGTACTAGAGACTAAGTTCGAAGGGAGAGAGTGTGACTATTTAGGACAACTAACTGTAACCCCAAAAATGGTAGCTATGAAAATAAGAGATATGAAGGATAATAAATCACCAGGAGTGGATGGGATTCCTCCCAAATTACTACTGGAAATTGTAGAACAAATTAGCATACCACTTGCAACAGTGTTCAATTTGGCATTAGAGGAAGGAGTGGTTCCGGTAGAATGGAAAGAAGCAAACATCATACCATTATTTAAAAAAGGATCAAGAAGCAAGTCAGAGAACTATAGACCAGTGAGTTTAACATCGGTGATTTGTAAACTATTAGAAAGACTAATTAAAGATCACTTGGTTGGTTTTCTTGTTAAAAATAAATTGATAAACACATCTCAACATGGGTTTTTAAAAGCGAGGTCATGCTTAACAAATATGTTATGTTTTTTGGAAGATGTCACAAAGTGGGTAGATGAGGGATCACCAGTAGATATAATCTACTTAGATTTTAAAAAAGCCTTTGACAAAGTGCCACACCAAAGATTACTACTTAAACTAAAGGCCCATGGCATAGGAAATAGTATGATTAACTGGATAGAAAAATGGCTTATTGATAGAAGACAAAGAGTAGTAGTTGATGGGGAGGTTTCAAATTGGAAATCTGTTTTGAGTGGAGTACCGCAAGGATCAGTATTGGGACCTATTTTATTCTTAATATATATCAATGATTTGGATGATGACATAACAAGCAAGGTGTTGAAGTTTGCGGACGACACAAAAGTGTTTAGGAAAATAAAAAGTGATGCAGATAGACAGCATTTACAAGATGATCTAAATAAGTTGATAGAATGGTCTGAGAAATGGCAAATGCTGTTTAACTTTGGAAAGTGTAAGTGCCTCCACACAGGACATGGGAATGAAAATGCACAATATACAATGGGTGGTACTGTACTAAATACTACTGTAAAGGAAAAGGACTTAGGTTTAACCATTAGTGCTGACATGAAGGTATCAGAGCAGTGTGGAATTGCAGCAGCGAAGGCAAACCAAATTCTTGGATTAATTAGGCGAAATATAGTATACAAAGAAAAAGAACTAATAATACCGCTTTATAAAACAATAGTTAGGCCTCATTTAGAATATTGTATACAAGCATGGAGGCCATATCGCAAGAAGGATATTGATATGCTAGAAAGAGTACAAAGGAGAGCAACAAAAATGATACCAAAACTCAGGAATATTAGTTATGAAATGCGTCTAAAAGAATGTGGTCTAACAACACTAGAAACCAGAAGATTGAGAGGAGATCAGATTGAGGTTTTTAAAATATTGAATGGGTATGAAAATATTGACAGAAATATTTTTTTCACGGTCAAGGAAGAGAGAAGGACTAGAGGACATGGAGTTGCATTAGCAAAGAAGCAGTGTAGACTAGATATTAGAAAATTTTCATTTTCCCAAAGAATAGTAAACGAATGGAACAAATTATCAGCTGATTGTGTAGGTGCTAGAAGTGTTAATATGTTTAAAAATAAAATTGACATATACCTAAGACGGGCAGGGTATACTTAGATAGATAGGTTGGACTCTCGATAAGCCAAACGGCTTCCTTGTCCACCTGCCATCTAGAGTTGATTCTCTAGGTGGCAATCTTGTTAAATCTTGTTAAATCTTGTTATTTACGGCATGCAGCCTACCCGAACACATAAGCCAGGTAAATAATTATACTTAGTTGACGCAACATAGAGTGAACGAAATTGCGCAAACTTTGAAACAACAGTAGGAGGATTTCGAGTCCAAACATCCGGTAATAGGAATAATTATCATGCACTGCATTAGGTATTAAGATAAAATCACATATCTCACCTGTAGCGATCATATAGAAAACAGGCGAGGATGACTAGACTCAAAACGATCAAAAGTGCCACTATGTAGATGACAGGGTCGGCTGCAAGCGAACAAAGGAATTCTTACAAAGAACATAATAGTCACGCAGCAGTACACTTGTTGACAATGACACTAACCTACTCACTCACATACTCACTCACCCACCCACTCACTCACGCACTCATGCATTTCCTCTGTCGCTCCTTCCTTCCCTCCCTTCCACCTTCCTTCCATCTTCCCTCACTTCCTTCCCACCCTCACTCTTTCCCTCTCTCCAATCTTCCCTTTCTCCTCCCTCACCAACTCATTCAATCACTCACTGACTCACTCCATCACTCACTCACTCCATCACTCACTCACTCACTCCATCACTCACTCACTCACTCCATCACTCACTCACTCACTCACTCCATCACTCACTCATTCAGTAAATCACTCAGCCACTGATATCCACAATATAAGGCAAGATAATCAACTTTCGTCACATTTAGCCCTCGGGTAGGTCTAGACACCAATAAGACAACACTTTATAACACCTTATGCGTGGTAGTTTTATATAAGTCCCAAACGTCGGATGCATTTACATTATGGCGAACACACAAACAAATCATTAGTGGTGAATATATGTGGGCAACCGCATTAATTAATAAAACGCACGCACGCACGCACGCACGCACGCACGCACACACATCCTTGCTACTTCTACATCAGCATGGCAGACTACATTCATCATAGTGATATTAGTTATCAATGAAGGCCCCCTACTGCTTATGAAAAAAAAGTTACTAATAAGCCTATTTATGAAAATAACATACTTGATGGTTTGGCGACACCTTTGTTTCTCACACAGATAGGGGCAGTAATGTCCTTCTGGGAAAGACAACTCAGGCCGTACCCGCAGTAGGCCTCCTCTAGCACCTCTGCACACGGGGCCCCCTCTCGTAGGTTCGTACGTGCTGTGCAAACATAACGGATATTGGCCCACATAAAATGCTATGAAAACTTTATGATAATAGCAGGTTAAGAAATATGAATGAATTGGAACCTAATTCATACAATAATAAAGTTTATTCACTTCACTTGCAGCCAAAGCGGCTGAATAGTACAATAAGAAACATATTCATATAGTTGATCACAAATTCATTAATGTATATTAGTAATACTATTTATGAAAGCATAACAATATATGAATAATTAGAATGTCTGGTAAAATTAAAGCATTAAAAGCATCTCTTTGAAAATATCAGACATGCGAACTGTCGACTAGTGAAAACATGATCATACAACGATACACTCATCCTCTATGAACATCAGAATTATCTTAGTACATCGTGACATTTGCCCTATAAATGAGTAAGAGGTTCACAGGATGTTTCTACGGCTGCTGTCATAAACAGTGTATATTGTAGTGGTGCTGGAGGCGGTGGTGGTGGCGGTGGCGATGCTGGAGGCGGTGGCGGTGGTGGGGGGTGGAGGCGGTGGCGGTGGCGGTGGTGGGGGGTGGAGGCGGTGGCGGTGGCGGTGGTGGGGGGTGGAGGCGGTGGCGGTGGTGGGGGGTGGAGGCGGTGGCGGTGGTGGGGGGTGGAGGCGGTGGCGGTGGTGGGGGGTGGAGGCGGTGGTGGGGGGTGGTGGCGGTGGCGGTGGCGGTGGCGGTGGCGGTGGCGGTGGCGGTGGCGGTGGCGGTGGTGGTGGTGGTGATTAGACAACAATAGTCATAGGAGTATTTACAATATCTACCTCCATTTCTGGCGCACTGTATGGTGCGCGGTCACGGTGTAGCCCGGGGGACAGCGACAGGTCCTCTGACGACAGAGGGCGCCTCCTGAGCACCCTTTATCTGTTTCGCACCTTTTTGAATCGATGTCGCCAAACACTAAAAGTAAGAGTGGTAATCATAATGATAGTGATGATGTTGACGACGATAATTACAAGATGAAGTAGTAGAAGAATAACAGTACATATGACACAGATTATAAAATAAGTATTACTATGATATTGACTATTTTAAAAGCACACGTGCTGCACTGCACTGCACTGCACTGCACTGCACTGCACTGCACTGCACTGCACTGCACTGCACTGCACTGCACTGCACTGCACTGCACTGCACTGCACTGCACGTGTCTTTGGTTGTATGTCACACATACTATCATTCTTATTTGGATTGTGACACTCGTGGCCCATCGTTACTGGTCTGGTGACAAACCCTGTCATGTCGACTAGTTGCTTATCAAGTCTAACCGACGCAGGTGAAACTTACGTGCGCATGCAGTCAGGCCCAGCATGCCGAACACTAGTAGTAGCACATACATGTGGAACATCTGTAAAACACAGACCATACGATTATATGTCATACATTAGAAACGTGCTGAATCACCTTGTTTTATAACATGATGTTTTCGACTCCCAACACCAGTAACTAAACACGCACGTGCGCCGGTACACACCCACCCACGAACGAAACACACGCACACACATGCGCACAGGCATGCACGCGCGCGCACACACACATACATTTCTGATATGCATCGTGAATTCTTTCAAATGTACATGTACAATCCCCGGTGTTTCGAAGGAACTCAACGAAAAGTTAGATAAGATTTCGACGGGGCGAGCAAGCCTATTCTTTAGGTATCAATTAACTTGATCATTGGAGCATGAAATAGGTCAATTCTGTGTAAAGGGACTATTCACAAATGGCACACATATGAGTCTTGTAGCGACTACATATATTCACTAACATATTAAAAGTTTCTAAAGTTATGCCACTGTTCAAAAGTGGTGATAATACTATTTTTTTAAATTATCGTCCAATCTCCATCTTTCCATTAATTTCTAAAATATTTGAGAAAGTCATATCTGACCAGCTACATGAATATTTTCACACTAGAGGACTATACCACAGTAGTCAATATGGTTTCAGGGCAGGGCTTTATGCAGGATAGAATTAGTGCCAGTCACACATGTTTTGGTGGACACATGGATGTTAACTGTTAAGTTAGTTTACAAACTTTCAAATGTGCCTGATTACCTGAAATGGGCTACAAACACACATATGACACCATTTACACTCACTTTCAAGGCATAACTAACAATAACTATGGTTTTGGAAGGCCTTTTTTGCTCCTTAATTTGTGTACCCGTCCATATTCGTTTTTTTCCCGTCCAAATGACGGATGGACGGGTCTCAACATAAAGCTATGTTTCAGGAAGACACATTCAACCAAACTTGCCCCTTGAAATAATAGACAGAATTATTCAGGGAATGGAGAACTTTGTAACTCCACTAAATATATATCTTGATTTATCAAAAGCCTTTGATACAATAGAGACCATAATATATGCATTAATGTACTACAACATAAAAGCCCCAGCACATAATTGTTGTGAGAATTATTTATCAAACCGTAAATAATATGTCCAAATCGGAAATATATCTGAAGAAGTATAATTATAATACTACTGCTGTGCCTCAAGGGTCAATATTAGGACCTTTGTTCTTCGTTTTATCAATTGCTAATGACCAATATAATTGCATTACTTGTGATGATGATACAACTTTAACCAGTACATTAGACGTGTTTAATGTCATTACTTGTAATGATGATGCAATCTTAGCCAGTACATTAGACGCGTTTAATGGCATTACTTGTAATGATGATGCAATCTTAGCCAGTACATTAGACGTGTTTAATGGCATTACTTGTAATGATGATGCAATCTTAGCCAGTACATTAGACGCGTTTAATGGCATTACTTGTAATGATGATGCAATATTAGCCAGTACATTAGACGTGTTTAACCAACACGGTGATTTGAATAAAATATAAAGGAAGTACTAAACAAGATCTGTGACTGGCTCAACATAAATAAACTTGTTCTAAATATTGATAAAACAATCGCCACGATATCCCATATGCCACAAATAAAGTAGAAAAACAGTGCTATTAATATATGGATCTTTAATTGAATATATAAATATTTTATTGACATACTCTGCTATACGCATAGCTGGTGAAATATGTTCGGCTAAACAAATCCAAGCGGTAGAAATACTGTAGTAAAGATTTCCATCACTTGTCAAGCACACTTGAATCTGCTTGCAATAGGCGGAAGACGTTTCGAAGAAAATTCGAAGCTTCCGAAACGTCTACAAGAAATTGTTTCACACTGTCGCTACTCACCGTGTGACGATATGCTGTCATGAAGTTGCTTGTAACCACCGCTGGACAAGTAACTATTGCCTGAGTAAAGAACTACGTAGAACCTAACCTGAATAAGAAGCGATCTGACTTCGTTAAAGTTCGTATAGTCTGTGCGCGACGGATGCGATGTCGGGGGTCTTTATAAAAGGAAAAATTGCAGAACATAAGGCTTATATCAGCTTTGTATATAGACTAGCATGAACACGCTCAACAGTATAGACGCGTGGTTATATCCCAGACGAGGCACCCCCAGTTGCCCGCGACGCCCGCTATTCAATCCATGGCTGTGGTTATACGTATAGGCGCATTCTAGGCCGCGATGTCTCATGCCTAAGCAATTACGTCGAGTAGAAGGGACTTACCATTTGCAATGTTTCACCGACCACACCCAGATAAAGAGGAATGAACACCCACACTTGAATACGAACCCGGATTTTCGTCTGAAAGCCCTATACGTTACAATAATTTTTCTGAGATGACCTATCTCGTGACCTATGCGCTGGCACACAATAACATAACTGTGACACTACGCCATTCACTCAGCGCCTTCTTTCCAGTTATTACCAACGTGGATACGTAACGATCAACTATACTATTGTGTCCCTCGTTAGTACCTTCTGTATGGTACAGATTAACCTTGGTCCTACTGCAACATACATGTACATTATACGTAGTCGCTACAAGATATGTCTGCCATTTGTAGATGGCCACTGTGTGGAGAATGTCATGCTTCAATGACTAAGCTGAATCTTATCTATATGTAACATTCACAACTACGGACAGGCGGCGGTCAAGCATAACATATTCATTACAGACTGCGACTCTTATTATTTCGCAACGCATATGGCGGAAAATTCCCATACATGTTGACCAACGGTTGTGTATAAATCGTTTAGCTCTACTGCTTAGTCACGGTGAATTTATAAGTCAGTTTCATAAACCTCGGCTTCTAATTTCTAGTAGCGGTAAAGTGTTTCATGACAGAGAGGTGCCTTCGTCGTGGGTTGGTAAATTGTAAGGGATATATGAATTACGGTTTCTTAGATGTTATGTCCACAACATTTCGGTGCCACTAAAACCGCTTATCAACCTGGTTTACAATTACCATCTCCAGAAACGTGCACGTTCACCGCCTCCTAAACGATTTAACAAGATTTCCACTGAGATAATTAACTGTATACTCATATATAGCGTTACATTTAGGCACACCGGTATTTCTTACCTAAGATCGTTAGTTTTTGTATCATTTCATTCGCTCACCTCTGCACTCTTTCTAGCATTTTCTATCCTACGTGTGATATGACCTCCACACGTCGTAATCTTGACTAAATGCATAGCTTCGTCTTAACCAAATATCAGTATTTCCTTAAGTATTATATATGTATTGAATAAATGACAAGTAACTGACACGTTTTGTTCACCAAACATTCAGACAATCAGACCGGGCCGGATGGTCACGTTTGGTTTGATTCAAACTAAAGGACTTGAACGTCAACGTGCTACAGGGCGACGCGTTACGTGGCATGCGTTCCTTCTATCTGGTTAGATTATCAAGTAGTCTTTGTGGTGTACACATTCGGTAGTTGCCGCGTCCTCAATGGGTCATGTACACGCGTAATGCCACTACGTATTACTGGCTTCAATACATGTCCGTTGTTTTATAGGGACACACAGCATACCTGTGTGGAATTGCATTTGGCTTAATTCGAATTAGATGTTGGCGGTTGATTTTCGTGACAGGAAACATTGTTTCTTGAACAGCGTTTTTTTGCGAGTAACAAATAAGTCTATAAGTAGGGTAATTGTTTCAGCATAGCACATAACCACGATTTGTCTATAGTCTTCCATTTACGCTCCATATATTTATTCACTCTGATAACCGCTGTTATAATAATAGGAATGTCCAATATAGCCAGGCCTCTATGTTTAAGTCAGTTTGCATGGAATTAACCACAGTTTTCATACGTTGTGTCCCATGAATGTGAATCGATTATACAGTTGTCAGTTGGGAAAGTTATTTAAATAAAAAATTCTTCTGAATACAGACGTAGTAATCATAACGTTTACCTTCCTAATATTCTACATTTACTGGTTTACCGATTCGTGAACTGAAAGCCGGGAACATAGTGATGACTATTTTGTCAGATAGCGTGGCACACTAATGATAAATTAACACGTGTGACGCATTTGTTACCATCCAATCACGAATCAAGACGTGTGCAAAACGTGTTGGCTGACTACGATCGTCGCCGTTTAGTTCAACAATAGCAACTACCCTGTGTCGAATGAAGATGATATATATGTCGATACACTGAAGTGAGTAAACATCACAATAGTACTCGGACGAATTATAGATAAACGTTTCTATTTGTTATTATATACGGAAGCAAGGGTGTTATGTAACACTGCAAACAAAATCGTAGATCTACCTTTTGACGTCAAAGAGATGTATTAAGACGTGGCGCCATTAGCCCCGTGATACAGCTGCGAGCTGGAGACAAAACACTTCCGTGACCGAACGCAGTCACATGTTATATTATATTCATTTCCATGCATTGTCCATATGACATGTTTGTCAGAGAGAAATCAGTAATAATTGGTGAAAGCTTGAAAATTACACCGTTTAAGAACATTTAAAATCGATCCAAACATATGTTATACCATAAGTAATTCCGGTCGGCTTGAAACCAATACATCGCGAGTATTAAGCGAAATTGTTAAAAGACGTAGATTCTACTAGGCCTTTTAATTGGCACATAACCCAAGGAAGAAAAGTGGACACTGGCAGCACATAAATGGGATTAATGTGGCGCCTAGATTGCATAACCATGGAATGGATGTGGGTAAATTATAGAAATGCAGAGGCACGTGTCACGATCACATTCTTCTCGTGTGTTTCCCGAGAGTGATTCAGGCCTGTCATAATATGCTTTGAAACAGTTGGTTGTTGCAACGAGAATAGACTGGACGAGAGCCAAGAGACAGGGCTTACCAATCATGACTGACTTGCGTCACAGTATACTAATACACTGATACAGGATATTGATACACAGTATACTGATACACAGTATACCTATTCACTGTATACTGAGTCAGGCTGAGAACGAACCTTTACTGCAACAAAAAGCACACAGCTGTTTTCAATCTACGTCAGTCAAGAGTATCAGTAAATTATAATGTTGTCTGAAACTCTCGTTCCATAATTTTAATAAATAGATTTATAATAACTAAATGACTTTAGATGGGTAATATGCATAGACTATTATGTTGTGTCTACCCATTGACTGTGGCATAAACTGACTATGATAACATTGCATTATCTTTTTAAAATATTTATTTATGTTTGTTTGTCTATATTTCTGGCTGTATCTGTTTATATGTTTATTAGCTTGTTTGTTTATTTATTGCTTATTTATTTATTTATCATTTAGGAAAATACAATCCGCTGAGGTCTTCCGTTACCACTGTAGAGAGGGAACACAGTTAACGATACCTTTCTTATTGCACACGTATCTACTATATGGTGTGTGATTAACTGTACAGTTTGGTGTATGTGAGGCAAAGTTACACAAGGTCAGAGAATGACCCCCTGCAATTGTAGAATCACCGAACTAGATTAGTCAATGTGAACTACATTATTTTATGCAATATTAGTTCCTTTTATGCTAACTGTAAGATTTTTGGCAGTCTTTGTCCAACTTATCTTGTAATGATGCACCTATGAAGAAACCAAATTATTATTATTACTCTAATGTTGTTGTGTTTTTTCGTGAACCATTCAAAGATAGTTCATTTGTACTTAACTTATCCAAATGTAAAAATATATTTTACACATTTCTTTTACATTATCCTGATATTTCACACGTCATGACAAATTACAGTGTAAATAAAATTACGTTTAGTATCGAACCTTGTATTATTTTCGACATTTGAGTTCTATTTTGTTTGTTCTGGTAGCTATGCATTCAACTATATGCTACCCCTCATAATATATATATATTTTGTAACACAATGCTGTGATTCACAATATCATAGACATATCTTTAAACCAATAAAAACTGCTACTGAAGATTGAGTTAACCATTGTTATCATTTCCTCCACTACTTCTAATATTACCATTGTTATTGACTGTTTGTTTTCTAAATCTGTATGGCCATTATACGGTATTGTTTATCATGAACATAAAACATGTAAATCTACTAAGAAATAGCCTTTTCAGTGGTTCAATGAACTGGAGTAATATGTCCATTTTAGTTACCGGGTTAAGAAATAATGGTCTTTCTAACTTGTTAGTAACGTTTTGTTTAAAATAGGGGTGCTTCATTTCATGTTATTTAACCAGTCAGTGACTTTTTGGGTTTTGATAACTATATGGTACGTTTAGTGTCGTTGTAAATGTACGTTTCTATGTGTCACGTTTCAGTGACAAACTAGGTGGCGACACTGAGTTCAATACCACAACGTTAATACCACGGGTTAGTGTTACTAAACTGCGACGCCAAGGTATACAAAGTTACTTAATTTCAGGGCGTTCTATATTATGTCAATTGAATTAACTGTTGCATGTAAAAACTAATTCAGCCAAACAAAAGGGAATTCTAAAAATGCTCTGATCCATGATTTGTCTTCAAGCAGCAATCAGTTATACGGTGTACCAGGCACCAACGTGACAAAGATATTGAACATTAATAAAGTGTACTTACATAACCAGCAGTTGCCGTAGAACGCCATGTTTGTGAATTGTATATCTCAAATGCAATTATTCCATTTGAAGTGACGTCATTTGTTAATTATCTCCACACGCATTATAGACCAATCCAGACTTATGTCTTTAAGTTAGCAATAGTGTCACAGTTGTGTCGTTCTATTGATGACATTTTACATTATCTAAATATGCGACATCCACCCGAAGCGCCGCATATGGTGTGTCGTATACCTATGCGTGTCTCGGCCCACGGTGTTACTATGCCGTGTTGCTATGCGGCGCTAAAGCAACCATAATCGCCACACATACACATATCCTGATGACAACCACACAATATTTTAATGTCCTATTCAACGCGTCTTTCGTTTCATGTCCGTCTCAATACGGCATTACACGCACGGCATTGTACTCCGGCACCTTCCGAATAAACAGCACACGGCCTTTAATAAGCCGAACGTAGCTGTCGTACATATACATCATGGTCACGGTCCAATGATCACATCGAACGCTTGTCAAGCAAGACGCTGTTGAAATGTCGTATCGAAGGAAGGTTCGTGAAGTAGCTTGTCTGCGTGCTTCCACCATCCGCCAGTCGTGTTATAGTTATTCTTAAGTTAAGTAACACCGCAGACTATGCTTAACTAAGACGGTCGTCTACTACACCTCTTCCAGCCAGTGGAAAAGCTCGACAATGAAGATATTCCGACCTAAACATTGTTCACCTTATCGGCCTTGACTTACCGACGGGTCAAACTACACACATGTTGACGGAGCGTGATTACAGCGTGACAAACACAACGGGCTAATTGATAGAAATAGCATAAATTAGACTAAATATATTTGGTATATCATACAAACGCATACACACACACACGCACACACACACACACACACACACACACACACACACACACACACACACACACACACACACACACACACACACACACACACATGTATGTATGTATGTATGTATGTATGTATGTATGTATGTATGTATGTATGTATGTATATATACACATATATATATATATATACACACACATATATATATATACACACACACATATATATATATTCTATTCTAGACTGTAAATACAAAATCTACTACCAGATCTTGAACGTTGCTTCATATTGAAGACTGTGTTGTCCCCACTTCGTGTATGCGCGCGCGTATGTGTGTGTACATGCGTGTGTGTGTGTGTGTGTATGTGTGTGTGTAACATATATAATATGTAGGTATAAAAACGAATCAGCATATCTGACGCATATAATTTATATAATGATACAACTGTGCACTATAGGTAACAAGCGTGCATGGAAAATACAGAAATACCGGTAGGATAGTTCGTAAACAGTACAAGGTAGCATTTATATTCATGTTCGTTGTAGTTCGATCCGGCCCCTACGTGTGGTTGAATAACAGTCAGCACAAATATCCATTACAGAGAGTTCATTGAAAAGCGACGACGCAGAACGCTAAGGAGTGTGTTGTACGTAGGCTATACCCACGACTCGACCGAGGTAGATACGGGTGCAGTGATACGATCAGGTGGGTCAGGCATGTCAGGTTAGTTTGATAACATAAGCGTTTAATAAGTTGGGCGATACTATCGTGACTGATTCTGTAACATCAAAGGTCGGGTTATATATACGGCACAAAGTTAGCGTAGTGGGAACTGTGTACATTAGTATTGCCACCTTTGGTATTGGACATAGGACCTGAATAGCGAGTTAACCTTAATTAAAGGCAAAATTCTTTCTGTATAGAAGGAACATTTATGGATTGCGCAGTATTCAATTCTCAGGGTTGCTCAAACTACGTCACGTTTTACTCCCTGACAGATCTGTTCAACCAGTCATCATCGCGACTTCTCTGGGAAGTTTCCAGTCACGCTTCGATTATTGCGCGAAGAATGATATCCACCATTGTCTATAGCCAGGTATTCATTCATACAAGTGAGTGAGTGGAAGAACTTGTCTAACGTTCGGCAAGGTAGTACATGGCCAGTCACAAATGCAACTGAGATTAGAATTGTAATGGTGCAAACCATTGTCACACAACACAGACGGATGTGTGTTTCATAACTGGGCTATATTCAAATAGTTAACCTTTTGCACATACTATGCTAGGTATTACGTAGAGTGCAGTAGCTCAGGGGTAGAGCTTCGGACTCTCGACTACTAGAACCCCGGGTTCGAATCTTGGCTGTGGTGTTAAAACCTTGGGCAAGTTTCTTCACTCTACATTGCTCCAGTTCACTCAGCTGAATAAATGAGTAACTGACTACAGAGAGTGGTGGATATGTGTACGAGCAGCCTTCGCGCATTAATTGTAGTGTATGGCTGGATGCTTCCCAGAGAAGCTGAGATGGTGTCTGAGTGAACAGGTCTGTCAGGGAAGTAAAGGGTAAATCGCTTTGAACGGTCCTGAGGACTGCATTCTGGGCTATAGAAGAACTTGCCTTTACTATGCTAATCACATTTACTCGTGTATATTATTTGTTCGTAAACATGTGCCCATCATAAAATAAATTGCAATGTTTCGCCTATAAATATCCTAAGAAACCATGCCAACCAACTCAAACTGAGTACATGTAAAAGATAATTGCTAATTGTACCATCACATGATGGCAGTATGTGGAATAAAATGTATTTCCTCAAACGTAAAATGGACTCTATAAAGAAACTGTCTTTACCATGATGTGAATGATATATTATTCATACATGTTACTTTGTGTAGGCCTACGACGTGCTATGAAATATATGTTGGAGAAGGTCGCACAAATTGAGCCCCATAAGTTAAAAACAACACACATTTTCCAACTATTAAACTAAACAACATGTCAACTTGTGCTGCAATACGACGTTGTTTTATTGCCAACGGGCGTCTGAAAACAGCACTTCTGGGTGCTGTTATGAGCTGACTTGTTGCTGGCTTTCTTATTCAGCTCCAATGCTCGTTTTAATAATGCTTTCGTTTTAATACCACTTGATTGCAACATAAATATGGCAGGAATAGCATGTCATTTAACACTGTTTATGAAACTTTATAGACGGGTTTATGACGTTGAATTTATATTGCTATGTACATAAAAGAAAGAAACAAGTGTTTGATGGAAATACAGATTTTGGCTGCCGTTTAATTACTAACATAGCAACATACAAATAATACAACAGCATGTTGCAACATAACGACCAGACAATCTACTGCACGTTGGATTAAGTCCAACCATGTCAAACCTTGATATAAACCTAAAAAGCAATTAAATGTGTGTGCCACCGGCCAACCTCTAGACATTCAACTACTATAACTGAAATCCAGTAACAACGGCATTATTATTAGCAGTATTGTATGCTGTTGTACAACAGAAAACACGAAAGAATGAATGTAATATATTGTAACAGTAAATTGTATTCAGACAATTGTTCAAAACGTAAAATGTGCCTATGACTATAGTCGTGATACTAGATACACGTGTATCGTGTCCAGTTCAATTAATAAATAATATAAATATAACGCCATACAAACTCTTCCTATATAGACTTCCTAATAGTCTGGACTAAAGTGCACTTCTTTCGCAACAAAGCTGTCTACTTCAGCGTTTGCTGAACATATGTGCAAAGTTTGGCTTTGAAAATGATGTTGCATATAACCCTATCAAGTCTTTATGTATGGTCTTCAAACCACGTGGTTTTAACCTGAAATGTCCAGATATGTATATGAACCTAAACAAGCTTGCATATGTCAAAGAAGCAAAATATTTAGGTGTGATAATATGCAATGACCTGAAAGATGACGGAGATATTTTAAGACATCTACGTAATTTTTATGCTAGGTCAAATAGCATTATCAGAAAATTTCACCACTGTTCCGTGGGTGTTAGACTACATCTGTTTCATGCGTATTGTTGTACAACTTATTGTTGCCAATTATGGGTTAACTTTAATAAGGGCTCTTATTTGAAAGCTAAAGTTGCCTACAACAATATGCATAGACGGATTTTGGGATATAGCCGACGGGACAGCGCGAGTGGCATGTTTGCCAGTAATGCTATAGATACATTCGACGCCCTATTGCGTAAGAACATTTATGGTTTTAAAAAACGCATTTTTAACATAAATAATGACTTGATTAGGGTTATGTACAATTGCTTTGAAATAGTAAATGGCCCAATGTGGATTAGCTGGGCCAATTCATTGTACACAATAAATCTGTAAGATAGTCATCATGTCTAGCATATAACTTTATTATTTATTTATTATATACATATATTTTTAAAGTCAATAAGTTGTTTATATACCTTACTTTTCAAAAGGTGTTTATTTACATGAACTAATTGCATATTTATTTTACAATTACATCCTGTATATTGCTCGTTATTTTATCTGTTTTTCTACAATTTTACATTTATCTAACTTATAACCTTATTTATTTTTTATCTAATAATTTTTTAACAGGCGATTTAGATGTTTTAATGTATGTACCAATTGTATATGGGTTTTTACCTGAAATAAATGTATTCGTATTCGTATTCGTATAATACTAAAGACCCCCAAATGATCATACATGAATCCCTGGCCATCCTCTACCGTTCTTGCAAGCTTCCACCATCAATCATAATCACTGGCGACTTAAACCTACTGGACATCAACTGGGAAAACCTTTGCACAACAAACCAACACACAGCAACAAAACACAATACATTTCTTGAAATAGTCAGTGAATGTGGCCTAACCAACATGGTAAATGAACGCACCTGACTAGACTCTGGCAATATCCTTGATCTCGTACTCACATCAAACCCCGCCCTTATTTCTAATGTAAACACAGTGTCAGGCATGAGCGATCACGAAGCAGTCCTCTTCCAAATCAACATGAACCTAATGAAAAACTACACCCCACACAAAGTGATCCAAATCAGCAATCCAAACAAATACATAAAAATCCACGCGCGCATCAATACATACGCATATTCATTCTATCCAAGAGTCAGAGCCTGGAACACACTCCCCCCAGAAGTCATAAACATACCAACACTACACCCATTCCAACATGCCCTCAGTACCATCCACCTTGTTGCTCCAGCCTACCTCACCAGATTATAGCCAAAAAATAGACACAGCAAACTGTTTTTAATCTGCACAAATTATTACACTTATCTACACAGTTAATCGCACGTTTTCAGTTTTATTGTTCTTATTGTTCTTCTAACTTCACTTTCATCTTCATGCACCTTTAGCATTGCGCACCGCACAAACTCCTATGTTAGCCCCAGAAGGGGCTGTATGGAGTATACGAACGAAGAACGAAGACAAGAACTTTTCAGCCCCTTAACTCCGCCTGGGGAATAATGAGCTGCCGTTGTAACCGCCAGGGTGGCCTTACCCCCAGATTAGGGTAGACATGCTGATTGGGTCTCAGGCCGTATTTAAAATAAATTAAATTAGCATACCTCTTCATCAGATAATGTTGTATTATAAAAAAAAGATTCAAAATTAAACTTATATTTACACAAAAATAATTAAACATAGAAATTTGCAGTTGTTTATAAAATCGGAATTACGGCAGGATTAACCAGTATCCGTGAGGTGGCAGCATTCAATTCAATTTAACTTAATTCCAGACTCAACAGGGCACATACAACAAGTACATGTGACTATGAGGTTCGCACTCGCCGGTAACGTCACCAGACTGTCTTCTCGGCGAAGTTACGCAGCCAAGCGACAGTCGGTTAAGCGAGACTGGCTTCAGCCTGGTAGTCGCACGTCCGATCAGGAGTTCTGGAACGTAACGAAAATGTATTAATTTATACAAGTTCAGGTACATTTAACTCACATCGTATATATTTTATAAAATCGTCAATCGTTTAAATAAACATTTCAAACATGTCAGTATAGCTCTTCGGATACATAACATAGGCCTTTTAGGCGAACCGACCCAAAAGAGGAACGGAAATGACTGCATACCGTACGTTTAGGTTTCCGCCGGCAAGACTGAGAGACCGGTAATATTAAAAAAGGGTAATTTTCCAAATAACATCAAATATTAAAGTAACTTATGTGTTAGCAAGTATGATCAAAACCTTGTTTATGTTGTACTGTACATACATTTTTCTTTACAAAATGTGTAGCTTAATTCCCAGTTCAAGTTTATTTATCTGCAGTTTGTTGTGACCATCCCATATATTTTAGATGGGATCATGAGTTGTACAATGCATATCCTTTTTAAGGACAACAAAGTGAAAGTCGAATAGAATTAAAGGTAAAACTGAAAAGACAAAACTGATAGTTAACATTACTAACGACAAACGTCCATTTAGTACATTTTGTCTTTGCAGCGTGATGATATTATGAATAGGACATACGTTTTTCAAATAGCATTCGCAATATGAACACGTGGTTTACTAACTCGGAGACAACAGTGGGAAGACAGTGACAATGAGAAATAATGTGGACAGATAACTTCTAATACAGTCCCGCCTCCATGTCTTAGAGCTGCTGAAGACATTTGGCACTTCACCTCCGATAATCGTCTCGACATATTCGATCTTTCAACCACTGTGTAGTTAGTTACAGCACACAGACTACCCGAACACATACAGCCAGGTGACTAATTATATGGACTACTTAGTTGACGCAACACAGAGTGAATGAACTTGCGCAAACGTTGAAACAACAGTACGAGGATTTCGAACCAAACATCCGGTAGTAGGAATAACTATCACGCGCCGCATTATGTATTAAGATCAAATCATGTATCTCACCTGTAGAAAACAGGCGGCGACGATGCCGATGACTACACTCAAAATGATCGCACGTGCTATTAGGCCTAGTATGTAGCTGACATCGTAGGCTGCAAGCGAACAACGGAATTCTTACAAAGAACATAATGATCACGTAGCAGTACATTTGTCGACAACAACACTCACCCATCCACTCACATACTCACCCATCCACTCACCCACCACTCACTCACCCACACATTCATTTCCTCTGTCCGTCCTGGCTTCCATCCATCCTTCCTTCCTTCATTCATTCCTTCTCTCCCACCTTCCCTCACTTCCTTTCCTTCCCGCCCTCACGCTCTCCCTCTCTCCAATCTCCCTTTCTCCTCCGTCACCAACTCATTCAATCATTTACTCTCTCACTCACTCATTCAGTCATTCAGTAAATCACTCAGCCACTGATATCCGCAATGTAAGGCAAGATAATCTATTTTCGTCACATTTAACCCTCGGGTAGATCTAGACTCCAGTAAGACAACACTTTATAACATCTTACGCATGGTAGTTTTATAAGTCCCAAACGTCGGGTACATTTATATTACAGCAGACTCTATGGCGAACACCCAAATAATCATTAGTGGTGAATTTATGTGGGCAACCGCATAAATTAATTCACGCACGCACGCATGCACACAACCTTGCTATTTCTACATCAGCATGGCTGACTACATTCATCATAGTGATATTAATTATCAATGTAGGTCCCCTACTGCTTATGACAAATAAACAGTTACTACCTTTTTTTTTTAATTCATTTAATACTAAGCCTATTTATGAAGAAAAAAACATACTCGTGTTTGGCGATTTGGTGACACCGTTGTTTCTCTCACACTTAGAGGCAGCACTGTCTTTCTGGGGACGACAATTCAGGCCGTACCCGCAGTAGGCCTTCTCTTCGACCTCTCCACACGGGGCCCCCTCTCGTAGGTCCGTAGCCGCTGTGCGAACATACACGGATATTGGCCCACGTAAAATGCTACGAAAACTTTATGATAATAGCGGGTTAAGAAAATACGAATACATTGGAACCTAATTCAAGCATCTCTTAGAAAATATCAGACATGCGAACTTTCGACTAGTGAAAACAAGATCATACAACGATACATCAAACCTCTATGAATATAAGAATTATCGTGATGTTTGCCGTATAGATGAGAAATGTGTTCAGAGGATGTTTCTGTGGTTGCTGTCATTAAGATTTTATATTGTAGTGTTGTTGTTGTTGTTGTTGGTGGTGGTGGTGGTGGTGGTGGTGGTGGTGGTGGTGGTGGTGGTGGTGGTGGTGGTGGTGGTAGTGGTGGTGTTGGTGGTAGAGGGGTGGAGGCGGTGGCGATGCATGTGGTGGTTGTGTACTGGCTGTTGCAGTGGTGGTTGTGGCAGTGGTTGTGGTGGTGGAGGCGGTGGTGGTGGTGATTAGACAACTATAGTCGTAGGAGTATTTACAATATCTACCTCCATTTCTGGCGCACTTTGTGTGGTGCGCGGTCACGGTGTAGCCCGGGGGACAGCGACAGGTCCCCTGACGACAGAGGGCGCCTCCTGAGCACCCTTTATCTGTTTCGCATCTTTTCGAATCGATGTCGCCAAACACTAAAAGTAAGAGTGGTAATCATAATGACAATGATGATGTTGACGATGATAATTACAAGACGAAGTAGTAAAAGAATAACGGTACATAATTTTATGATGACGATTATAAAATAATAAGTATTATTATGATATTAATAATAATAAGAAGAACATTTATAAAGCGCCATAAATCTAGAAATATCCATTCGGAGGCGCTGTACGTGTGTCGTAGAATTATAATAACAAGTTTGTTAAAGTAAATCAAATACATAAACTATATATACAAAAGTAATAGTAATAAATAATAAAATGAATAAGTTAGCTAAAGATCATTATTAAAGTAAATGATGTTGACTATTTTAAAAGCACACATGCTGCGTGCTGCACTGCTCGTGGTGTTGTTGTATGTCACATACTATCATTCTTATTTGACATGTGACAATTGTGACCCATCGTTACTGGTCTGGTGACAGTTCCTGTCGTGTCGACTAGTTGCTTATCAAGTCTAACCGACGCAGGTGAAACTTACATGCGCGTGCAGGCGGACCCACGCATAGCATGCCGAACACTAGTAGCACATAGGTGTGGCGAAGCATCTGTAAAACACAGACCATACGATTATACGTCATACATTGGAAACTTGCTGAAACACCTTGTTTTATAACATGATGTTTTCGACTCCTAACACCAGTAGCTAAACACTCACGTGCGCCTGTACACACTACACACCCACCCATGAACGAAACACAGATACGCACATGCGCACGCGCACACGCACCCACACTTATGATATGCTTCGTGAATTCGACGAAAAGTTAGAGATAAGATTTCGACGAGGCGACCAAGCCTATTTTCTGTAGGTACTAATTAACTTGTTCATTGGAGCGTGAAAAATCTCAATTCTGTGAAAAGGGACTATTTACAAATGGCACACGCATTAGTGTTGTAGCGACTACATATATTTCCGAACAAATGAAAAGATTCAAAAGTTATGCCACTGTTCAAAAGTGGTTATAATACTATTTTTTATAATTACCGTCCAATCTCAATGTTGCTTCATATCTGACCAGCTACACGAATATTTTCACACTAGAGGGCTATACCACAGTAGTAAATATGGTTTCAGGGAGACACATTCAACCGAACTTGCCCTCTTGAAATAGACATAATTATTCAGGGAATGGAGAATTTTCTAACACCACTAAATATTCATCTTGATTTAATTTATCAAAAGCCTTTGATACAATAGAAACCATAATATACGCATGGATTAATTAAAGTACTACAACATAAAAACCCCAGCACATGATCGTTGTGAGAATTATTTACCAAACCGTAAATAATCAGTCCAATTCGGAAATATAATATCTGAAGAAGTATATTATACTACTGACGTGCCTCAAGGGTCAATATTAGGACCTTTGTTCTTTATTATATACATTAATGATTTATCAATTGCTAATGACCAATTTAATTTCATTACTTGTGAGGATGATGCAACCTTAACCAGTACATTAGAAGTGTTTAATGACATTACTTGTACTGATGATGCAACCTTAACCAGTACATTAGAAGTGTTTAATGACATTACATGTACTGATGATGTAACCTTAACCAGTACATTAGAAGTGTTTAATGACATTACATGTACTGATGATGCAACCTTAACCAGTAACCAGTACATTAGACGTGTTTAATGACATTACTTGTACTGATGATGCAATCTTAACCAGTACATTAGAAGTGTTTAATGACATTACTTGTGCTGATGATGCAACCTTAACCAGTACATTAGAAGTGTTTAATGACATTACTTGTACTGATGATGCAACCTTATCCAGTACATTAGAAGTGTTTAATGACATTACATGTACTGATGATGCAACATTAACCAGTACATTAGACGTGTTTAATGACATTACTTGTACTGATGATGCAACCTTAACCAGTACATTAGAAGTGTTTAATGACATTACTTGTACTGATGATGCAACCTTAACCAGTACATTAGAAGTGTTTAATGACATTACTTGTGCTGATGATGCAACCTTAACCAGTACATTAGAAGTGTTTAATGACATTACTTGTGCTGATGATGCAACCTTAATCAGTACATTAGAAGTGTTTAATGACATTACATGTGCTGATGATGCAACCTTAACCAGTACATTAGAAGTGTTTAATGACATTACTTGTGACGATGATGCAACATTAACCAGTACATTAGAAGTGTTTAATGACATTACTTGTACTGATGATGCAACATTAACCAGTACATTAGAAGTGTTTAATGACATTACTTGTGACGATGATGCAACATTAACCAGTACATTAGAAGTGTTTAATGACATTACTTGTACTGATGATGCAACATTAACCAGTACATTAGAAGTGTTTAATAGCATTACTTGTACTGATGATGCAACATTAACCAGTATATTAGAAGTGTTTAATAGCATTACTTGTGATGATGATGCAACATTAACCAGTATATTAGAAGTGTTTAATAGCATTACTTGTGCTGATGATGCAACATTAACCAGTATATTAGAAGTGTTTAATAGCATTACTTGTGCTGATGATGCAACATTAACCAGCATATTAGAAGTGTTTAATGACATTACATGTACTGATGATGCAACCTTAACCAGTACATTAGACATGTTTAATGACATTACATGTGATGATGATGCAACATCAACCAGTACATTATATGTGTTTATTGTCATTATTTGTGATGATGATGCAACATTAACCAGTACATTAGAAGTTTTAACGACATTACTTGTGATGATGATGCAACATTAACCAGTATATTAGAAGTTTTAACGACATTACTTGTGATGATGATGCAACATTAACCAGTATATTAGAAGTGTTTAACGACATTATTTGTACTGATGATTCAACCTTAACCAGCACATCAGAAGTGTTTAATGACATTATTTGTACTGATGATTCAACCTTAACCAGTACATTAGAAGTGCTTAATGTCATTATTTGTACTGATGATTCAACCTTAACCAGTACATTAGACGTGTGATTTGAATAAAATATAAAGGAAGTACTTAACACGACATGTGACTGGCTCAACATAAATAAACTTGTTCTAAATTATGAGAAAACAATCGCTATGATATTCCATATGCCACAAAGAAACTAGAAAAACCAGTGCTATTAATAAATGGATCTTTGATTAAATATGTAAACATGTATGGTATATTTTATTGATATACTCTGCTATACTGCTTAGCTGGTGAAATATTTTCAGCTAAACAAATCCAAGCGGTATAAATACTGTAGTATAGATGTCCACCACTTGTCAAGTACAATTGAATCCACATGGCAATATGCGGAAGACGTTTCGAAGAAAATTCGAAGCTTTCGAAACGTGTACAAGAAATTGTATAACTATTCACGCCCTTGCTAGTCGCTACTCACCTTGTGTCCTGTCCTGAAGTTGTTTGTAACCACCGCTGGATAAGTAACTATTGCCTGAGTGAAGAACTATACGTAGAACCTAAACTGAATAAGGAGCGATCCGACTTCGTTAAAGTTCGTATAGTCTGTGTGCGACTGATGCGATGTCGGGGTCTTCACAAAAGGAAACATTGCAGAAAATAAACCTTATATCAGCGTTGTATATAGACTAGCATGAACACGCTCAACAGTATAGACGCATGGTTATGCTAATTATAGGCCGCTATACTGCACACTCCCACCAGTTGCGCGCGACGCCCGCTATTCAAGCCATGGTTATGGTTATACGTAGGCGAATGCTGCTATGTCGCGATGCCAAAATGATCGCCTAATATGGTGACGTACACTCAGGTAGGCAAATTGAATCATGGGTATTCACACACTACGATTAATTGCATTGCCTAATATGGTGAGTTTCATTCCAGTAGGCAAATTGAATCGCTGGTATACACACCCTACGACTAATTACTATAAACATGTCTCTAACTTTAGCCATTGATGTCTGACTGATTGCCTGACTAGTTAACTTCGTGACATATCTATGTGACGCCATACTGTCTATTCATACAAAACCGGCGTCTAATATACGTTGTCAATAACATTGACAATTCCTTTAATTAGAGAGATTATTTTTTTGACTGTTAGGTCGACTGTATACAGACTAAATGAATTTTTTATTTCTTACAAATTGCATATTCATAAATGTAATGTATGTCTGCTGATTGTGAATTCAAGCCAATGTACCCGCCCGCGAGAATCAAAACCTAAACCGAGTTTGTGGACGTCACGTTCCCCTCTGTGTAGACAATAAGAGACACTAAAAGTAAAAGAAAGTAAACTAATCTCAGAATTAAAAAAAATATATATGGCATGTGATATTGTA
Organism: Oasisia sp. SBJ-2009; assembly: GCA_964017155.1. Lineage (NCBI taxonomy): Eukaryota > Metazoa > Annelida > Polychaeta > Sabellida > Siboglinidae > Oasisia > Oasisia sp. SBJ-2009. The sequence goes on from OZ024858.1 coordinate 30,432,442, forward strand.
GACATTGCTTAATGATATGAGAATTTTGTATAATTTCGGTTGCATGTTCCTTTAATTACTGCTAGTTCTAGCACAATGGCTTTAAAGGTATTTAATATGTTTTTTTATGTTCAAATGGCAATAACTCAAGAAAATACGAATATTCCTATCTACACCCAGCGACCTTTTTAATGTATAGCTATTACAAAAGTTGGATTTGATAATGATCCTAGATTTATGGGTGCCATTCCTCGTTTCTGTTTTACGTTTATCAACACTAGCCGTCTATGCCCATCTCTTGCGGTCTCTTTCTGCAGTCATCTACTAATCCCTACACATCTCTCCGAATGCAATTGTCCCATCGCATTGCATGTCATCCTCTTTGCTTGTTTCTTCTATTCTACAAGCATCTAAAACTAAAGTGTTCGCAGCTCAGATGAGAATAATCTCCCACCGACGAGCAAAAGACATGGACGAAACCCTACACTAATGTCATCATCGGGCACGATGGACAGCACACGCACACGCACGCGCACGCGCACACGCGCACACGCGCACACGCGCACACGCGCACACGCGCACACGCGCGCAAACACACACACGCAAACACATATATTCCTGCTTGTGCATGTGTCATATATTTATTGGCGTAATTCTTGTAAGAATGTTTGCGTCCAGGACAATTTATACACAATCCAAAGTGCATGTAGTACTTTTTAGATGCCTAAGCAATTACGTCGAGTAGAAAGGACTTACCATTTGCAATGTTTCACCTAACACACTCAGATAAAGAGGAATGAACCCCCAGCAATTGAATGTGAACCCGGATTTTTTTTTTGAAAGCCCTATACGTTACAATCATTCTTCTGAGATGTCCCGTGGTTATTTCGAATTGGGTGTGTGCTTTACTGCATACCTATCTCGTGACCTATGCGCTGGCACACAATAACATAACTGTGACACTACGCAATTCACTCAGCGCCTTCTTTCTAGTTATTACCAACGTGGATACGTAACGATCAACTATACTATTGTGTCCCTCGTTAGTACCTTCTGTATGGTACAGACTAACCTAGGTCCTTCCGCAAACTATGTACAGTATGTAGTCGCTACAAAATATATCTGCCATTTGTAGATGGTCACTGTGTGGAGAATGTCATGCTTCAATGACTAAGCTGAATCTTATCTATATGTAACATTCACAAACACGGACAGGCGGCGGTCAAGCATAACATATTAGTTACAGACTGCGACTCTTATTATTTCGCAATGAATACGGCGGAAAATTGCCATACATGTTGACCAACGGTTGCGTATAAATCGTTTAGCTCTACTCCTTAGTCACGGTGAATTTATAAGTCAGTTTCATAAACCTCGGCTTGTAATTTCTAGTAGCAGTAAAGTGTTTCATGACAGAGAGGTGCCTTCGTCGTGGGTTGGTAAATTGTAAGGGATATATGAATTACGGTTTCTTAGATGTTATGTCCACAACATTTCGGTGCCACTAAAACCGCTTATCAACCTGGTTTACAATTACGACCTCCAGAAACGTGCACGTTCACCGCCTCCTAAACGATTTAACAAGATTTCCACTGAGATAATTAACTGTATACTCATATATAGAGTTACATTTAGGCACACCGGTATTTCTCACCTAAGATCGTTAGTTTTTGTATCATTTCATTCGCTCACCTCTGCACTCTTTCTAGCATTTTCTATCCTACGTGTGATATGACCTCCACACGTCGTAATCTTGACTAAATGCATAGCTTCGTCTTAACCAAATATCAGTATTTCCTTAAGTATTATATATGTATTGAATAAATGACAAGTAACTGACACGTTTTGTTCACCAAACATCAGACAATCAGATCGGGCCGGATGGTCACGTTTGGTTTGATTCAACCTAAAGGACTTGAACGTCAACGTGCTACAGGGCGACGCGTTACGTGGCATGCGTACCTTCTATCTGGTTAGATTATCAAGTAGTCTTTGTGGTGTACACATTCGGTAGTTGCCGCGTCCTCAATGGGTCATGTACACGCGTAATGCCACTACGTATTACTGGCTTCAATACATGTCCGTTGTTTTATAGGGACACACAACATACCTGTGTGGAATTGCATTTGGCTTAATTCGAATTAGATGTTGGCGGTTGATTTTCGTGACAGGAAACATTGTTTCTTGAACAGCGTTTTTTTTGCGAGAACAGAGTACATATTGTCTGCTTAATGTAACGTATGGACCTCAGAGTCACATGTACTTGCTGTATGTGCTCTGTTGAGTCTGGAATAAAGTTATTGAATTGAATTGAACAGTATCGTTAATAGAGGAAGTCAGGTTGTGGCGGCGAGATAGACTGGACGAGCCCCAGGAGACAGGGTTTACCAATCATGAGTGACTTGCGTCACAGTACACAAATACACTGATACAGAATATTGATACACAGTAAACTGATACATAGTATACTTATTCACTATATACTGATTCACAATATACTGATTCACTGCATACTGATTCAGGCTGAGAACGAACTTTTATTGCCAAAAAACCAGACAACTGTTTTCTATCTAAGTCAGTCAAGAGTATCAGTAAAGCATAATGTTTTCTGAAACTATCGTTCCATGATTTTAATTGATTTATAATAATTTAATGATTCTAGATGGGTAATATTCATAGACTGTTATGTTGTGTCTACTCATTGACTGTGGGATAAACTGACAGTGATAACATTGCATTATCTTTTTTAAATATTTATTTATGTTTGTTTGTATGTATTTCTGGCTGTCTCTGTTTGTATGTTTATTTGTTTGTTTATTTATTGATTATTTCTTTATTTATTTATCTATCATTTAGGTAAATACAATCCGCTGGGGGTTTTCCGATACCAGAGGGAACACAGTTAACGATGTCTTTGTTATTGCATACGTATCTTACACATGGTGTGTGATTAACTGTACAGTTTGGTGTATGTGAGGCAAAGTTACACAAGGTCAGAGAATGACTCCTGGAATTGTAGAATCACCGAATTAGGTGAACTCCATTATTTTATGCAATATTAGTTCCTTTTATGCTAACTGTAAGGTTTTTGGCAGCCTTTGTCCAACTTATCTTGTAATGATGAACCTATGAAGAAATCTAATTATTATTATTATTGTAATGTTGTTGTGTTTTTTCGTGAACCATTCAAAGATAGTTCATTTGTACTTAACTTATCCAAATGTAAAAATATATTTTACACATTTCTTTTACATTATCCTGATATTTCACACGTCATGACAAATTACAGTGTAAATAAAATTACGTTTAGTATCGAACCTTGTATTATCTTTCGACATTTGTGTACTGTTTTGTTTGTTCTGGTAGCTATGCATTCAACTATATGCTACCCCTCATAATTTGTATATATTTTGTAACATAATGCTGTGATTCACAATATCATAGATATATATTTAAACCAACAAACACTTCTACTGAAGATTCAGTTCACCATTGTTGTTATCATTTCCTCCATTACTTCTAATATTACCATTGTTATTGACTGTTTTTTTTCTAAATCTGTATGACCATTATAGGGTATTGTTTATCATGAACATAAATCATGTAAATCTACTAAGAAACAGCCTTTACGGTGGTTCAATGAACTGGGGTAATATGTCCATTTTAGTTACCGGGTTAAGAAATAATGGTCTTTTCTAACTTGTTATTAGTTTTGTTTAAAATAGGCGTGCTTCATTTCATGTTATTTAACCAGTCAGTGACTTTTTGGGTTTTGATAACTATATGGTACGTTTAGTGTCGTTGTAAATGCACGTTTCTATGTGTCACGTTTCAGTGACAAACTAGGTGGCGACACTGAGTTCAATACCACAACGTTAATACCACGGGTTAGTGTTACTAAACTGCGACGCCAAGGTATACAAAGTTACTTAATTTCAGGGCGTTCTATATTATGTCAATTGAATTAACTGTTGCATGTAGAACTTTTTCAGCCAAACAAAATGGAATTCTAAAAATGTACTGTTCCATGCTTTGTCTTTAAGGAGCAATCAGCTATACGGTGTATCAGGCACGAACGTGACAAAGATATTGAACAATTATAAAATGTACTTACATAACCAGCAGTTGCCGTAGAACGCCATCTTTGTGAATTGTATATATCAAATATAATTATTCCATTTGAAGTGACGTCATTTGTGAATTATCTCTACACGTATTATAGACAAATCCAGACGTATGTCTTTAAGGTAGCAATAGTGCCACAGTTGTGTCGTTCTGTTGATGCCATTTTACACCATCTAAATATGCGACATCCACCCGAAGCGCCGCATATGGTGTGTCGTATACCTATGAGTGTCTCGGCCCACGGTGTTACTATGCTGTGTTGCTATGCGGCGCTAACGCAGCCATAATCGTCACACATACACATATCCTGATGACAACCACACACTATTTTAATGTCCTATTCAACGCGTCTTTCGTTTCGTGTCCGTCTCAATACGGCATTGCACGCACGGCATTGTACTCCGGCACCTTCCGAATAAACAGCACACGGCTTTTAATAACCAGAACGTAGCTCTCGTACATATACATCGTGGTCACGGTCCAATGGTCACGTCTACCGCTTGTCAAGCAAGACGCTGTTGAAATATCGTATCGAATGAAGGTTCACGAAGTAGCTTGTCTGCGTGCTTCCACCGTCCGCCAGTCGTGTTATAGTTGCGGCATTCTTAATTTAAGTAACACCGCAGACTATACTTAACTAAGACGGTCGTCTACTACACCTCTTCCAGCCAGTGGAAAAGCTCGACAATGAAGATATTCCGACCTAAACATTGCTCACCTTATCGGCCTTGACTTACCGACGGGTCAAACTACACTCATGTTGACGGAGCGTGATTACAGCGTGACAAACACAACGGGCTAATTGATAAAAATAGCATAAATTAGACTAAATATGATTGGTATATCATACACACACATACACACACACAAACATGCACACACACAAACATGCATACACACACACACCCACACACACACACACACACACACACACACACACACACACACACACACACACACACACACACACACACACATATGTATGTATATATATACACACACACACACACACGCACGCACGCACGCACGCACACACACACACACACACACACACACACACACACACACACACACATATATATATATATATATATATATATTCTATTCTAGACTGTAAGTACAAAATCTACTACCATATCTTGAACGTTGCTTCATATTGAAGACTGTGTTGTCCCCAATTTGTGTATGAGCGCGCGTATGTGTGTGTGTGTGTGTGTGCGTGCGTGCGTGCGTGCGTGCGTGCGTGTGTGTGTGTGTGTAACATGTATAATATGTAGGTATAAAAACGAATCAGCATATCTGACGCATATAATTTATAAAATGATACAACTGTGCACTATAGGTAACAAGCGTGCATGGAAAATACAGAAATACCGGTAGGATAGTTCGTAAACAGTACAAGGTAGCATTTATATTCATGTTCGTTGTGGTTCGATCCGGCCCCTACGTGTGGTTGAATAACAGTCAGCACAAATATCCATTACAGAGAGTTCATTGAAAAGCGACGACGCAGAACGCTAAGGAGTTTGTCGTACGTAGGCTATACCCACGACTTGACTGAGGTAGCTACGGGTGCAGTGATACTGATACGATCATGTGGGCCAGGCAGGTCAGGTTGGTTGATTGATAACACAAGCGTTTAAAAAGTTGTGCGATGATATCGTGACTGACTCTGTACCATTAGAGGTCGGGTTATATATACGGCACAAAGTTAGCCTAGTGTGAACTGTGTGCATTATTACTGTCACCTTTGGAATTGGACCCAGGACCTGATTAGGGCCTTAGAGGCAAGATTCTTTCTGTATGAAAGGAATATATGTGGATAGCGCAGTATTCAGTCTTCAGGGTGGCTCAAAGTACTTCACGTTTTACTATCTGACAGACCTATTCAATCGAACATCATCGCGACTTCTCTGGGAAGTTTCCAGCCAAGAATATTCGTACATAAATATCCACTATTGTCTATAGCCAGGTATTCTTTCATACAAGTGAGTGAACTCGAGCCATGTAAAGTGAATGAACTTGTCTAAGGTTCGACATGGAAGAACGTGATTCAAATGCGGGTTCTTTTAGTCGAGAGTCCGAAGCTCGATCCACTAGGCCACCGCGCTACTACGGGTATGCTTGACTGTATAGCAGCCACATTACCCAGCGATGCTCGGGGAATAAAGACACTGACCGCGCTAAAACAGTTGCACATTGTGAGAACGTAACCTACTAGCCGGATATGAATAAATATTACAGCGGAGTGACTCGGCTTCGCAGAAAAAGAAATTATCCAGATAAAATTGTATCTACAAATTAAATCTTAGACACCACTAGTGATCCGTCTGTCCATCTGTCCGTCTGTCCGCTGCCTGCCTGTCTCTCCTTCTCTATCTCTCTGTCTGTCTCTCAGACTGTCTGTCATCCATCTGTATGTCCGCCCGCCCGCCCGCCCGCCCGCCCGCCCGCCCGCCCGCCCGCCCGCCCGCCAGCCAGCCAGCCAGCCCCGCCTGCCTCTGTCTTTCTATGTATATAGCTATGAAACTATATATGTATATGTCTATGTCTGTCTCTGTGTTTGCGTATGCGTCTGTCTCTGTCTGTCTGTCTGTCTGTCTGTATTTATGTATGTCCGTCCGTCCGTCCGTCCGTCCGTCCGTCCGTCCGTCCGTCCGTCCGTCCGTCCGTCCGTCCGTCCGTCCGTCCGTCCGTCCGTCCGTCCGTCCGTCCGTCCGTCCGTCCGTCCGTCCGTCCGTCCGTCCGTCCGTCCGTCCGTCCGTCCGTCCGTCCGTCCGTCCGTCCGTCCGTCCGTCCGTCCGTCCGTCCGTCCGTCCGTCCGTCCGTCCGTCCGTCTGTCTGTCTGTTTTTTACTCTCTCTCTCTCTCTCTCTCTCATTCTCTCTCTCTCTCTCTCTCTCTCTCTCTCTCTCTCTCTCTCTCTCTCTCTCTCTCTCTCTCTCTCCCTCTCACTGCTGTCCATCGTGTTCTATTGCAACTCTAGTGGTTCCTTCTTCGGTTGTATGTCAGTCCTATTAGCCGCAATTGCGGTCATTACAAGAGGCCATAGATGCAGAACCACCCAGAAGGGGCCATGCCGACGATCGTTATCATGTCGGGTTATTTAATGAGAAATGTGTTTCTATGTGGCTCTTCCCCTGGTGTGTGGCCGTCTCCACTGTTGTCGGTCCTGCGCAGTAGAATCACGGATTACGGCAACTATATCGCCACAGTAGCGCCACTCAGCGACTGCAAGATATATCAATGCACACTGACATTATTGTGCTTAGTAGAACTGGACTGCAAGTTATTAACAGTTGTATCCAGCTGCTGCTACTGTTGCTGTTGCTACACGTGTGTCGAAAGAAGGCACTAAGAGGTTGGTCTTTATTTCAACAGACCGTCCTCGTGTGTAGGAAGAAAGCACTAAGAGGTTGGTCTTTATTTCAACAGACCGTCCTCGTGTGTAGGAAGAAGGCATTAAGCGGTTGGTGGTTACCAGCTTTTGTTAATAGTGATAGTTGTCCTATTGTTAACTGCCTTTACAAGTAATGTAATCTGTTACATTTTACATCTTGTTAGCCATTCCTCGTCGCCTCTGTTGACCGAATTAATTTTGTAAATATTAAAAAATGAAATAGGTTAAATATATTAATTACAAACATTATATTTTAAGTAGTTGTGAATATGGGTTTAGGAAAAATTTAATGACCCTGTTAGAACTAACTGAAAATACTACCACTATCTATGCACAATTGGTGTATTTATTAATTTCCATGAATGACCACGAACGATGCAAATTAACAGCTAGTTGTGTCACGTGGTGTACTTAGTACATACATATATTCCATAAATTGTATTCAGTATGGCATTTCAAAAGGTCCGTATTTACAAAACGTGCGATCTGCTCATTTGATCGTTCTGAATTAATTTATGGTTGTTTTGTTTGAATTCTCGCATTGACGACATTGAACTATCCCGACGGTGTAGTGATATGGTTCGTCTCGCTACATTTAGCACATCAGCCCAGCGTCTACGGCATTCTACCATTTCTCACCTATCATTATATCGTCAGGCGACCGTCTTGGACTGCGGTTTAATGTGGTTTCGGCCCCAGTCATCTCCTCGCGAATATTACAAAGAACCTGTTTCCTACAAGCAGCGCCCGTCGTTGCGTCGTCACAACATCGCAGTTAAACAATTTATAATGCTGAATAAAATCGACGTGGTAATTTTGATTGATGCTACACGCAAAGCAAATTAGAAGCAGTTGGTGTTCAAGAGGACCTTGCATCTGGCGACGGGCTGTATACAAGTAAACATTTAGCGACGGTGTGTGCGTGCCTGCGTGCCTGCGTGCGTGCGCATTCATATGAGTTTGTGTATGTGATATAGTATATTTATGTGTGGTATTGGTATAATTGTGTGTGTGTGCGTGTTTGTGAGTGTGTGTGTGTGTGTGTGTGTGTGTGTGTGTGTGTGTGTGTGTGTGTGTGTGTGTGAGTGTGTGTGTGTGAGTGTGTGTGTGTGTGTGTGTGTGTGTGTGTGTGTGTGTGTGTGTGTGTGTGTGTGTGTGTGTGTGTGTGTGTGTGTGTGTGTGTGTGTGACTGTGTATGTGTGAGTGTGTGTGTGTGTGTGTGTGTGTGTGTGTGTGTGTGTGTGAGAGAGAGAGAGAGAGAGAGAGAGAGAGAGAAAGAAAGAAAGGGAAGGAGAGAGACTGCATGTAGGTGAGTGTGTTTCTGAGTGTGTGTCAATCGTACTAGGTGTTTTAGTACTACACAACTCCGCCTGGTGCATATGCGGCGGCTTTTCACACTGTTCACGACGAGAACGTGTAGCCGTTCTAGTTCAACGACCGGAATTTGGGTGACAGCCATAACAGGCAAGATCAGCTGCAGTTTAAAACAGTAAACATCACACGCCTTACCAGCAGTTCTTGCGGAGTAGGCATGCGCAGCTGTGGTGATAAAAGAAGAATTTGGCGCTCAGGATGTAATTCGTCTCTTCAGATCCGTGAACAAGATGAAGTTTTCGTCGATTCTCCTCTTGGTGGTCCTCGTGGCAATTGGTCAGGCTTGGCCAGTGAAGAATCCGGTATGTCGCCTTGACATGAATTATTGTGTGTCAGTTTGCATGCATGCGTGCGTGAGTGTGCGTGTGTTTGTGTGCGTGGGTTAGGATGTGCGTATGTGCTTGCGTTTGCATTTGAGTATATGATACGGTTGGTGCACAGAAAGTGACCAACATATTCTGGGGTTGTAGTTCCTTCGGTAACATCTATTATCATAATACAAATGATAGGTATTGTTGTTACTTGTTAACTGTTGGTTTACTACTGGGTACTACTTGGGTTGTAGTGGAATGAAGATATGAAACACCAATTATGCTAATCGGAATAATTAGTGGATGGAATAGCTGCAATACAAGCGTAGTAACTCAAAACCTAATCGTAATAACCTATTTATTTAATTCATTGCGATAACTGGATGTATAACCTTGTTCGTCCCCACGGTATTATATGTAACTGAGTGTACTTCTGCATGAGCCACATGACTCATGCACCTCAACAGTGTCACACAACGTATAAAAGAAGGTGATATATTTGACACTCTACTTTTTGGGGAATTAAATATAAACTAATTGTAGTTATTTTTAGGGCGGATATCATTATCATCCAATAACCAATTTTACCAAATTGATATATTATAGTCATAGAAGCTATTTAGAAAAGTGGATGAGTCTTCCCTAGGTCTCGCCCATATATATATATATATATATAACTTGGGTTTTATTCCTTAACCACCTTGTAGTTGTGGTGTTGCCGTCTAAACGAAAGTTGTAGTCATAAAGAGATGGTAATATGCCTAGTGCGTGCATTTAAATGCAAAGATAATTGCGCCGATACATGGCTGCATTGAACATGACTAAGTTGTAAATGCAAGAATGATAAATTGGTTTAGCAGAAGCGACATTCCCCACGTGTATGATAATGGCTGTGAAGAGACGCGAGGTTGTTATTGTAGGAAGCGGCCGCCAGAGAATTCGGGAAAGTCACGGCAGAGAGGGAACCTGTAAACGTACGCAGTCGAGTTCCACGTATGTATAACTGCACAAAGGAAACACAACATAATATCATAGTGGTACACACTTGTTGAACAATAACGAGTTGTTTCAGAATATTGTATTGGACGAGCTTGCGAAACATAATACAATCTTAAAACAAAGATGGAATATAAGACCAAGCCGGTTTCCCATACACGTTTGACGTCTGCTTGCGTGAATAATATTACATTTTATTTTATAATTTAAAACTTGAACTGTTAGGGTACGCATATATGTACCTATGTATATGGCCATTTCACTAGCTAAGTGCTTTGAGTTTGTGATGTTGTGTGTTGTCTTCCCGACAATAGTTGCTAGCAGGTCCGCCAATGATCTGGACACATTTTACCCTATAGACCCCGTGTAGTCAACTATCGGTCTAAGAGGGTTGTCTGGTTTATGGATTTTGAGAGTACAATACATTCTTGGTACATTCTCTGCTGTAGGGTACAGGTACGTGTACTGTTCATCTGTGATCTTGTTCTCTTCTTTCAGCTTCTTTATAATGGACACCAACATCCTCTTATATTTAGGAGTAGGACCTTTATTCAGTTTCTCATAGGTCTTGTCATCTGATAACAGGGTTATAACTTTCTGTTCATATTCGTCAGTATCCATTATAAGTGATGCTTTCCCCTTGTCTGCCGGTATAATCATTATGCTCTTTTCTTTCCTCGGTTCCACAAGGCTACAGACTAAGTTACGAGTTGGCCAGTCTGCTCGCCACGCCATCTATCAAGCAGTGACCTCTGAACATCCAGTTTTTGAAGAAGGCCGCCGATGGTGGTCGAAACGTAGAAGTAATTAGAACATTGCTAGTGGTGTAATAATGAAATTTGTTTGGAATAATATATTGTCACCTTGATGAACATTTTCACGAATATAGATTGTTTGTTCACAGACAGCAGTGGTGGTGAGACGGAAGAGGAGACTGGCGAAACTAAAGACATCACATACAAGATCCACTTTCCACTCGCCACTTACAACAATAGTCTTTCTTAAGGAGTGTCACTTAAGCTACTTGGTGGCAGATCGTTCATAACACAGTCCGAATCATACGGCTCATATCAAACGACGAGATGATCGACAATAGTCTGAAGAATTCCCTAGTTCGTATTAGTGTTGACGTTTCTATTCAGGTGTGATCTAGCAGCATTGTCACCTGAAACATTAGTTGTATATAAAAAGCGACACTGATCATGAAACGTCCAGATGCACGTTATAACCGCGCGCGGTCTGTGCAGTTCCAGTACACTGGAATAACTACATATGTCACATCAGTGTCACTGTCCTCGTAATAACATGTGATACATCAGATATACCTTATTATCAGAGTGAAGCGCAATATTTTAACATCATTATTCAGAAAATACTTGGAACACACTTATTTGCCTTCGAGATATATAACACGTCTTGACTGTAGTCTCTCAATTATCATTCACAAACAATGTCATTAAACAATTACAGTTGATCACCTTACTGTGACGGAACATTATTTTGTTTGAGTATCGCAAGGTATCGTTTTTTGCGGACTGTATTAACAAAACTAATCGGTTTAGCGGTGTAGGTTTGATATATAAGCCTAGGATGCAAGTAAATCAAGGTATACACGTGTAATGTAAACACAATATGGGCTACCTGGATAATCTCTGAATGTCAATGTCCGATAGCCAACGTAATGACTTTCGTCTGCGAATTCACAGGCAAATTCATTCAAAAGTACTTATTAACTCAAATAAAGTCGGAACACATGCACCTCAGAGGATCAACCTCTAATGGGTGTTTTTAGGTCTGAAAAATACGTAGAAAACGAAGAGGATTGTGTGTGTGTGTGTGTGTGTGTGCGTGCGTGCGTGCGTGCGTGCGTGCGTGCGTGCGTGTGTGTGTGGTGAGTGTATATGGGTGTGTGTATTTGTGTTTATATTTTTTATAGACGACATACCCGGTTTATTCCTGGGACAAGCCTGAGCAATAGCAACCAACAGAGGAACCATAGCAGCCTTCGTCATGATAGCAATTCTAAAGAACATAAAAACCTGCGTTGAAGGATCGAGGTTCTACTAAAGTCATGGTCCTCTTAGAAATATGATTTATATGCATAAAAACATTAACGTTCTATTTTTGTCTCGATTGAGTCTGCAACAGTTTCTATTACACATGATTTTACAACACCTTAATGGAAATGCAGAGGCCCGTCTTACTACATCTGATTTGGGATTGACGAGCCCGTTGGGCAGTGATTTAACATGACAGAGCTCACGTCTCTCTACCTCTATGCTGCGCGGACACATTGACATTGACAAACCAGTGACAGATGTTTGCGAACAATGTTTTCAGGGACAGTGGTCTGTCGATTAATACGGCAAAGACAGCATGTGTGACAATAAGGGCGACTGCCGAACATATACGACAGAACTGAGATGCGCTGAGGAATGTCTATCATTTCAAGTGTCTGTGATCAGTAACAGACAAAGATGGAACGACCAACAGAGACGTGGACCTACGCGTGGGCCTTGTACGATAAGGATGCCTCGTGGGATCATCGGGATATCACGGGGTGATTACACCCCAAATTAGTAAATAAGACATGTCCTGAGCCTTGGCTTGCAGTCTTGAACTTGGCGCTACTAGGTGTCAGACGACGATGACGCCCAAAGAAGACATAGAAACAAGAGGACACGACGGAAGTAGGACATAGTGTGTATGGCCCTAGGTCGTATAGAATGGAGAAGTAAGGCTTATCCGACCCCTTCTTGATAGGGATAAAAACCAGCAATGTGAGCGTGTGTGTGTGTGTGTGTGTGTGTGTGTGTGTGTGTGTGTGTGTGTGTGTGTGTGTGTGTGTGTGTGTGTGTGTGTGTATCTGCATGCATGCGTGAGTATGTGCGTACGCTTGGATTTGCATTGCCCATTTAGGAAAAATCAGTTCCAGTATAAGAAGATGTCACTTTACAATTTCAGCAGCCATGCGTTGATGTTGTCGTTGTCACCACGGGGGGTATACTGTACAAAAGTCGTTGATTTTGTCAACAGTTTATCGGAGAAAAATAGAAAACTTAAAAGCAAACGAATTGCTTATGGTTGCAATACCAACATGTCGTCTTACTTTATGATTGATTTTGAACAAGTCAAACCACTACCGTAGTGACAGAACGTTACAGATGCAACACACAACCGCGGAAATGTACTTGATCTCGTAATCACTGCTTCTTCCTCATCACTAGTTTACAGGAGTATCTGTTGACAATCTTTTTTATTTTGCTGTTATTTGTGATCTTGCCACCACCAAGCCCCGCCCGCCTCGAAAGACAATAACGTACCGTCGATATGCGGCGATTGACAACTCCAGCTTCACGACAGATCTCAGTGAGTGTAATGTCATCACCCAACCTCTCGGTGATGTGTGCAGCCTTTATGATCAGTATTGTTCCGAGCTGTCGTGCCTTATCGATCACAATGCACCACTTGTGCAGCGTACGATAAACGAACGACCACACACTCCTTGGTGGTGTAGGAAACTCGATGACATGAAACGTCGGGTCCGTCTGTCTGAGCGCAAATGGCGCCAAAACAGAACCGACAACTACCGTAATTGTTACATCGAGTTGCGTGACCAATACTGCAGAACGCTGGCTTCTACTAAAGCCGCATTTTACAGTAAAGTGATTGAAACTGCCTCGAACGACACTAGAGCAATGTTTCGCATTACGAACCGCTTGCTTGGCCGAAAATGCGGAAACACTCTACCGAATGAGATTGGTGGCCCTGCTATTCTTGCCGATGTTTTCGCGAGTCACGTCACCGACAAGATCGACTCGATCCGCTGCCAAATCCCGATGCCATCAGCGAACGTCTATAACGCGCATGCACGTGTTATTTTGTCGCCACTGCTGGCGTTTCAGCCGGCTTTGCTCGAAGAAGTAACGTCACTTATTCAAAATGGCAAGATAAAGACGTCCAATATCGATCCACTGCCTTCCGCTATCCTGAAAGCTAATACCTCCATTTTGGCGCCGATTCTTAGGAGTATCATCAACCTATCTTACAAATCATCCACCGTTCCGGCAAGCATGAAACACGCTGTCATCACGCCTCTTCTAAATCGCTCAGGTCTTTCCGCCGACGACTACTCCAGCTACCGACCTATCTCTAACCTTCCTTATGCATCCAAATTACTCGAACGTCACGTCTCCGCCCAACTGCGTCTACATCTGCAAAGCAACGACCTCGAAGATCCATTTCAGAATGCCTACCGCCGGGTACACAGTGTCGAAGCCGCGATTGTGTGCATTCAAGACGACATTCTGCGATCTCTGGATATGCATAAGCACGTAGTAGGGTAACCTGGGGCAAGACGGCCCCTGGGGGTAAGACGGCCCCCCGTCTTATCTGAAAAACGAGTGAACCCAAACTAACATTGAATAGTGTAGCATGATGCAGCTACATAGCAAATATTCTTAGCAAGGCCAAACGCTACCAAAAATAACTTCACAAACTGTTTTTAAAGTTTTGCATACCCTGTGATCTAATAATCACTCTTCGGTCAAATTGATGCTAACATGTCTACCGTGTGATGGTAAACCAGTGACTGGTACTAATGCACTTACAACTATATATGTTTTCAATAACTTTCATCGAAAATGGAAGCGATATTAAAGGATTATGTGTGAAGGTGAAAAAGTCAGCATTGGTGTGTATGGGGCAAGACGGCCCCCGTATGAACGGGGCAAGACGGCCCCGGGGCCGTCTTGCCCCACCATGCAGTACGAATATGGTATGTAAACGCAATAAAGCTGTGATGTATTTATAGCATACACAATAGTTTAAACAAAACGTGAAAAAAAGTCGACAAAAGCAGCGATGAAGAGGAATGGCCTTGTTTGGTGTCCGGAGAACCATTCAGTTGCAGTCGGTCACGAGAAGTCTGGGTTCAATGCTAAGAATGCAATAATTGGGCTCATAGTGAGTGCCCACCAGGGTTCCCGTATTTCATGTGTCGCAGCCGCGAATCAGAGTGTGATTAGACACTAGAGTATGTGCAAGCCATTCGTTAATACAGTTAATGTTAATGAATTTAAGGCTTGTGATGATGCAAATTCCAAAGCTAGCTAATGATTGTTTTTAGTGACGAGTGTAATGATATTGCAGAATATTGCTTCTAATGACAACTGTAATTTGTTGACATTGTAATTAATGATGAGTGGTTTCGATTGATGATTAGGCTATTGTATCTGCCGCGGAGTATCTGCATGCCAATACTTTAGTGTAATATGTTCAAAACTATAATTATTTTAATGCCTGTGATGATGCAGATGCCAAAGGTAATCGTAATGTCGAGTAATGCGGAGTGGTGATTATTTCTGTTCACGATGAGTGATAATAATAGTAGTAGTTAATGACGGTTTAAATAAATAATGGATAAAACACATTGTTTTTATATAATTACAACGGTTAAACCTAATATTAGAGTAAATAGAGGAGGGGCCGTTTTACCCCAGGCGAGGGGCCGTTTTGCCCCAGGCATGGGGCAAGACGGTTTTATTGGAGCACATTTTAAACTTGCTATAACTTACGTTTTGGTTATTCAATCGTTCAGAGACTTGTTTCATACATAAAGTATATACACCTCAATACTATTAATGCAAAATTATGCATCGACAAGTTATGGATACAAAAATACACAACTTTTCCCTTAGGGGGGCCGCGCTGCCCCAGGTTACCCTACTTGTACTGCTGGACCTCAGCGCTGCGTTTGACACTATCGACCATGACATACTGTTAATAGATCTACATCGAATCGGGGTACGATGCGACGCACTCTGCTGGCTCGCATCGTATCTTACACACAGTGCGTCAGTGTCGACGGTCACTCGTCTCACAGAACCCGACTGCGACACGGAGTTCCACAGGGCAGTGTGTTGGGCCCTCTACTTTTCACTGTTTACTGCGCTGGTCTGTCATATATCTTCGAAACGCATGGTGTTCGTTACCATGTGTACGCTGACGACACACAACTCTATGTTGACTTTCCACCTAACGATTCGGCGTCTGCAGCCGACCATATATCCCGGTGTGTCATCGACGTGAAAGCTTGGATAGCGTCGCGCTAAACCTACTTTTGAACGAAGCAAAAACAGAGACAATTCTCTTTACCACACCGAACCACCGCACTCCGCAGCCACGTCCTCTTGTCATCGACATCTGTGGACGCAACGTTACCACTTCGGCCAGCATTCGCGACCTTGGCGTGCACCTCGATTCAACTTTGTCGATGACCGCACACGTAAGCCGTACATGCCGGACTGCCTACGCCCAACTTCGTTGTATAGCGCAAATACGATCTGCGCTAACTCTTCGAACATGCAAGACACTTAGTCCTGGACCTGCCCTATAGGCCCGTAGACATTTCGGAGGTATCGAAGTTTGACTGTTGATTTGGGTAATATATACATATAGCTTTAATATTCTACTAGGTGGAAATTTCAAAAACTGGGCATAACGTGGCGACGGCCATTTTTCAAAATGGCTGCCAAATTCAATATCCCCGTATCTTAATAAATACGGCATGCAGAGCAATCATTGTGGTATGCCAATATATGTTTCAGGAGACTCCAATTTCAAATATACAATTACTTGGCTCCTATGGCATTTATTTCCGCCATTTTTAAAGATGGCGGTCGTCAATACAAATGTCCCAATATCTCAAAAACTACGTCACCTAGAGCAATTTCATTGACGTTGTTGGATAGCTTGGTGGATAGCGATATGAAATATGTTATTCGTTACCTTCAATAACATAACAATTCGCGCCATTTGTAAAGATGGCGTCTGTCAAAGCCCATTATGTCCGTATTTAAGATATAAGTTATTTAGATCTATCTTTCACCACATCTTAAGTGCTTCATGTCGTCGAAGGGTGTAGCAGATATACAGTGGAGATCTGTTTGACCCACTGTTAACATTAGTTATAAGCTTGAGACGAGTTCAACGCCGTATATGATATGTTCCCCATTATCGCTCAGTATACATGAGATCATATAGCGAGACCATTAATCGATGTGTCATCTGTATATAAGCAAATGCCAATATAATTCTGAATTTCATGTATGTTTGAAAAGTGTCATCACCAGAACACATTACAGATGGAAAGGTGCATGTGAAAAACATGTTTATAGGTTAAAGCCTGCATCACTCAGGCCAGGACTAACATCGATCTATATAGATTAGCAGGTACTGAGCATTCAAATTATGTTTTAAACCAGGTGGAATTGCCTACGAAATATATCCCACTGTTTTAACTATCCCAAAAGAGAAGTAGTAATGTGGTATTTGTTTACAATAAGCCAAGGTTGCCTCATTGATTGAAGACATTTCTATTATATACCAACACACAAGTACATTACTCTAGCTATCATTATTTCAAACCTTTTTGTTTCTTGTCTTGCCATATTTAAGATAATTGAAAATAAACGTGGCCATGGACAAAAATACATAATAACTTGAGATATTTCAACTTCGGATTTTCAAGTCTGCTCCTGCCTCTCCTGATCTTAATGTATTATTTACATATTGGGCAAGACCGTCGAGCTACTTTATTGTGGGGAGACTAGCAGGAAAAGTGTCATACATATCATATGCGGCGTTGAACTCGTCTCAAACTTATAATTAATGTTAACAGTGGGTCAAACAGGTCTCCATTGTATATCTGCTACACCCTTCGACGACATGAAGCACTTAAGATGTGGTGAAAGATGGATCTAAATACCGTATTTCTTAAATACGGACATAATGGGCTTTGACAGACGCCATCTTTAAGAATGGCGCGAATTGTTATGTTATTGAAGGTAACGAATAACATATTTGATATCGCTATCCACCAAGCTATCCAACAACGTCAATAAAACTGCTCTAGGTGACGTAGTTTTTGAGATATTGGGACATTTGTATTGACGACCGCCATCTTTAACAATGGCGGAAATAAATGCCATAGGAGCTAAGTAATTGTATATTTGAAATTGAAGTCTCCTGAAACATACATTGGCATACCACAATTATTCCTCTGCATGCCGTATTTATTAAGATACGGGGATATTGATTTTGGCAGCCATTTTGAAAAATGGCCGTCGCCACGTTATGCCCAGTTTTTGAAAGTTCCACCTAGTAGAATATTAAAGCCATATGTATATATTACCCAAATCTACAGTCAAACGTCGATACCTCCGAAATGTCTACGGGCCTATAGGGCAGGTCCTGGACTAACTTGTTCATGCGTTAGTCACGTCGCGACTTGATTTTGGTAATGCTGCCCTGTACGGCATTACTGGAACGCTGTTGTATAGACTTGAAATGGTCCAGCGTTCAGCAGCGCGCGTCATCCTACGTTTACATCGCCGTGACCAACACAGCATGACGGAGGCTCTGCGAGAGTTGCACTGGCTACCCGTGACACAGCGTATTGATTTCAAACTGCTGACTTTTATGCACAGCGCCGTGCATGCTAACATTCCACGCTATCTGGCTGATCGAATCACGCCGTACGTTCCCCATCGCAGTCTGGGTTCGGCTGATCAGGCTCTCGTCTGCGTTCCAAGGGTCAACCTAAAACGTTTCGGGCGACGAGCCTTTTCATGTGCAGGACTTGCACTGTGGAACTCGCTTCCATTTTATCTCAGGAAACAACAAGATTCCGGACATTTTAAGAAAGACCTAAAAACGTTTTTCTTTAAACAGGCATCTTCGTAATTTATTCTAGACATTTTTGAAAGAACATGAACACTTTATATTTTAAATGAGCGTATATTTACTTGTTTACCTTTTGTGTGCATTATTTTATCAAAATGTGTACTTATAAATTGTTGAACTGTTGTAATGTATTTAATTTTTAAGTTATTTTACTTGTACACACCCCTGAATTTACTATGTAAAGAAATGAGGTGTTTAAATTAAATAATAATAATTATTAGTGGGCACGTTTGCAATATCCTACACTGTATGCTGTCCGCTATCGTATACACAACTGTTTTATACACAGCCTATCGCTGACGTGTAAAACCAAGCACAGAGTTTGCCTTCACATTTACTTAAACTTGGCGGCTCCCGCGACTGGAGACGTATGAGGCAGTGCATGCACGCCACGGCATCCACACAGTGCACCTGAAGACGTGCAGTTGACAATTATGGAGAACGTCGATGCTCAGGTTAATGGCGATGGTGTCGATGTTTCCTTTGATAAGACTTCTTATAATAAAGACCACCATCGCCATTACCCTGTGCATCGGCGTACAATTTACTTAGTAAATTGGTCACTTTGATTACAAAATGTGTTTTAATTGGTATAAACAGGCAGTTAACAACATTCACCGTTTACGGTTTTTGATTTGAATGTATTATAGCATACGCCTGGACGATAATTAATAGCAATTCACGCATGCGCGGCGGTGAAGAAAAGGGACTGGTTCAGAACTCGTAGTGGCATTCGTCTCTTCAGAATCATGAACGTAATGACGTTTGCCGCGGTTCTTCTGTTGGTTGTTCTGGCTCAGGCTTGTTGTCCTCCCA
>OZ024858.1:30454686-30502186 GCA_964017155.1 Oasisia sp. SBJ-2009
TATATATATATATATATATATAGTAATATATATATAGTAATATATATATATATATATATATATATATATATATATATATATATAAGGAGAGAGAGGGTGCTTGGATGCCGGATGGCCCCAACAATGCAAAATCCTGGCCAAGCCACTGTCATCTGGTGTTTACAATAAACCATTTGTTAATGATGAATCTTTTGCTGTTCTGACGATGTGTGTTTTGAACGCTTATTATAACAATTTAAAAAACAGTCCTCAACGGACATTACTCCTATATTCCTGTTCAAAAAGAGATCGGGTTTAATTGAAATATCACACAAATACGTCATCCCTTTATTGTCATCATCATCACTGTGATTGGGCGAAGGCTCTGCATGTTGTTTCCATATCTGCCTATATTGCGCTATCGTCTGCCCGATCTTGCCTTTCCACTACTCGTTTATTTCGTGTCGCCGTCGTCTCGCAGGTCTTCCTTCGTAGGGTTTCTAGATGGTGTTACGCGATGTCCATCATCCTTTATATGCCACACAAAATTACAAACCAAAGAAATTGTTTATATAATAGGTAGTACCGAATTGAAAATACCGTAACCGGAATGAAACCGGAAAGACCTCATGGGATTACTGGGTAGATTAATCGTCAACACGCGGTTAATGTTTGTGGAGAATGCGGTATATCGTGCATATACATACACATGGGAATCAGTTGTACTAAAACGATAAAGATTGTTACTGAAAGTTTATAGCATATGTGCAAAACCAAATTGATGCCAATATCAGATGGCATTTTATTTAGTGGTACTAACTTATGACTTGCCAGATGTACAACATATACTAACAAAGAGAAAGCGGTATGGTTCCTACAGTTACAAAGTTTCCCGAAGTTCTCCGACACAGGTTGAGAATTTCT
The DNA here is from genome assembly GCA_964017155.1 of Oasisia sp. SBJ-2009. Lineage (NCBI taxonomy): Eukaryota > Metazoa > Annelida > Polychaeta > Sabellida > Siboglinidae > Oasisia > Oasisia sp. SBJ-2009. The sequence continues at coordinate 30,455,590 of OZ024858.1, forward strand.
CGACGTTGTCCGATAAATTCTGGTTCCCGATTACCTGGTCTATTGATAATGCGATGCGTGTACGATACGTTCAATGCGAGCGCATTTACTGCATTCTCATATCTTTACGCAATGACTAGGAGGCGTATGGGCAAAGTTATATATAAAGAAATGTACGTGTTGCAGATGATTGAACACAAATTACGTTTAAATAAAATATGAATAAACCACGATGAATAAACATTTAAAAATGTTTAATCTATTCATGTCGCGTCAGTCCAAACTAAAACTGACTTTCTTTTTTCTTTTCCAAATATACTGAAATCTTACAGTAGTTGCGCTTGGAGGAGTAATCTTCGGGTCGGATGTCGTCATTGCCACTCCGCTCTGTTGTCTGAACATAGACATTGATGAATTATGAAAATAGCTGATATATATATATGTATATATATATATGTATATATATATGTGTGTATATATATATATATATATATATATATATATATATATATATATATATATATATATATATATATATATATATATATATAAGATAACACACACTCTCACACACCGACACCGACAGACACACACACATGCATCTGTGTTCGCGCGTGCACGAATGCAATTTATTCTAATATATATATATATATATATATATATATATATATATATATATATATATATATATATATATAAGGCGACATACCCCGGGCAAGCCTGAGCAAGAACAACCAAGAAGAGAACCGCGGCAAATGTAATGTTCTTCATAATTCTGAAGAGACAAATGATGTGGTGAGGGCCGACTAGTATGTAGCATGATAGCACCGCGGCGCACTTGAACATTGTGATGAATTATGAAAAACGTCCACACCAGACGCGGCTGACATTAACATAATGCTACACCTGAGAATAAAGAGTGTTTTTCAGGTAGGAATCGATGCTTACGCTCCCATCCGTAACCAAAGTGCTAAAAAGTTTTTGTGAAGCAATTGCCGACCATGACCAATTTGCAGTCGTGTGTCTGCAAACCAAGACCTATTCCACAGATAGGCTGGGGCCAGTTTCACAGCGGCTACTTACTACGTCGTAGCGGGCGATAACTCGTCGAAAATCTAAGACGTCGTAAAGTTACACTAGTTGCGTTTCATGAGTCTGCTCCATAGTTGCACTTAGCTGCACCATGTATTTAGTAGGCGTCACTTTACGCTGGTTGAAATATTTACGGTATGCTCCCAACACGCCCACTCTCAACAATATTATTTTTAATGTATACACTGGATATCCTTTACATTCATCATAGCTTCCCATTTGCTATACGAACGACAAAGGCACAGCTAGAAAGAAAAAAGGATGTTCAGACTCAGCACAAATACAGGGATTCCCCACCGCGACATAAGGCCGTACGCTGCATTGACATTGTCTATTCGCTGTATAGCTACGACCAGTAGACCGCGTAATTGCGCCTAAAGTTACACGGCTTCATGAAACTGGACCCAGGGCTTCCCCACATCAAGACGAAACTCAGAATAACCGCAAATCAACTCGACGAGGACAATTGTGTTATCTTAGCAAGACACCCCATCTACTCCATTTATCACAAAGTACTGTGTTGAACGCCAGTGGCAGTGCAAAATGTAACGCTTTCTGAGTTAGCCTACTCGAAGACTAAGCGTAGGCCCCGTTAACATAATAAAAACATACATGCTAGGTGGACTACACTACACTAATTAGGTCTATATACATCTTCTATACGTAAACTTGGAAGTAATAAAGCTAGTACATGCGACAAAAGGAAAATTCATGGATTTCACAAAACGAACATAGGTTTAGGGGTATGTACGTGCCAGCGCTAAGAACCGTTAGAAGTGTTTCAACAACGTCCAAACCCTGCGTTGCATACATGCCATGTCTTCCTTCCTTCTGTATTGTACCAAGCTTTGTAGCTGCCCCGTAGCTTGAAGTCCACTTCCAACGATTATAAAATTATCCCAATCTATAGGCACCATTTGTAGAAACAAATTACAACAATTGTGCAAGTTCGCATTCCCCCAAACCTATGAGATTATTGTATGTTGTCCGCTCTAAGCTGTGGATACAAATGCTACTGCAGATGACTACAATTATGTTAGACTTAGTCTTGTACCATCGATCTGTACATGCCCAATTGGGATGACACGCGGATGAAGGGACGCCCGTCTAGTCTGAGAGATGTACATTTCTAATCTAGTAATGAATTGTGTTAATGCTAACAAATTAACCATGCTCAGAACAGAAACTGACAACCAACTCAGACGGGCAAGATACTTGCCAACTTGCCGTGAATAGTAGTAGTCTTTAAGCAAATTTCACTCACAAACACCTGCGACCTCGGCATAACTAACACCAATAAAGCAACTCACATTACTGATGGTCACCATCAAAACATAACTTTATTCTATTAAAAACGTACATAAGTACTCCGTCCTCCTCGGTGTCACGTCACACGGAAGGAGTGCAGTGGCTGCTCACGTGGCTGATGTATGCAGAAACCACTGATGTAGACGTCACACACAGATACCATTACAACACCGTATTTAAATCACACACGGTTCTGTAGCAATGTTGCAGTTACTGCACCTTCCCCAGTTCAGCTCACTGTTGACACGGTACAAACCAGTCATGTAGAGTTCTTGAGTTACTGACGTATCAGTGAGACCGGAACAGACCAAGAGTAGACTTCTACTTTCAAAGTCCTCTTCACTCTTAGTGACACTGTCCCTCAAAACACTGACATCACCAGCAGCTTGAATGCTAACAGTTGTTATCCTTGGCAAAGCGACAATGTTCCGTTCAGTTTACGTGCCATATGTCTAGAGAAATACACCAACAAGACTTGCACTATTCCTTGGATGTTACACCATCGTACTGTTCGTCCACTTGGTTCATCCAATATTGAACAATAGAACAAGAAGGTTGCACACGTCCAACTAACTTGTCCTGGCCAAAGCAAGGCCCAAATCATCTCCACAATTGAAACAATCTGGAACAACCAAAATAGTACTGATGTAACCATCTGCAAAAGCTATGCAGAGTAAAATAAGTACCCCTGGTAATATGACACTGACATTGAGCATGCATTGAAAGTATAAGAATTGCTTTGTGGCTATGCTTTAGATAAAATACAACAACAAAAACAATAATAAATTAAGAATAATATAAAATATTTAAACAATATACCAAGTCTAGACGTAACAGAAAACAGACAATAGCATTGCAAATAACATAATAATGATTTAAACAATTTATGATTAAAAATATCACACAATATTATCATCAAACTCAACATGTACAACTGTTTCATAAGAAGTGCTTTAACCAGTGTCTTCAAGTGCTCTGCAATGTTCCAGTACTTACACTGCCTCTCCACAGGCCCTCTACCTCTCACAGCAACCCTTCCATCTCCTTCATGAAGGAATCGTATGCGTCGTCCTTGGTTGGTGCTTGGACTGTCGGTGCCGTCTTCATTGTGATCTGGTCGTCTGGCTTGCCTGAATACAACAATCACAGGTGTCTATTCCATAAATGGCAATCCACAACTGAATAGCATGCCAGTTAGTTTATTTTAAAATAACTCTTCCTCTACACTTAGCGAGTCAAACGGTATATCCTGTTTGATTCATAAAGATTACCATCAGTTTATTCAATTAATTTTTATTGGTTTTCTTACTGTCAAAATATAAATGCAATTAATTAGAAAGCAACAACTTATGTTTTCATAACATAAATAAAACATAAACATAAAATATACCAAATTCATGAAGTCTTACTCCCATACTTGAATACACTTCTTATGACATGCGATGACATTAAATGACACATTGTTGCACTTACATTTTTCCGGTCGTTAAAAACATTCCGATTGACGTTTCTGCGCAAGCGCAGTAAATGTAAAATCACCAATGTCTAGCGAAACAACAAAGCAATTTCGGTATAAATGCCACGGGCTGTTCGTTAACTCTCCTGTGATGATTACTGTGAAGAGTTTCTTAAAATGTCGTTCAATGCAATAAAATATTACGTTTTTTATAAATCACTGTCACGGATTATGACATTACTACTGTCATGTGATTTACGCTTGCTATCAAAATATGCCTCAAAACTTGTTTGCCTCGTGTTAATTTGCGACAAATAACTTTGCTGAGAGGTTACATACATCCTAACGAACAACGCGTAGAATTTATACCATAAATGCTTTGTCTTTTCGCTGCATATTGATGATTTTACATATATCGCGCATGCGCAGAAACGTCAATCGGAACGTTTATAACCCCGGAAAAATGTCAGTGCTATAACGTCACTGTCGCCTCACCTGACGGTCTGAGTAGACGTCCCTTCGTGTCGCGTGCCTCGCGCTTGATGCGCAGTGACGTCGGCATGAATCGCGTGACGTCGCCGCCGACGTTCTTGATCTGTGGTTTCGCCTCGATGGTCGCGGCCTGCTTCCTGCCGTCGTCGTCGAGACGGTCGCGCTCCATTTCACGCTGGTACATGCGCTGGGCGGGCTTCATGATGCTCGGGGGTGCACTCAGCACATTCGGGTTCATCAGCGGCATGGTACCAGGGGGCGGCGGCACGCCCGGCGGCAGGCCATTTGGGGGGCGCATGAGGCGGGGCGGAGGGACACCTGGTGGGAGAAAGAAGAACTAAGTCATGAAGGTATACAGTCAAACCTGCAATGCCCACAACTATAGGACATTCCACCAAAACATACCGTGAAGTTTCCACCATTGAGTCGTGTCACAAATGTATTGATTGATAATTATTATACATATAGTGTTATGTTTCACTCACATCTCCATGTCTGTGCAAGATGCCAATGTCGTATTACAAAACCAATAACGTCAAATGCAAAGAAATTCAGGTTTATTGGTTACAGATACTTCGGTCCAGTTCTGAATACATTGATGCATACGATGCATGTAGCTATACAATACAGACAATTGTGAAAGCAGTGCGATACAGCTAAGATACTCCGAATTGCAAACAAGAGAACCATGGTTCTATGTAACACAACTTAACAATAAAACTGCAAAGCAAAAACACCATATCATTATGTCAAAATTATGACAAATATCATGGATTTCTGACAAAGAAGCAAAGACTAAAACATTTCTAACCTGACTGACATCGCACTCACCTGGGGGTCCAGGGGGCAGTCGCATTGGGGGCGCTCGCATATTGGGGGGCAATCCAGGTGGTGGGCCAGGGGGCATCCCTGGTGGTCTGCCAGGGGGCGGGCCAGGGGGTAACATGCGTGGTGGCCCGCCAATGGGACCCCCTCGCAGTGGTGGAGGACGGAACATCATTGGGGGCAGTCCTGGCGGGGGGCCTGGAACACAGCGCAAGAGTCATGAGGCACGACTTCATGTTGACGTGACATCAAACACTACGGGAGAAGTCAACTGAACTGAACTGTTTTTAAAACAATAAATTATGCAACTCCTAAATCACTGTAATTAACAAAGTATCTATTACTGAATGTATGGACACATGTGCTTGCATACATACTGCATGCAACAAGAGATCTGATGGATTGATAGATGGACGGACGGTCAAAACGAATGAACAAACGAAACAGACAAATAAATAGACAAGCTTATGTAAACAATAATTAGACAATGCCTCTTAAATTTGCTATATTGTTTCTAAGAATTCCCCTAAACCAACAATGGCCAGAAAGTAACATTAATCTGACTACAACACTTGGTACTATGCAGAAGCACTTTTCACTAAGGACTCTGTTTAAACAGACACCATCCACACCACACATCCGACAGCCATGGATCATGATTGAGACATGACCCATCTTGACCTGCCGGTGGGAGGGGGGTCACTGTACACACCTGGGGGTAGACCAGGAGGTAGACTACCCGCGGCTCCCTCCACCCCTCCTGGGGCAGGCCCTGTCTGTGTGTCAATCCTCTCAGCCTCTCTCTCCTCCTGCTCCTCCTCCTCCTCATCTGACCCCTTCTTCTCCTCCCTGTCCTCCTCTGTCTCCATTGTCTCCTCCTCTTCCCAGTCGGGTTTCCTTCTGTGCTTCTGGGCCTCCTTTTCCCATGGTTGGTCGTCATCGTCGCTGTCGTCTTCCCGGGAGTCGTCCCAGCGTTTTGATGTCGCCTCCTTTGGTGGCTCCACCTATGGACCATACACAGAGTCATCTAACAGGGACTTGGAACACTCTCTCCTCCTACTACAGTTAAACCTCACTGTACCTGCATAATACAGCCACTTTGTAATTAAGGTCACCCCTGGGATGGTTCCAAACTGTTTCTCTAGCAGGTAAGTAAGGGAAAGTAGTCCTGCCAATTGCCTAATGTGGTCACCTTGCTAGTCATGTCACTTATGCCCAATAGTGGAGGTGACCATAACAGCAAGCTTCCATTATATTTACATGACTTATCTGGTATGTCATAACTGTTTTTTTACTAGGAATTTGTTCAATGACTGATCACATGTACACATTAGATTAGAATGAACAGCATCTTATTTACATAGTCCTCTGACCAACTTGGTTGACAGGGTGACATACCAGGTAAATGATTTGCAGCATCGAATAAAGTCTATCTATTTTATTGTATTATAGAAATTCAAAAATAAATATAGTATTTATTAGAAATGGAAATAAGAGAAAGAATAATAGTACCGGTATATATAATCACACTTGTAGTAATCATAGTCTTTAGTGAGTAACAGTACTTGTAAAAAATCATGGTCAAGAAGTAACTGAAATCATACTCAATATCAAAGTAACTATAAATCATGATGATTATTAGGAAGAATTTATAAAGCGCCATATCTCCAGGTTTTTAACCTGTTCAAATGTGCCAACTATTTTCATGATCGTAATTTTCTGTTGACCATTATACAATACAAGTAGATATATTACCCAAGTTCTAAGCAACACACGAGAACCAAACAATATGACAATAATAAGCTGATCTCTCTCCATGATACTGCATTGTACAACAGGGATTTGTCACTAACACAAACTTTACAACATTTTGGCCTCTACAACCAATGATTGACCCCCGAGTGCTACTGACCGGTGCTGTTGACTCTGGTACCATGGGAACTTCCTGACCGGCCAGTCTCAGCATCTTGACCTGTAGTGCCGACACGGCTGGCTTGAACTTGAGTCGAGTATCTTTCTCGGGTTCGGTCGGATCACGCGTGTCGTCATCTTCAAACCGGATCTTGCGGTCTCGGTCGCGGTCTCGGTCTGCAAAGCACGGAATCATACGACGTGGTTAGAACCGTTTACAATGTTGTACTCATAGTCATACCAACAGCACTTAGAAATTGATAATTAAAATTTTATCTGAATATTAACCTTTACAAGAACCCCAAATGAGTTAGAATCACTCGAGCATACTGTGTGTATATGTATCTTATTGCAGCCAGTCTTTTTATTACAGCAGTCTCTCATTGTTTATAAATGATGTTGTGATCGTGTTTTACTCGTGTTTTACATTTTACTGATTAAGCACAATGCTTTTGCATGGAAAAGATGCTATATAAATTTGGTGTACAGTAATGTTTACTGCATTTTTTATGCTTGTTTGTTTCTTGAACGTTTGGAATTTCTTTTGACTTATTAAACTTGAACTATAACAAGAGAAGCTTGTTATGCATTTCCTTGAACCTCTGCAACTATACAAACATTCTCACCAGGTTTCTTCCTTTTGTCGTCAGCTTCTCTGGCGGCTTCGATTGCATGTTCCAAATCCAACTCCATCTGCCCAATGTTCTCCTGGATGTCTGTTGACAAACAAGTCGTAATGTGGGTGTCCCATAGATCATATTTTCAAAGCTAATTTGATATAAAATGTACAGATTTATAAAATCAAGTCTTATCTAAATGGTCATGTACAAATTGCATACAAAGCATTTCAGTTTGTTTTCTATTTAACTTTTGTTTCGCTATTTTCAAACTTTTTTTTATAGTATTACACCCTAAAGCGTTTATAGATTTGAAGACAATCATGTGACACCTTTCTCTGGGTCATATTCCTCGTTCTCGCTGTCACTCAACACAGGGGGCGTGCCAGGGGGAGGGCCAGGGGGCTTCCGTCTCTGCCGGTGTGTGCCAGGCTGAACATCTCTGCAACATGACATCACATGACTCAAGTCATATGACTAACACCAACTGTGCAATAATTTGGGCAACTTGCGCATTAATTTTGTGGATATGTGAGTATGTAATTTTGTGAGTATGTGAGTAGGTAATTGTCTACAGTAACTGAACCCAACCCTGGTGCAATTGTTCATGAATTCATCCAAAACCTACATTTTTTTTGGAATGTACTAAGATCTATTATATTATAGGTGCTATAATTAAACTATCACAATGCAGTGTAACATACTAATGTAACTCCACCCAACCATGACAAGTGACACGGGACAACCTTGTAAGACGGCTGCTAACGGTTGGACATCACTGACACCTTGGCAATGAATCCATGAAGCTAAATGAATAGGTTACAAAATTAACATGTGAACAAAACAATTGTAAAACTCCTGTATTGCGACAATAAAATATTATTATATATCTATAAATACATCGATTTTGATAAAGGCCAAGTATACAAAGAGTGCAGGTGCTTCCGAGTGCAGGTGATGTATTTGTGTTGTGTGGTATCATAGCTATATTATGATAGATGTCAGTCAATGTTCTTCTGCATATAGAAACTGGCGTCAGTCTGATTGGTGATGCGATCCAGTGAAATATGGTTTTAGCATAAATTAAGGGGTGTCAGGTTAGATTGTGGGAAAACGAGGTACAAGAATATCCCAAATTTTATACAGCACACGTATGCACAAAGGCTAATTAGTGTGTGAAAATGTGAATACCCTAGTAGAAGCACCTGTAAGAAATGAAGGAAACGTTATAACGGAACGTTATAATGGCCACCTATGTGGAACTCAAATGTGGTGATACGACAGTTACATCAGCTGAGCAGCTCATGGCCTACCTGGCTGACAGGGGCTGTCTCTTGAGGATGCCCTGCAGTGGCTTCTGCTGCAGGTGGAGGGCTGTGGGCAGGGGAATGTCTCCCGGCGTGATCTGGGGAGGAACTGGACAGCAACGACACATAGGGCATGACAGGGCACACAACACATCTTTGTATCATAATAACAATATTAAACCATAATTAGACACTAAATTCCAAAGTAAAACTCTAGTCAGTAGTGTTGACAACGGTAGTTAAAAATTATAAGAAATAAGTCCAAATAACAGTAATAAAAGTACAAGTAAAACATATGAATACGTATAGCTAAATCATTAACTAGAGAAACTAAAAGTTAATGAAAGGTGGAATTGCTGTAAATTATATTACGTATCAATGTAGTCAAGGTAATATATATATATATATATATATATATATGTATATATATATATATATATATATATATATATATATATATATATATATATATATATATATACACACACCATTGCAAAACAAATAAATATATACAGGTGTATAGTAGTTAGTTAATAATAAGTGACTACAGTAATACATTATCAATGTCAATTATAATAATTAAATGTATGTAAACATTATAAGTTGCTAGTGAAAACACTGGCTCTTACTGGACAGGCCGCTAGGAGCATCAGGCAGTGGAATCTGGTCGAGCTGGACTCTCTCAGCGTTCTTCACTTGTTCTGTAACAACCGACAACAAAATGTCAGTGAGATCACACATCACAGATGTTATAAACTATTAGTTTTAACATATTTAAAATATGTAGTTGCAAATTAGATCTGTATCCAATCTCTAGTTTATATAAATTATATTAAACATAACTGCGCAGTGGTTGACATTTTGCATACATAAACTAAAATAACCAGATATTGTTATATATATATTCTCCACTGCCATGTTCTCCAGTTTTTACACCTCCAGCCGGCACCACAGAAGTCACAACTTTTGGGTGTCACTACCAGACAATCACAATGTAGGGTGATACTCTCAGCAGCGATCGGCCAGCCTAAAATGTCCAATCTCAATGTTGAAAAAATGTTCTCGACGGATTTGATTCATTTTTATGTTTTTTGGTAGCTAAAACGTGTGGCAACATTTGACTCACACGAAAGAAGTAGGACATTTGTCTGTTCAGTAATTATTTGGGAGCAGGATAGTGAGTTTGTTTTTACGTATTTTTTGATGACATTCGGCTAATAATTTCACCATGATTATCTAGAGTTCATTTGGCAGTAAAATGATGCCTCATTCATATTTTTATGATAACAATTTGTGGAGTTATGGTTTGTATTGCAACAATATGCAAAAGACGATTTTCGCTGGCCGGTTGCAGGGTTAAATCAGAACTAGATGACTGAATCTGGATTAATTTTCTAAATCCAACAGAGACGTGAAAAGCATCACTGAGTGCCTATTAGTAGGGCACCATGAACGAACAACACCTTATCCCTGGCAGCGGAGACAGCTCTAAATATGACTAGTTCTCACCGTAGAGGATCTGTAGTTTCTGTCGCTTTTTCTCATATTCCTCCTCTTGTTTCTTCAGTTCAAAGGCATACTCTGGCTCTTCTTTCTCCTGCATAAACCATCAAACATGACAACTGTACAACACATCACCCCAACAATATCTACACTAGGTCATTTTGACTACATGTCATTTTAATACTTCTCATTTTGTTAATTCCAATAGCACTCACGCTCATTACTCAATTTATTTTTTAATACAATTTTACTTGTTTGATTCCAATCGTGTTTAAGAAATTATTAATTAAATAATACTAATATAAACGATATGGTTTCAAATCAAAATTATCTCTCAAATATATCTTTGAGAAATATATTCATTTTCAAGATATGACAGTTACTAAAACAGGAAGAACAACTTTTTTCTGGGTCATATTATATTCCTCATTCTTGTTGTCACTCTACATAGGTGGATTATATAAACATAAATATATTTCTACTAAACTGACCAATAAGCATATGAAATATTTATAACTTTCACAAACTACAGCAACTTGGCAAACAATGCATTGACTCGTAGACAACTTACACACACCCTGATGACCCACTCAAATGTTTCCTTTAGTTTCTTTAGTAAACAAGTCTACTTACATACATCCTGATGACCCGCTCAAATGTTTCCTTTAGTTTCTTGCGTTTGTCTTTCAACACTTTCTCACTCAGTTTTGGAGACATCGTTGAGTTGAACTCTGCAAGACGCACAAGAGAGATCAGTTTGGTCAACAATCACATTCTTCTTTTACTCAACTCTGTCTTCCTATGTATAGACTGTGCTAAATCAAGCAAAACATCAAGTGTTCACCGATTAAGTTTAAACCAAGGGTGTCTGTTCATAGGTAATATTACATTCTTATGACTAAAACGTACATACTGAAGGTTTAGTGCCTGCCAAATTGTGTTTAGTTACTTTATAAAGTTCAGAACAAGGTTCACAATTTGAAAGATTCGACCCACAACAAAACAACCAGTTTCAAAAGAAAATTGAGTAGCAATAATGCAGAGTTGAGCAGAGTTAACCAAAGTAACCTTTGATGCTTAACTTTCCCAGATTCTCGACAGCAGACTTCCTATTACAAACCACTGCTTTGCCAAATGCCAGTTGTTGACATAGAAGCATGCCAATATTGTTACATGTGCAATAAAAAAAATGTAAATACATATAAAACATACTCAGTAGGCCCTGCTACATAGACAAGACAATGGGCCATGGGCCCCTCACAAGTTTTTCTCAAATACAATCTGTAACCACAACCATGTGCGACATTTTCTTACCTATTTTATCGATGAGTTCCATCTCTTCTAACAGTTTAGATGGATCCTTTCCCTTTAGCACGGCTTGTCGTACCATCATACGCTGTTTTTTGTTCTGTAAACGAGGCACACATGTAAACAAAGGTGACTTATCTCGACAGTCTAAATTCAAAGAAGCCTTTAGAGATCAGACAACTATATAAATTACTATCATATTTAATCTTCCACAGTATTCCACATAGAGCGCAGTGGCTCAGGGGTAGAGCTTCGGACTCTCGACTACGAGAACCCGGGTTTGAATCCTGGCTGCGGTGTTGAAACCTTGGGCAAGTTTTTTCACTCTATATTGCTCCAGTTCACTCAGCTGAATAAATGAGTACCTGCCTATAGACAGTGGTGGATATGTGTATGAGCAGCCTTCGCGCATTAATTGTAGCATATGGCTGGATGCTTCCCAGAGAAGCTGAGATGGTGTCTGAGTGAACAGGTCTGTCAGGGAAGTAAAGTGTAAAGCGCTTTGAACGGTCCTGAGGACTGGATACTGCGCTATATAAGAACATGCCTTTTATTTAAATATATTGATAGTTAGTAATCAATGTAAGTCTTAATTAAATAATATACTTATCTACGTATTAATTTACATATGGATAGTTTAATATCTTTTACAGCCTAATGAAGGTCACATTTATAATGACTTTGTAATTGCCGATGGCCTTTCGTGATGGGAAATACTATTTTAAGTGACTGAAACTTTAAGTTGAAAAATAGCTGCCAACGTGATTGTGGTAGTGACAATATTCTTGTAAATTAGGTTAAAAGCAAAATTTCTTTTATTACCTAATTTTTGCATTAATTCAATTATTAATGATTTTCAACAAGTGAAAATATAGAAAAGGTTTTCAAAGTTTTACTTACCTTCTTCAACTCCCTCTTCCTGGCCTCCTTCCCTAGAGAGCACAAACATACTTGTTAGTGGTTGGTAGATTACAAGACTACATAGAACACTTTCATTAAAATGTTCCTTTAGACCTCAAACATTTTTATATAAAGCCCCTGGTTCCTCAGAAAACTAGGTCAGATTCCGAAAAATTACAGGGGTGTCTGTTTTTAGGTCGTTTATTATTGACTTTGCATTATTGCAAGTTAATATTATTTTAAAGGGCATGTAATTATCTTCACATTGGATGTAGATATGCATTTTTATTAATAAAAAAATTGACCATAATGCAACAGATGCACCAGTTTTACGCGTGTGGAGTGTAGGTGTACCTGTTAACAAAGAGCGGATCGATAGTGCAGAACAAAAAAATCTTCTTTTATTGTGAAATCTTAGCTTAACATAATAATATTAAATGTATTTTATTTAATATAATGTTTAATATAATGTTTAATATATATTTGTTACCATTTTTTTTTTAATTTGGTCAAATTCAATTTTAAATATTTTTAGATTTAAAAAATATATCTGAGATATACTATTTATTAGATCAAAATAAATATAAATTATTTATATTTATTTTGATCTAATAAATATATAAATTATTTATAATTTTAAAGAACATTTCATATATATTATACATTTATTTGTCATATGTGACTCAACACTTTCCTATTTAATATGAAATGTACATGCATATTGAAAATGGCAAATCAAGTTTTATTATTATTATTATGTTTATCAATATTTTACTATAGCATGACATATTACGTAATGTAACTTTCATAGGCTTCATTTCTTACTGCTACAAGTTGTATTTATTTAAAAGACAATGTAATTACCTACATATCTGTACCAGTATAATTAGATATATTTTGCATATATACTCGTTGAGCTTACTGACTTCATGCAAGAATAGGGGACACCGAGTATGGGACTCATTTCATAGACAGTCACAGTAGTGTGTTTGCAAAATGAGCTTGACCGATGAACTTCCCCGACAATGTCAACAATGATCGTTGAAATGAAGCATCAACTAAAATAACACATTTGATGTCTGAAACGGCTTGAACAGCAAACACTTTGGCAGACTTCTTCTGCAGTCAAATGATTTGGAAAAGCCGACGCCATTTTGCTGACTCAAAAACTTGGGCAGAATAAATGAAACTCCAAAAAGTTGACTAGCAACGGTAGCCAGAAATACCCATAATGCATTGCCTATACGTTCAAGTTGAATGTGTTTCAAAAATATGCTCCAGAGAGTGCCTCTGGAATAGGACTAATAATTTTGGACGAAACCCGTCCAAAATATGAGGTGTCGGAAGACTTGGAACTCGAGTGAGTTTGTCTGACTTGAAGTCTAAACGGTTAAATTAGGGTCAGTACTCAGTAGGATGCATGTTTATGCCATTTTAAGTAAACAATTAATGCAGATTTTTGCAATATCAACAATCAGAATGAAACAATTTAAAAAAATGGATATAAACAGTACGTTTTTTACAAGAAAAATTGATGAAGGCCTGGGTTTACTAAAAAAACAAATGCTATATATTCTCAGTATTTTTCAGCATTCTGTCTAATAAAAATGACATGAAAAATAGCCAAAATATCCCCGATTTCTTAGTCATTTACTTCAGTTTCGATGTCGAATAGGTTTTTCACGTAAAAACATGACAGTCATTCACAGTGCACCACCAGTTATGTTGTTTTCTTGCTCTTGCAAATACTTACTGGCTTGGTCTGTGGGGTTCATATACTTCCCACTTTTAGTGGTGTTAATTGATCTCCTACCCATTGTTATTGTTATTTGTTACCACACTCTAAAAAAGATATATTTACAACGTTTGGGGGCTATGCCCAAACCAAACGCATTTCGACTTGATCACGTGACAGTACAAGTCCTCTTTATGATATGTCGTAACATTTCTTGATCATTATATTTACGTTTGCATTGAATATATTCTACTATGTTATGGGTCTACTATCGCTGCGTTTTAGATTTTGCAATTTATTTATTTATTTATTAAGGAAATAATTGTCGTTCATTTACTCAGCTGTACTCATTTCTGACAGCATATACCGGAAGTGTCAATGTTTTGGGGTGGAGTGTTCCGATTTATTTGTGTGTATATGCAATAAAAACTCATTCTTTGTCGTATTTCGTTGAACACCGAAGTCACAATGGACGAACAATCTCTGCAAAAGAAAGAAATTAACGAGAAACTTCAACGGGTGAGAGGAACTAGAATATTTGCTGTTTTCCTGCCCCAGACCCAGTCCTAGACCTAGAAAAGTCAAAAGGCTAGATGATGAGTAGATGTCCATCCAATCCGACCAATTGGCAATGTACTGACAGCGAACGATCCATGACGCCACCAGACTGGTACTCTCAATCTCAGTCTGTTTTCAACGAAGTTTGATCATAGCAAATCCAGATTTCATTTGAAATTTGACACCTATTAGAAATTAATCATGTAGAATATAGACACCATATTTACAGCGGAAACCATAAAAACTAAGTATGAATCTGATAATAAAGCATAATGTAGTTAAATTATTTTTAAAAGATGGCTAATATGTTCCAACAACTCATGTTTGCAGGAAATGGACAATGTGACTTTGTTGAAAGACTCACTTGGCCGAAGTGAGAACATGACCCAGAACATGCTGGGCATTCTCAACACCTTCGAGAGTCGGCTGAGTCGACTTGAAGAGACGATCATCCCAATTTATCAAGAAACAGGAAATCTCCAAAGAAGACACGAGAGTATGCTTTCGAACTGGAATATGTCAATGTTAGAATATGTTTTCATACAACGTAATTAGTTATTGATAAGCTACATCTCTAAAGTTGTGTGTGAATACATATACATATACATATACATATACATATACATATACATATACATATACATATACATATACATATACATATACAGTGAATGCTTCTGCCTAGAATAAATTAGTCTTGGTATCGCATATATTATGAATGGTTTTGTTTTCAGGTAAACATTTTAGGTCTCATGAATATATTTGCATTAATAATAAATAAATCTTTATCATCTTAACTCTATATGTTAAGACATCGAGAAGACGCTGTCAGCTCTCGACCACGTCATTGCGTTCTACCATGTGGCAGAGGAAGTGGAGCCTGTCATCCGAGATGGGTAGGTGTCTAATTGCGTCGTGGCTCTCGAGGTCAGGGGAGATCCATGACATTGTCTTTCTTTAAATAATGCTGGTATTTTTAGACGGTTTCTTGAGAGAAAATTAATGGTACAGCTGTTACGTGCATCTCATTAACATTGAACAGTTGTGCTTCTGGGTTACTATGAAGGCCTATGAGGCTGGTAATGATAACATAAACAAATGTTGAAGTAATGGTAATAGCTTGAACAAGTATTATAACCAGAAGGGACTACTGTAGATCTCTACATGAAACCCAGAGAAATCACCAGGTGAATTCACTGAATTGTCAACTTGGAGATTAAATAAGGGATAAGTTGGAAATATATAAACGCAATTTAAAACTGCAGGTTTTCTCTGTCAGTTCATGCAGTGTAATCCATACCACACCCAATGTGTTGAGTCGTTGCAAAAGCATCTACTGAAGAGACTTGTGCAAATAACATAAGAAGGGACTCGTTATAGAATTTGCATGTTTGTTAACATTTTGTTTATGTCCAGGTTGACTTGAGCCAGGTACTTCATTCATATCCCTGGACCCTGGTTGTTCTTTCACTAGTGACATTGTAGCCCCAGAAGGAAGAAGGGATGAAGTAGTTGATTTAGTGAATTTTCCTTTTCATCACATATTTTTGTTCTGTTGACTGCTTCAGACCTGGGCACGGACTGACATCCTACCTGGAGTGTATGGAGAAACTGCAGACCGCGGTCAAATACTTCACAGAGACAAACCCAGGCAGTCCAGAGATGTCACAAGTGGTAGGGCACATCTTAGCGGTTGACAATGTTATGATTTAGAGTATGCAGCTACCCAACCTTTCTCGCGTAAATGTTTTAATGAAATTAATATTAACAATTATTCATCAAGTATTGTATATCTGCTGAAACCTCCGTAAGATATTTGCAGTTAACGATATTCAAATGCCACATTCTGTAGGGCTACTTAATTCTACTCAAGAAAATGAATAATTCAAAGTGACTAGCTCAAATGAAGACAGAATCAGGTGAACCCAGGAGGAGATTCACTTGTAGTGAGTGCTCCAGATTTGGCGTGACAGTGTTTGTGTGTGTGTATATTTTAGTTGTACTAACTGCTGGGTGGCTGAATGCTTCCAAGTGAAGTAAAGATGATGTTTAGTTGAATACATCTGCCGTAGAGTGAAGCACTGTGAGCAGATGATGCTGTGCTAGAGCCTAGATAAGAACTTACCTTTACTCTTATCTCAACAACCCTCAGTAAAGTTATTGTAGTATAATTAACTTACTTTGGAGCTTAATGTCGAAGATGAGTACGACGTTTCGATCCATTAGCTATGGACCTTGTTCACGTACTGGTGTCACGTGTGTTGCCTGAGATTTGAGTGAAATGATGTGAAGGAGTGAAGGAGATATATTAAACATAAATTAAACCGAGAGCCTCTACCATGAACAGAAACCAGGAATACTATCTGCCATCTACAACCAAATATCTGGTCGGTAGCTGACGGATCGAAACGTCGTACTCATCTTCGACAATAAGCTCCAAAGTAAATTATATTACCATAAACCATTCTTGGAGCCATGAACAATACATTCAGTACCTCAGTAAAGTGTTGTTGTTGTTGTCGTAGACGACGCTGTACGAGGCGGGCAAGGATGCACTGGAGCGAGAGTTCCGCAGTCAGCTGACACGACACAGCAAACCTGTGCCTCCTGTCATCATTCTCGACGTACTCGCCATAGAGGAAGGTAACAGCTAACGTATTTCAATTATTTGTCTATTACCTATGTTATCTATGTTAGTAAATAAAAAACTTTGTGAATCTAATATTATATAAACAAAAATGATCAGTAATTTTTTAACTAGTTCTGTTATTTGCCAGTAGATAATGTTATTTTGTTTAGATGTTATGAAATATTGTAATTCGCCATGATAAGTTATGCTTACGAGGCTGCTCAAGAAATGTATTACTGTAATGTCGATGTCTGTCCTCAGAGAGCCCGGGAGAGGAGCCACAGCTCATAGAGCAGCTCCCAGAGCGCACGCTCACTGAGCTCAGTCTCATTGCTCACTGGCTCCAGAACTGTGGCATGGAGACTGACTACATGCAGCTTTACTCCACCGTACGCTCCAGCATGGTTGTCAAGTCTCTACTGGGGTGAGTTGGTTATCAAGTCTCTGTTGGGGTGAATTGGTTATCAAGTCTCTATTGGGGTGAGTTGGTGAGGTGTTTGGATACATTGTAAGTGAACCTGTTCCTCTGTCCACAGCCTCAAGGACCACCTGAAGTCTGGCAGTCGGGACAGCGCGTCTCTCGCAGTGTCTTCTCACTCTCCTGCCCTCGTGAGTTCAGTTCCTTGCCACCTCCTGGGAGGGTCTGGTAGCAGCACAAGTGGCAATGCATGCACGCCAAATTTGGTTCAGTGTTTGGTGTTGTGTGTGTGTGTGGGTGTGTGTGTGTGTGTGTGTGTGTGTGTGTGTGTGTGTGTGTGTGTGTGTGTGTGTGTGTGTGTGTGTGTGTCTGTATGTGTCTGTATATCTGTGTCTGTATGTCTGTGTATGGGGTGTGGTGTGTTTGTGTGTGAGTGTTTGTGTGTGTTTGTGTGTGTGTGTGTGTGGTAGTGTGTGTGCGTGTGTTTTTGTGTGTTTGTGTGTGTGTATGAGTTTTTGTGTGTTTCTGTGTGTGTTTCTGTGCGTGTTTGTGTACATTAAATTTGGTGTGTGTGCATGTGGTGTATACATGTATTGTCTGCATCCATCAGTTAATGTGAAATCAGTCTCAAAGGAGTTTCAGTTTGTTTATACTCTCGTATCATGAAATCATTGAACTAAATTGCCATAAAGTAGAAACATAACAAATTATCGATATGGCAAGTTCAGTGTGTTTTATATGTGTTTAAACATCAGTTGCGCTTTGCAGAGTAACAAGTTGAAGACTGGGAAAGACACGCCACAGACCCGCAAGACACTTAACAGAATGGCGTAAGTATCCAGGGCAGAGCCTGGGTCCCACTTCTCCCAGTCACTGTGACTCACTGGTGGACCTCCTGCCAGGAAACACAAACAGTTTAAATCTACACATCACCCTTCTGTTAAATGCCATGTCAAACTGATGACGATGTGCTTGGACCTGCATACATACATGCACACACACACACACACACACACACACACACACACACACACACACACACACACACACACACACACACACACACACACACACACACACACACACACACACACACACAGAACAATTGATATACAATACACTCATTCATATTATACTGGAATGGATGTGATTCACTTGATTTATTTCAGGGTCACAAAGTTGACACTTGTTTATGTTACAATGTTACCGTCTGTTTGTTGCAGGTTTGTGAGAAAGGCGTCAGAAACTATCAAGAAACACATGGCCCATCTGGAAGCGGCTGGCAAGTGCTTCTGTTTTGTATGACACACATATTGCACACACTACACCAGACGTCTGAAACATGCAACTGAGGCCATCCTTATAAGTTAGGGGTCAAAACTACCCCTTGCCGATCATCTCCGTCAAGCTGTGGGGAGGGTTGTGCAGAGTCAAACTATGCCATCATAGCAATTAGCATCACCAGTCACTACTGCGCCAGCTGTGGGAAAAAACAGCACAAATACCTGCCCCAATTTGGTGATGGCTACACGACTGGTGGGAATGTCAATATAATGACCCATTCACGTCCTAAACATTGTGTGTGACACGAGTACCATATGGCTGAAATCACCCAAAATTACCACTTGGCCAGAGGCCAACCACACTCTTTCTGGGTGATTTCATTAGCTGTCGTTAAAAGAGAAGTTTTTGAAGGGGGTGTGCTACGGGTAGAGAAGAGCTGGTACTGATGTAGTTACCCACAGTGACCCCTGGCACACGAGGGAGACTGGGACTGAACACAATAAAAAGAGCCGGCGGGTGAATTATTACGACATGTGGCTAAAGTTCTTACTCCTCTCTCCGGGGATTCAGAGGCGTATAATGTTTGGCATTGCATTATGGGATAAATGACGTCGAGAACTTACCATAGTTCATATGTTGTTATATGGCTATTGAGAGACAAAACAACTAAACTTTTTTGGTGATATGGCAGTTTTTTTGGTGATATGATCTCGGCATTATGAATACATTACTTAAATTTAACAAAGGATTCTATTTAATGGTGGATTTTTTATATTCAGCCTGGCTGAAAGAGCAAATTGTAGAAGACGTTCAATTGCGTTGTCCCACCATGCCACAGTGTGGCGCCACTGTTATGTAAACACGTTTCATGTGCATTTTGAGAATATGCACCAGAAAAACAACATATGGCTTACCCTATATACTACATGCCACGATCCATTTACAGTACACAGTATATACTTACAAGGTTCTACCAAAATATGTAAAGCGCTTTGAGCAATGACTGGATATTGTGTAATATAAAGTAAAGGCAAAAGGCAAGTTTTTATATAGCGCAGTATCCAGACCTCAGGACCATTCAAAGCGCTTTACACTTTACTTCCCTGACAGACCTGTTCACTCAGACACCATCTTGGCTTCTCTGGGAAGCATCCAGCCATATGCTACAAATTAATGCACAAAGGCTGCTCGTACACATATCCACCACTGTCTATAGCCAGGTACTCTTTTATGCAGCTGAGTGAACTGGAGCAATGTAGAGTGAAAAAACTTGCCCAAAGTTTTAACACCGCAGCGTAGGATTCTAACCCGGGTTCTCGTAGTCGAGAGTCCAAAGCTCTACCCCTGAGCCATTGCGCTCTACAGTTACCTTTATATCTTTTTGTACCAATGACACGAGTGTTAAGTGTTGTTTTTTGGTTCAGGCTTCACTTCACTTCACGGGTCGACCCTGGACGTGAGGGAGGAAGGAGGCGACATTGACATTGACTTCTACATCGCCTCCGCCTCAGCACTGCTCAAACTGATCCAGGTACTACAGCTCAGTCTCCTGGCAAGGACACTGGAACCATTCTGTAAATGCCATAATATTTGATAACGGTGCACCACTAATCATATGGCGACTTGTTTTTATTCAGACATTGTTTTTACAGGCAACAATCACTTTGCTAGCTGCTAAAGTGACAGGACATTTGATTTTGATTTATGTAACTCAGCACAGCCCTATGTGTAAATAAAGTAAAGTGATGGTAAGTTCTTACATAGCACAGTATCCAATCCTTATGATTGATCAAAGCACTTTACACTTTACTCCCTGGCAGACCTGTTCAATCAGACACCATTTCGGCTTCTCTGGGAAGATCCAGCCACCCCGCAATTAATGCGAGAAGACTGTTCGTACATAAATGTCCACCACTGTCTATAGCCAGATACTCATACATTCTGCTGAGTGAACTGTAGCAATGTAGACCCAAGGTTTGACACAGCAGCAGTAGATTCGAACCCAGGTTCTCTTAGTTGAGAGTCCGAAGCACTAGCCAGTGCACCACTGCAATAATACTATGTAGCACTCTTGGCATTATCAGTCAGTGAAAGCAGCAAGAACAAATCACACATCAAACAAGGGTCTGGCTTGACCGGCCCAGGTAAGTTGCTTGATTTTCTATGGTACTAATATGTGCATACTCTTGATTACGTCTGTTCCACCAGGCGGCGCCATTGTCCTAGTCTATGTAGCTCTCTGATATCACACAGCCGAAGAAACGAGTGTTATGTTGTGTTTCAGAGTGAGGCTGCGATGATGCAGGCAATCATTCCTGAGAAGCACCAGCGCAAGATCTTTGACTTGCTCATTCAGAGTGGACTTGATACATTGATCAAGGAAGGCGAGGTGAACAAACCAATAGTAACATGGATATTTTAATTCACCATGTACACAATGCCATATATGACACTTCACATGTCCGTTTTAAGTGTTGATTCAGATACACAAATAAATTAACTATATATATATATATATATATATATATATATATATATATATAATTAATTCATTTATTCATGTATATATGTGTGTGTATATATATATATATATATGTATAATTAATTCATTTATTAATGTATATATGTGTGTATATATATATATATATATATATATATGCAGAAGATCAATGAAGATTGGTACTGTTTATGCTGAATTTAATTACTATCTTGTTTCCATGTATTTGGGCAGGTTTTGGAGACATGTACTTGTTGATGTTGTTAATGTACAGTTTGTGGTGCACTCAGATAAGTTTCTAACAAGGAGTTGTATAAACATTTTGTTTGCAGTACATTTCTGCCTACATCAAGCGAGCAATTGCAAGAAATGACCACTCGGCCGTCATCTCTCTCTTTCCCGTGCTCAAGCACCTCCGTAGCATCAAACCCGAGTTTGAGAGGACTCTTGAGGTGGGTAAATGTCACGTGATGTATCTGTAAAACAAGTCATGTTGTTGGTGTAACAATCACAAAGTGATAGTGCATAGTGTAAGTAATTGTCACAGTTGCAGTCATATTGCTGCAGGATGTCCAGAGGTTCACAGAAAAAATCTAGTGCCAAATTAATTTGGCACTGATATTGCAAGTACATGTAGTATATAGAATTGTAACAAATATATGACTAAATACATGCGTAGTCTTAAAAACCACTTCTTCCAATAAGACGGATATCCTAGTCACAAGTGAACTGTAAATCTAAAATTGACTGTTTTTCCTGGGCAGTATTAGCCATTTTAGTAGGTTTATCCATAGTTTAGTTTTCAGTATCGTAAATCTTAGTAACTATCAGTCTTAGCATTTTATATAAATAACACTGAGCAAATTCATATTATGTGCATATAAAGTTTAATACTGTACTGAGATAGTATTAACATTTTATAAATTGTTTATGATGTGGTAGATGTATGTTCACTTAAGATGTCTGCTCCTTTACTTCTGAGACTGGGTACGTGAGTTCATGGGTGTGGTCCTTGTAGGGTTGTCAAGCTCCCACAAGAACCAAGCTGGTTACCCTCATATCAACACTCGACTACACGGTGAGTCAAGACAGTTGGTAAGTGTGTGTGAGTGTGTGTGAGTGTGTGTGTGTGTGCAATTGTGCATGCATTTGTGTGTGCACGCATGTGAGTACATGTGATTGTCTGTGTGCATGCGTACTATTATTAAATTATATAAAAGTTTGTCAGGTTTTTGTAAGGTCTGGATATTATGGTGTTGCCAACAATCATATTTACATTCGTATGCGATGTATCAAGCATATATAAAAGACACTGACTTTAGTTGGATTTGTTTCAGACATGTTCAATATAAGAATACTTATTATTAAATTTTTCGAGAAATTTGTACTGTTAAAATAATATTTTATTCCTAGTTTGTCTACATAGCTCAACCTTTTGTATGTATTCATCATATTTGATTATTGTTGGATCTTAGTTTCAAAGTCTACTTGACTGTTACAGGGTGCGAAGGTATTGGAAGAGTTCGTGGATAGTATTAAGGTAAGTGACGAGAACAAACTACAAAATAACATTTACACAGTTTGGATGGTCAACTACGATATTAATTTCCAGTGTTTCACAATTTGATAGTACTTATGGTCATTTTCTATGTTCTACACCTGAAATATGTCCTTTTGAAAAGTGCCACTTTCTTGTTCTTTTTTAGATGTAATTATTTAGTCACAATGCCACGCTGATACTGTTCTGTATGTCCTCAGCTAACATCTGTCTCCTGCATCAGTACTCACTGCAATCAGTGTGCTTGTTTTTAATTATAATTTTATAATGATTACATGCTTTTTTCTTACTTATACATACATGTACTTGCATAAATAGATATTCTGCCTAAATTCCATGCTGATTTCAATTGAAGACACTGTTTCAATTATTTGATTTATTGAATTGATTGGTAAAGAAATCACTTCACTTCATCAGTTTGATTTTTACATGCAAGACTTTAATCCATAGAAAATACACAGAATTCGAGTCAACCCTGTGGTAATGATGACAATAACGTAATATTTTCTTTCAGAATGATCCAGACAAAGTGTCCAACATGCCAAAGGACGGAACTGTGCATGAACTAACAAGCAATGTAAGTTGGATATTTGTATATAGCATTTTTACCTGTTTTCCATAATGTTGCTGAAGGTACACATGTATACCTTTCTTTCCTACATGTCCCGCAATGCCTCCAACACTGGCCACACAAGGTAGATCAGAACTAGACGGCCATCTTCGCTTTCCTGCAGCAGGGAGCATTCATTGTAGATGTATAGTTATAGTTAGTTTGGATGAATGATTCTGATGCATAACACATCACTCTCTGGAGAAGCAAAATAGAATTAAACAACAAGTGTTTAACAAGTGTTTTAAATAGAAAAAAGATTGCTGTTCAAAATGAAAATCCTTAGAAGGTTTACTGCAAGGAAGCTTTGTCAGCCTTCTCTGTCAGTTCTCTGTCTCCATATTAGAAACTTGTATACCATAAATTGTATAGGTATTTGTGTTGTGTTGTTTTTGTCGCTGCTGTAAGTGGAGCTGCTGTCAGATTGCGGTTTTCTTGTTGTAGACAATTATATTCCTGGAACAGCTGGTGGAGTTTGCAGACACAGCCGGAGCCATGCTGCTGACCCAAGGTACATGTTATGTGTAGTGGGTGGCAGTGTCAGATAGATATGGACCCCCTGGAACGTGGACCTTGGGTACATGTTATGTGTAGTGGGTGGCAGTGTCAGATAGATATGGACCCCCTGGAACGTGGACCTTGGGTACATGTTATGTGTAGTGGGTGGCAGTGTCAGATAGATATGGACCCCCTAGAACGTGGACCTTGGGTACATGTTATGTGTAGTGGGTGGCAGTGTCAGATAGATATGGACCCCCTAGAACGTGGACCTTGGGTACATGTTCTGTGTAGTGGGTGGCAGTGTCAGATAGATATGGACCCCCTGGAACGTGGACCTTGGGTACATGTTATGTGTAGTGGGTGGCAGTGTCAGATAGATATGGACCCCCTAGAACGTGGACCTTGGGTACATGTTATGTGTAGTGGGTGGCAGTGTCAGATAGATATGGACCCCCTAGAACGTGGACCTTGGGTACATGTTATGTGTAGTGGGTGGCAGTGTCAGATAGATATGGACCCCCTAGAACGTGGACCTTGGGTACATGTTCTGTGTAGTGGGTGGCAGTGTCAGATAGATATGGACCCCCTAGAACGTGGACCTTGGGTACATGTTCTGTGTAGTGGGTGGCAGTGTCAGATAGATATGGACCCCCTAGAACGTGGACCTTGGGTACATGTTCTGTGTAGTGGGTGGCAGTGTCAGATAGATATGGACCCCCTAGAACGTGGACCTTGGGTACATGTTCTGTGTAGTGGGTGGCAGTGTCAGATAGATATGGACCCCCTAGAACGTGGACCTTGGGTACATGTTCTGTGTAGTGGGTGGCAGTGTCAGATAGATATGGACCCCCTGGAACGTGGACCTTGGGTACATGTTCTGTGTAGTGGGTGGCAGTGTCAGATAGATATGGACCCCCTAGAACGTGGACCTTGGGTACATGTTCTGTGTAGTGGGTGGCAGTGTCAGATAGATATGGACCCCCTGGAACGTGGACCTTGGGTACATGTTCTGTGTAGTGGGTGGCAGTGTCAGATAGATATGGACCCCCTAGAACGTGGACCTTGGGTACATGTTATGTGTAGTGGGTGGCAGTGTCAGATAGATATGGACCCCCTAGAACGTGGACCTTGGGTACATGTTCTGTGTAGTGGGTGGCAGTGTCAGATAGATATGGACCCCCTAGAACGTGGACCTTGGGTACATGTTATGTGTAGTGGGTGGCAGTGTCAGATAGAATATGGACCCCCTGGAACGTGGACCTTGGGTACATGTTCTGTTGTAACATTTGGAAACCTTTATAAAATGTGGGACCCTGGAATTATTGCGAGTAGTAATGTGAATGTTTTGGTAAATTGTATCTGTGTTCTCCTCCTTGGTGTCCCTGTTGTACGGGGGGGTGGGGGGGGGGGTGAGGGTTATTGGGAATAATACTGTTGGGTCACTGTATTCGTTAACTGTATCTGTGTTGTTGTCGTAACTGGAGTTTACCATTGGCAAAAATAGTTTTATTTGTAAAAGAGATCACTTTGGAAGATGAAAGGTGGCTTTCTGGCTTGCACTGTGTTCTGAAGATTGTGCTGTTAGTGGTGGACTTATGTGAAGCCAGTGTGTGACTTCCTTTCTTTCAGATCCCACGTCACTGCAAAATATTCAGAATGCAGAGCGACCAAAACTGAAGTTGGCAGAGTTTATGAGTGAGTACATTGTCAAGTACTTTTGTGTGCTATTCAGCAGAGTTCACATATTACATACCTGATTATACTATGTACATCAGAATGTTCAGATTTATATGTATCATGGAAGGTGGTCTACAAACATTTAGTAACATAGTATATGACAAGTTCCCAGTAACAGTGTTTAGACCAAACTTTGGCGACCAACATGTTATCATAGACACACTACAATATAGCTTATATTAGACTAAATATTTTCTTTTAAAACAACATGTTAACATTAATCTTGTATTTGTATACCCGTTGACTAAACTACTCAAAATTTGCTAGGGATACCTATTTAGGGTGGTGTTCTATTTTTCGGCATGGGTATCACACAAAAACTAAAAATGGTGTGTATTTGAGGACATGATTATATCCTGAATTTCATTGCTGTATACCAAATGTGAACAATAGGTAACACGTATTCTGTCGCCAAAGAAGGAGGTTTCAAAATGTTACTCCAAGTCATGAAAATGTCCCAAACAGTTCAATTACCAGCAGCAAGAACTGTCAGTAGCTTGTGTGTGACCCACGTGATGCAATCACAGCCTGGCAACGGCGTCTCATGCTTCCAGTGAGTCTCTGGATGGCTGCCATCTCAAGATTGTTCCATATAATATGTGTATGTGAATGTCTCTTTGCCCCCCCCCCCCTCTCCTTCAGCCAAGGTGTTGTCTGCCCTGGGAGCCAACTTGACCAACAAGTCAGAGACGTACAGTGACGTCACCCTGCGGTCTATCTTCATGCTAAACAACTACAATTACATCCTCAAGTCACTCCGCAGGTAAACATTCTCTTTGTATCTTACTTCAGTGTGAAAACAGTCAGAACACTGCTAAATCACAGAACTGAAATATGTTACACATTTCATAATTGGAGATGTATTACATAATGTTTGTGTCAATTATTGATGACATCAATTGAACATGGCGACATATGTCATATCACTGTTTCCTGTCAGGATTTCTTATGCAAAGAAATTGAAATGTATAACGAATACCGGTAAATGTGACCCATCTTAACAAAATGAGTTGGATGTCGATAATTTTCAAAATTGAGTTATTGGTACCATTGGAAAGAGCACATTCTCAGCTTTCACACGATGTATCATGTAAGAAGATACGTCAGTTATAAGTGATGTTATGGCTCACCAAACGTGTGTGGGGTAGAAACCTTCAAACTGAGAAAACTGCCTTCAAAATTTCACCTACTGTTTGTCATGTTTAATGAAATATGCCTTACGACAGATCTTACTGAAATTCGGAACATGAATAGATAAAGGCATGCTGGAGACATTCTGTTAATAGGAAAACAAGATATGTGTTAGAAAAGAGTAGCGGTACAATTAATTGCTGAAACTTCCCGTATCTTCATTGGTTTCAACAGTAAGAATCACAACAGACAGTTATATTTAGGAGTTTAATACTAAAGAATAACGACAAGAGATCTGTGACAGTGTAAATAAAAATAATCTGTAGCTTCTAGACTGGCCACGTCCTCGCTTGCGTGTTGTTAACACGGTGGACACAGGTGAGGGTGACAGGCCCCGCCATGCCAAAGTCGGCCCACATAGTCTCCTACATCGACTAGGATCTTTATTTTTAAATCTCGGTCATACAGGCAGCAATTTGCATATAAACACATGCTGTGTGCCTGTGTGTGTACTGGTTATTTATATAACCTTCTCACTCCACCAATCAGTAGCGTGATCTGGGTGGTAACTAGTGTCCCCAGATGATGTTGCTATGTCATTGTTTATGTAGCAAGGCATTCTGTGGGTCACAGTTCACATTCACAGAAATTTGCCCATGTATGGACCGATGACCCGCCAAGCTTCATCGTGATGCCCGATTTGTAAGGGATCGTCCCAAATGTAGCAACAAAGACCGTATACAATTGTGGCTTTTTCCGTGTAATTTCATGAAATTCAAATGGAATGCATTGTATAGCTCCTCAAACATGACACCAAAATACATAAAACAGACTTAAATATATGGTACCAATAGTGAAAACTGATAAAGTGAATATTAATGAATCGGGGAAAATCTAAAAATTGTTGGATCCGCAATGTTTTAGCAAAAACGGCATTTACGGAAAATCTGTTTTACTGACATCCGACTAATTTGGTTAAGGTGGGTCACGAATGATATGAGAATATTTCACATCATAGTAATTGATATGTCACATTTTTATTCCCTAATTGACCGATTTCCAACTGTTTATATTACAACTGACCCATGTAACGTGTTGTTTTGTCTTTCAAATGCATCAAGCATGTTTTCCTCTGCACAGTTGGCTTTTGTTTTGTTTTAACTTGCTACAATGCATTGATTCAGAACCAATAGATTAATGTATAGACACACATTTGTATCATAGTTACTGTTTTATATTTCTTCATATTTAAGTTTGTCTTGTCTTATTTCACCAGATATATAAATAACATACCTCATTCTTCATATAAATTAGACACCCATAGCATATTCTTAATTATGCTTTAACATGTGTATGTATTCATCACGCAAGTGATCACAAGGGTTAATAAAAAATACATATTTTACAAACAGTGCATGCAACAAATTTGGAAGCACTATCATCACATTTTGCCATTATAAATTTTACTGCCACAACAAATGTGTGTTTAGACATTTTGATATCCGGCAAAAGTTACAAAGGACCTTGTCAAAATAATAACAAAAGGAATATTTGTTTATCTAATGTGGCATTTGATGACCAAGCCATAATTGATGGAACATTTGTAAAATTACATTCTGAATGAGGTAATGGTGATTTGTATATCTGGTTACGTGCATGTGTGTGTGTGTGTGTTTGCAAACATTACTGCTCTGCGCAGGCCTACAGTTTGAGCTCAAGGCCAGCCTGTACTTACCAGTTAGAGTCCAATCCCGGCCCAGGGCCACAGAAATATCTGACGCCTTGCCCAAGCCCACAAGCAAGAATTAAGGCCCAAGTGTTTGTCCCAGGCCCAGCCTTCATGTTTCAAGCCCAGGCTGATGCAGAAGCACAAGCTACTAACTTTAGCTATGATAATTGGCAAACTGTGCAGCAAGGTAGTTCTCCAATGACTGCCCCTTTCACAAATGACAGTGGGACAGACCCTACAACCCAGCTTCCCTTTCACTCACTCATGACCACTTGGCATATTAGGATTCTCCCCCTAACATATGTTTTCATCATACTGCCATACTGGGTAATGTCCAGCCAGTTTTAGGGCAGGATTCAGGTTAATGGAAACTTCACATTTTGACAAATGGCCTACTGTATTTCATTTGAGTATTACTAAATAAATAATTAAGCCCACAAATGTTGATCCCAGGCCCAACTCAAGCCCACAGAGTTTAATATTTTTCAACCCAGGTCCAGCCCAACCAGGAATATGTTTAAATGGTCTAGTTCAGCCCAACCTGCAAAATGTATAAATAGCCCAGTCCAGCCGGCACAGGTCACTAGTGTGCATGGATGTGTTGGCATGTCGTTGTGTAGCAAGAGTTGTTTGTGCCCTGCCTGCCGCCCACTGTCCACTGCCCACTGTCCACTGCCCACTGTCCACACCTCCAGCTCGGGCATGCTCCACGTCGTACATAGCTGGAACAACGAGGTCGAGGTCTTCCTTGAAGACCGTACACTTGAACAGAAACGTATCTACTCGCAGAGGTAAGCCGGCTGCACATTTGTTGGTGCTTGACTCCAAGATTCACGAGACTAGTGACATGTAAGTGTTCTCAGGTTTGTCATATGTATGGTTACCATCACAGAGTTTTGTCTGTAGATATGTGGGAGATCTCTTTCTTCACATGTCGTCTGTTGCTTTGGCTAAGGATAAGGCTAGAGTCTAAATTAGTGAGAAGTATACATGGTATAACGCCTCATCTTTGACGTGATTATCCTCATGACAGGTAAGTGCAATAAATCTTTGTGTTTGCCCGTCACAGCGTGCGTGCATGCATACATGCCCCTAGCAGCATGCAAGCGACTCCCGCGTGATTATTGTACGAACAACCAACAAAGCCAATGACAACACTACCAATTGCACCCGACTTGACGTTATTATTGCTTGCTTTTGCTGCTTGCAAGTTGCAAACCCAGCCTTTGTGGGTCGAAAACATTTCTGACCCTTAAACGTGTAAGTAAGTCTGGTTCGTGTGGCCCCAATGCTGCTGTCCAGGACCAGGATGTTGCTCCTTGTTCACCTGCGAGACCCTAATGTGGAGACTTACTACATCGACCACATCAGGCAGCAGAAACGCTCTTACTTCCAAAGGTTTGTCGATGTTAAAGTGAAACTGCCTGCAAAATTGAAATGTCAAGAATCTTCGGGTTACTTTCCTTGCAGTCTTATGAGAAATATTCATGATGTCGCATTTAAGGTACAATGTTCGATTTTGTGTCATAAAACTGTACTCCTTGAAATTAGATCAATGTCGTTTGATGAATATATAGTTTGATGAGTATATCTTTAATTCAAATGCCCTATCTTAGCATGAATGTTTACATTTCAGCAGAATAACTGTGGGAGTTTCCTATTTATTATCACAATGAATTATATTTTAGTGGACACCTGTCCATAAAAAAAACCTGGATGCTTATCACAATTAGTATCACCTGGGTAATTATTATCAAGGAAGAGGTGTTTTTGTTAAACAGTTAATGAAATTGACAAGTAACGTGTAGACAGTTGTTATGTGAGTCCATGATTAAGTGAGTCTGTGATTCCTATTCCTGATTACTGCTATCTCCCTATGGTCTGTGGCGAGGCCTTAAGACTGGTGTCCAGTTGTGTATCATCTGTCTCCTCCAATGATAACATATGTGTCTGTTGCAGTTGGAGTCGAGTCTTACATTTCATCCAGGACCCGCCAGCGACGTCAGCCAATGAGAGCATGAGGGTAGGTAGTCTGACAGCCACATTCTCTGCGCAGCCATCTCTCTGTGTCTGTGTGTCACTTTTATATAAGTCTGTGCGTCATCATTATACATAAAATTATGTTTGTCAGCATCACAATGTGTGTGTCGTCATCATATCTTTGTATCACAATCACATATCTAATATGTGTGTCACCGTCATATGTGATGTCTGTGGCACTTTTGTGTTGATGTGTTATTTTTATATGTCCATGTGTCCTTTTTGTGTCTGTATGTCCCTGTCATTTTTATATGTGTGCTTGTGTTTTTGGTTCACCTATATCTATTTCACCTGTGCTGGTATATGTGTCACCGTTATGCAAATGTATCAATATTATAATAACAATTATAGGTATATGTGTTACTGTCATATGTTGTCTCTGCGTGCATCCGTCATATGTCCACGTATTAGCCTCGTTTCTGACTCTACGTTCAGACGTTTCCATAACAATGTTGGTTACACAAGTAAAGTAAATTCATTTTGAGAAGCCTGAGATTGCTTATGACAATCATCAGAATATGCTGTAATTGCTTATGCTTTATATTATACCATTATTGCTCTTATTTATTTATGAATTTATTTAATTTAAACTACCCCGGTGGGTAGTAGTATATTTTATCGCAATCGTTTGGTGCATGTGATTGTATTGTCATGTGAACATACTTGTACGACGACCCAACATTACAACGCATTCCAATGTTTTATTGTAACTGCAATGAAAACACATGGCAATAAAGCTGATCTTATCTTTTAAAAAACTTGTAATATATATGGTGACGTTTTCGAATGTTGCCGTCAAGTAATTGGTGTCGTAAACTTGACAGATGAAAGAGAAAGAGAAACAGATGATCAAAGACAAGTTCACAGTGAGTACTGCAGTCATCTGTATTTGCACTACGAGACAGATGACTTGCTGGGCTGAAGTTGACAGTACACTTGTTGCTTTAGTGTCATGATCATCCTTTCCCCCTGACATCCCCCATTCCAGTCACCTCTCTCCCAACGCCTCAATCCCTAATTGCTGTATGCAGCCCACACATTGTTCATAGGCTTGTGAGATGAAAAACTGCTTCAAATTCATGCAACAGTTGCCCTAGATTATTCATCTGGGGCTGGATTACCCAGTTACACAAATTTGGTTAATAAACTGTTGCTTTAGATGGTTGACTAGAGGCGATGGCACCACTTTTGTGGTTGCGGTTTTGTGAAGTTTTATAAAAACAGTATCTGGACGTCACCATCACATTGAAGATTCGAGTTACTTTGACAGTGTGAAGCTATCTGCAAAATGTTGTGATAGCAATTGTTGTCAATTGCTATCACAGATGTACAGACAAACAATACAGTCACAGTCACACTGTCACACAGACAGGCATGTACAAATATACAACAAAGCATACTCATACAAATACAACATAAATACTACATACGAACACGAACAAACAAACAACGTAGACAATATTTATTTGTCATTTTCAACATGCAATTGCATTCATTGTCAAATAGGAATGTTTTCTGGCGTTTGAGTGCTATACATGTATACAATTAAATGATAAGTAATAAATAATATATATATATATTAACATGTTCTTTAAAATAAAAAGATCACTATATTGATCTAATAAATAAATAATATTTCTAAGATGTAGACAAACCCATGGTAATCTGCAAGTTAACCTTTTGTATAAGTAATTGATTATTCAGTTAATAAATGTAGCTTGTTACAGTTGTTTTATTACAGTATCTCAGCATATTACTCAAGCAAATTTCATGATTACACAACTAATTATTTCTACTCACTTCACCGTTTCTGCCACCAATGGTAGCCTTCTTCAGGAACTGAATTGTCACTCTGAGTGACAATCCAGTTCCTGAAGAAGGCTACTGTTGGTGGCTGAAACGTTGAAGTGAGTAGAAATAATTAGTTGTGTAATCATGAAATTTGCTTGAGTAACATACTTCCAACTTGATGAACATTTTCACAAAGTTTCTCAGCATATTAACACAAATAACACACCCAAGATGAATATGATGAGGATACGTGCTATCAGAACAGTGTGTTGTGTGGGGATTTGTGGGGAGCGGTGGTCGCGCGGTAGAGCACAGGACTGTCAATCGAAGGGACGGTGGTTCAATCCCACCTACCGCCGTTTCAAAACTTAGGCAATTTCGTTTACCCCACATTTGCCTGTGTCTTTCGGAAGAGACACTAAAAGCTGGTGGTCCCTTCTATCCGGTGTCTAAGCCAGGGGAAGTAAAAGATCCCACATATGGGGTAAATGTGTAACCTGTAGTGGACTCACTAATTCTAGAGAAGAACTCCTGCGTTAGCCCAAGTTTGGGCTGTTTGGAGGAAACAACCTAAGAACTAAGAATGTTGTTTGCTACCCGTGCAGGGCTTCAACAAGGAGATCGAGGACCTCCACCGCGTCCAGAAGGCCTACGCCATCCCCGACGGTGAGCTGAGGGAGTCGATGAAACAGGACAACAAGGACTTCATCCAGCCCAAGTACCACGCCTTCCTGCGGCGCTACATCAACGTCCCCTTCACCAAGAACATTGAGAAGTACCACAAGTACTCCGAGAAGGACGTCAGTCGCTTCATCAGCGAGTTCTTTGAATCGGCGGCGTAGCTTCGTGCATATATCGTGTTAGAGTGATGGTGGCATTGGGTTGTCAAAGGACACAGAAGGTTGTACCTGGTTTTGAGACGCAAATATTGTTAGAGAAATTATAACAGCCGAAACTGTTATATATTGCTGTTTTTTATCTGAGTAAGTGTGCATTATATTTTGATTTGTTCCAGTGTTGCTACGCAGTGGTTCTACAATGCACCCAGGCTTCCAAAATTTGCACTCAAACAAAAAATTGGGGACACCATTTATGTTGGGTGTCACTAATGTATGTACGTCATTATACGCGTACGCGGGCCTCTTATGTCCAGTTTAAAGGTTTCTAATCATGCTGGAATATTTACACTGAGGGTAACAATGATAATGATGCTAGTCTAGTCAGAAGTATAGATACTTTGAGTATTTTAAGAAGATTCTGGTGGATCGTTTTTGCTTAAAATATGTCACAAAATGCAACTCTGTTAAGTTACGATGTACATCATTAAACGATGGAAACTGCCTACCTGAGAATAAGTTTGTATAGTCAACTGCTATTTATGATTTATTAACTGATGTCTACATTTGTACATAATGCATCGTCAATAAACCGACTATACTAATGAGCAATTGCAATTCAGTTTGATCGAGATTCTAATGATGATTAATGCACCCAGCCCGAGTCCTGATTCGTCATTAACAGGGATTGAAATTATTGCTCCGAAGGTAGTGTCATAATCCACGATAGGGTGATCAGAATCTTTGAAATAGTTATAATCGCTGAGAGAATGATACATCTTCTGACAGAGCGAGAGAGAATGAGACAGAGAGAGGGAGAGAAATCTAGTTGTTCAAAATGGTCTACTCAGTTTTGTCGGAAGCGCCAAATTTCAACCCAGCGTATTACCTTAGGATACTTTAGGACGGTTCTGATCGTAGGATTGTATGTTCCTCTGTGATCAGCTCTTCGTTTTCATTATCTATTAAATTTAAATTGCGTGTTCCGGTTCTATTGTTAGTAATTTTTAGCGGTGCTTCGAAGTCATATACAATATCCTGGTTATACCCAAATTTGTCTAGTAGTGTTTTAAATGAATTTAGAGATTTAGCTGTTACAACTGTATCTGGGAGACTATTCCATGGTTCGGTAATTCTAATTGGAAATACATTTTTTCTTAAGTTTAGTTTGGCTCTTTTTGTGAATAGTTTTAGGGAATGTCCTCTGTTTCCTGTTCTTTGTGATATCTCTTTGTTTTTCAGCAGATTTG
The DNA here is from genome assembly GCA_964017155.1 of Oasisia sp. SBJ-2009. NCBI lineage: Eukaryota > Metazoa > Annelida > Polychaeta > Sabellida > Siboglinidae > Oasisia > Oasisia sp. SBJ-2009. Next base: position 30,490,592 of record OZ024858.1, read on the forward strand.
GCACAGATTCGTGGTCATAAATGTTGTGTAGTATTTTATAGACTTCTATCATGTCTCCTCTTAATCTTCGATATGCTAATGTAGGTAGTTTAAGCAATTTGAGTCTTTCTGTACATGATAGGTCCCTCATGCCTGGTAATTCTTTAGTGGCTCTTCTCTGAATATTTTCTAAGGCAATTTTGTGTTTTATCTTATATGGGTGCCATACTGCTATAGCATAGTCTAGGTGTGATCTAACCATTGTTTTGTAGAGAGGCAAAAAAGTATGTTTATCTAGAAATTGGAAAGTTCTTCTAATTGTTTTGGTCATTTTAGTTGCCTTATTTACCACTTGGCTTATATGTTCATCAAATGTGAGTTTTGAGTCAAAGGTTACCCCTAGGTCTTTTTGTTTATCATGTGTGTGTATTGTTTTTGTGACATTGTTCATTGTTGTATAGTATTGATTTTTACCTACATTATTTTTTCCAATTTCCATATGTGTACATTTATCTGGGTGTAGTGTGAGCATCCAATCATGACTCCATTTTTCTATGGTGGTTATGTCCTGTTGTAGTATATCTTGATCATTCGTATTTATTATGGGTCTAAATATTTTAATATCATCAGCAAATAGAAATGTGTGAGATTGAGTAAGGTCTGGTAAGTCGTTTATGTATAATACAAAGAGTAGAGGTCCTAGGACTGATCCCTGTGGTATTCCAGATGTTACATCATGCCAATTTGACTCCTTTCCATTTACTGCCACCTTTTGTTTTCTGTTTGAGATGAAAGCTTCTATCCAATTTACTATTTCTTTACTAATATTTAGACTGTTTAATTTACTTATTAGTCTTTTGTGTGGTACAGTGTCGAAGGCCTTTTAAAAGTCCATGTATATAACATATGTGTGGTGTCCTCTGTCTATTTCATAGGTCCAGGTATCTAGTATTGTTATTAGTTGTAAAACTGTAGATCTGCCGGAAATAAAGCCATACTGTTTTGGACTGAAAAGACCATTTTCTTTCATATAACTGGTAATGTGATTTCTGATTATTTTTTCCATGCATTTGCAGACTATGCTTGTTAGACTTATTGGACGGTAATTACATTGTATTCACATGTATAGTTTTCCTCGACGGCACAACAGTACTCAAACTGCAACTCATATAGCTACACCAAAACTCTATCATGTATGAGATAGCCTAAGACCACATTTGCATTTTCCATAGGCGACCATTATAACGTTTCCTTCATTTCCTATTAATCTTGATCAGCTCTCTTATTGACAATTTCACAGCATGTTTACCCTCCACAGACAGGTTCGGTGGAAAATTCGTGAACTTTTAATACCTCAGGCTCCCACAAAGTTCATTCAAACCTTACACCCCTCCATTTCTGCTTGAGCCACCCACGGATTGCCCCTGATTACATCACCAAGCAAAATGACAAATGTATTAATACGCAGAAATGCACCGAATGACAGCTGTCGTAATTTGACAGCTCTGATGTCACGCTGCACAAAAACGTCATTTATAATCACTCCACACTACATATGTGCTCACAGAAATCCAGACAACGTGCATAATGCTGCTTTTATAAGGTACTCTGCGGCAATGGCGGATGTGCACATTTTGGTGGTCTTACGCCAACACCCAAACACACGTATACACAGAAACACGTGCATGTACATGTACTTGTGCACAAACACGCGCGGGCACATTAATAAACGCTCATTACATAAGCCACCGAGTAACCTATCCCTTAAAAACGGCATTCATACACAGAACAGAGCCAGCCGAGGAAATGTAGTGACATGTTAGATGCGTGTGTAACCAAGTACACTACCTGGGCCCGTTCGTCGCCAAATCTGGAGGCGACATGATAAAAATAGCGCTATTCATTGCGGGTTATTCAAGAATGGAATTCGGTTTAGCGTCAATGGTCCGTATACAACAGCAAATCGACGTGGCGGCTGATAAAAGCTGAATCTGTCACTGACACGATGTAAGTCGAGCTAGGATGCCAGACCAACGTTCCAGACACCCTGTCCTGCGTGTCGTGTTGGTTCCGCGAACGTTTTCCAGGTGGCCTGTGAGACAAGCGAAAAATTGGGAATTTTCAAATACAACAGAAAACGGCTGTTTTGTCATCGACTTTCGAAGTCAGGTTTGCGTTCTGACATTAATGTTGTGACACAAGAACATGTTGAATGCGTTTATTCAGGGAAGACATATCTTGGTTTAGAAATGACGTGTTGAATCGGGGTAGACATATCTCGGTTCAAGGATGAAATATGTTAATCCATGGAAGCGATAACTAAATTAGACTAATCTGATTAAGGACGCATACGAAGCAGTGGAAGTGTCCACGTGGAGTGGTGACACTTCACATTTCACGCCCAAAATGACAACGTAATCTCCGTTAAATTTTACCAGATAATTTTGCGACATACCACAGACGACGTATCAATGTCTGTTGGAATGTTGACCAACGCATGGACGGCATCCTGTGATCGATTTGTCGTCTTTCTTCTTATTTGATAGTTCATTTTCGCTCACCGTGCGGGCGGTGTCATCGCAATTATTTAGAACTGGCTTAGCAAGTTTGCGGGGAAACATTTTTAAAACTACGTTATCAACGTCTAAACGAAGAATGTTTCACTACGAAATCATAGAAATGGTTGGTATTTTCGGCAGTATTTGATCTTTATTGTTTGAAACTTGTTTTTGCCATTTGCGATGTATTTGTTGTCTCGCTGTAGTTAAAAAAATTATTTGACACAGATATCGGAATCGAGGGAGTTGGAGAAACATCCAATATTGAGAAGGGGATTGGAGATAAGATTAGCCCCCAATATTTATGGAAGATGTGCCTATTTTGGTGTAAATCGCGGATTACGGAGAGTTGAAGAAATACGGAAAACGAACGTCGGTGAGTCTTCCAAAAGCAAGACAGTACGCGTGGACGCATTTATATTTGCGCTGTCATTACATAAAAATTGCATGTCCCGACAGAGCAGAACCACAACATATCTTGTAATAAACAACATCATATCAAGCCGGTCTAGTAATAACGGTATATAAATACCTTTTCATTTCGCGAAACACTTCGTTATGTGTTTGTCATAAAACTGTTTTCGAATGTATTCCATCTACACTGACTACAGAGGAAGCGGTCCGCGGTCGAACGTATTATTGGAAATCTAATTTCCTCTAGGCATATAACCGCACGCGCAATGCGATTTACTTTTTTTTTAATTCCCTGTTTTGAAACTTTGCTTGGTGAAAACATGCCGTGTTGTAATTAAGCTGCCCCACGTGTAGGCGCTGCCATGTTATTATATTAAATGTCAAGTAATTCTTATAACACAGCAAATCTATTTCTTCATCGTCTTTGTCATCGCGAATTTGTTTTTGTGTCCAAATATTTGTGATAATCGTTTGATCAAAATGCGTTGTTTATTTAATTTGATATGTGTCTAATTTAATTGTGCTATATATATCTTATATGTATGCATGAATATATATATATATTATATATAATTAAACGATATATATATATATATATATATATATAATATAGGCCTATATATTCAAACGCACACACATGTGTACTGTTTTTCCATATATATATATATATATATATATATATATATACATATATATTTATAACTGTCGGGATTGAGATTTGGAGTGTTTATTTGCTGGGCCGATTTTGTAGCCTGATGACAGCGTTCGAGCAAGAAGACGAAGGAAAAAACACACGTCTGTTGTCAACTTTCTTTACTAATACTGTACACATCACAGGACGTACTACAGAGATACACATGTGTAATACATAGCTTTACAGCCACACCCAACCATATTCACCAGTCGCCTTTCTGTGACAAACAAACGTCAAGAACACACACAATTATGTTATATTAGATTATTTTAACAATAACACCTATCTATCTATTGTGGCAATTATACCATCGCGTGATTGGCGTAAGTGCTCAGTTACACTCCAGTTAGACCATAATGAGTTTATTTACCGCATTAGCCAACGAATGTGGAAGAACAGGCGTTAACTCAAGTCAATAACAAAAGGATAATTACGACCAAAGTAACAGATTTGTTGAAGCTATGCGCAAATGAACATCGATCGCATTTCACGTAAGGTGGAATGTAAATAGCTCAAAGGTCCCCGTGTAATTCTAGAAACAAAACTAACGAATGCGCTGTTATTTAGTAACAGTTACATCTGTATTCCAACAGCTACAAGGAAACAAACTGTCAGACGGACACATTTACAATTCAACCATGATGATGCTTAGACTGCACTGATATTGGAAGCGACCTGACGAAGTTATTTTCGTTTCCGACAATTTTTTTTATAATTGAACTGTGAGTACGTTTGTGTGTGCGTTGTGCGTGCGTGCGTGCGTGTGTATGTGTGCATCCGTTATTGTTGTATACGCGCATACAACACATTTGTACAAATAATCATCACATATGCAGCTTGTAGATATACAAATACTATACAAGAACACCGAACGCATCCGATTTCGTGTAACGAAAACGCGACATTGTCAACTTAGAATATCGTCTGTTAATCGACAATCCTGTCACAACTGAGTCAACCGTTCAGGAGACTATCCACCCAACCAACGCTTATGGCGCCCGCGTAGGTAGACATGGACATTCGCACATAACTGGACACTCTACAATGACAAGCAACAGACAAAGACGTCATCATAAATAGCCCAGCGACAGCAGTAGTTGGTGGCGGTCGGTAGGCGGTAGGCACTGACAGCAAGACCAGGAGATGCCAATGCAGCGGGTCGTCTCGCCCGTGATACGGGGACTAATCTGGACGGCAGACAATAATATCTGCCCGCGGTCAAGTAACGAGTTCTCATTACTTGACGCGCTGCGCTGTCCACGGCTTGCGGTCAGCGGCAGCAGACGACACGCCGTGGACCTGGTTGAGATTAGGTGTCTGACCAAAAGCCAAAACCCCGGACAGGTTGGTCGTAATCTCGCTAATTGCTGTTCGCTTTAAAGGCTATCTGTTCCTTTCGGTAACGACAGTGGCATATCGCTGTTAAACCCCAACTGGAACTCGGCAAGAGTAACTTGATTAGGGAGGTGACCGCATTAAGGGGGCTGATTTCCTTTACTGGGGGGTTACGTTACTTGCGAGGTGGTTGTATTATGGTTAACGTAAAACGCAGGGTTAGAATATATTAGTAAGATCAACTGTTCGTCGCTTAAGTTAGTGTCTGATGTTTGAAACAGTAATGCCGTGTTTACATACACACCCGCAAATAGGGGCACATACATCTCCAGTAATTGCCAAATACAGAAAATAGCGGATCCATGTTAACTTTTAAGATGCTTGAAAAAATCACGGGTATAATTTTTGCCAATGGCGCAAATCAAATAATTGTTCACATATTCCTGAAAATGTTCAAGTTTGTCTGTTAAAACAAATCATTTACGTAAGGGAGTCGTACTCTAACGTGAAACAGTTCTTTTGTTGAAATTAAATAATAATTGCGTATGTGACTCTTCACTGGTATTACTTTGTGTTTTTCCCGGCTTTGGCTATCATAAGCACCACTACGACACGACATACACGTACGATATAATTATGTACAATGACAAACCGGCAGGGTTTTAGTCACCGAGAAGTTGGCCTACATGTGGCTGGTCACATCAACATGTCCAGTGAAAACTCGACAATCCAGAATGACCGTTGATGTCCAGTTGCGATGGATTCGCAGGGTTTGAGAACTTTGATATCCATGCTTGATATTTGCGTTGACGGGTGAAATATACGATACAGTCACATCATCCGGCTTAGCATAACATAGATTACCAGGTCGACACAATGGTTTGGCACATACATACCTTGATCGTAATGCACTCAGTAGCTGCGTGGAACTACAGGTGACACGTCCAAATACAGTTCCGTAATCACCAAGGGGATTTATATTTCCCTTTCATTTTTTTAAGCATAGAGTAACACATTAAGGCCGTAGTCCGACGGGTAGACAGTGAAAAGTACGCTCAAGTTATATCGTATAAACGTATTTCGTCAGCCAAATGTGCTTCAATCGTTCAGACTGTTAACTATGTGTTAGCATATAGCTACTTACCATGCATCTATACAAACGTGATCATTACTCGAATCAAATTGAACAGACATATTGGATTAAAATATTGCGGCTCACAGCGCACGTGAACTGTCAAATATATAATGTACACCACATAACGTGACGATTTCGGTAAAATAAGCAATATACATTCACCGGTTGGCGCTATGAGACCAGGATCCATTTCACTAACGTATTTAAGAGCTCTTAAACCCGATTTTCCTCTTTAAAATGAATTTTATCCTTGACAGTGATCTTGAAGAGCTGAAAACTGTCAACACTACAAAGCACCAGGGGGACATTGTCACCGGTGTGTCATGGAAATAGTGTCCTCCGTAATACACCAATGTATATTTGCGTAGCGAAAAAAAATTATAATTATTAAGAGCCCTTTATCTTAGTGAAACAGTCCCCGCGACTCACAACTCTCCCCACTCGGCGCCCGCCCACGACCCCCCGACTGTCTACACACAACTGGCAAGGAGCGTGTCGCCGCTAACTCAGTTTTCGACCTCTCGCTTCCGGAAGAAGCCGGTGTCCGTGTGACTCTCTCGCACCGTCACGGTGACGCGATTGGCCGTCACGTCCGTGATGAACACCTGGTCCAGCATGGGCCTCGCCTCGTCCGGCGGCCGCCAGAATGTCCTCGGGTCGGCCGGCGCCGTCTCCACCGACAGCTCCCGGTCGCTGCTCTCCGACGGCGTCGACGTCGCCGTCGCCATGACGACATCGCGGCCATTTGTCGCCGCCTCGGCCGGTGCCGCTCCGTTGCAGACGACCTGCTCACTTCCGGTGTCGTCAGACTCCTTCTTCGACGCGTCCGTCGAATCCTTCAGCGGCGGCGAGTCGGCGGGCAGGGGCGGCGTCGACATCGGACTGTCGACCGCCTCGCGTTTCACGTCACTTCCGCTGTCGGCAGCAGGTCTGTGTTGGCGGCCCGACGACAGCCCGACGCGACCGCCACCGCGTCCTGCCCGCGAGCCAAGCCGTCGGGCCGGCGCGCCGTTTTTCGCGACGGTGACCGTCATGTCGAGTCGGCTTGCGGCGTCGTCACCGGACAGGAAGTGACGATTCTTGAGCGGCGGTCGACCGCGAGGCCGTCCTGACCTCACACCGCGCGGTCGGCCCGGCCCGCGCGCCCGACCACGTGGCCGAGACTGGAATCGGATCTTCAGTCGGTGCGCCGACCTCGGCCGACCAACTGACCCGCGCATGCGCACGTTCATGCGCCGCGGAATGGCCGCCAGAGGGAGTCCGTCCTCGTCGTCGCCGTCTTTGCTGCGGTGAAACGACTTGGTCGACGACTTCCGCTTGCTGACGTCATCGTCTGGGTCCTTGTCGTCGGTGTCGCTGGTGGCCGTGGTGTAGGACGTCGTGCTGCCCTCCTCCGCCGTGCTGTCGTCCTCGTCCTCAGACTTCACCGGACAACTCTTGGTCGCTCGGCCGGCCGACTACGGACACAAGACGACGGCTGGTTATAGCAACACTCTATGGCGTCACCGAGGATCGTACGAAAGAAGGTATAAACAATATATATATATACATATATATACACATATATATATATACATATGTATATATGTATATATAGATAATATATTATATATAATATATTATATATATACGTTTATATTATATACATACATATTATATATATAATATATATTATATATATATATATATAAATAATAGATTATATATATATATATATATATATACATATATATATACATATATATATACATATATATATACATATATATATACATATATATATATATAATATATTATATATATAATATATATAAATATATATAGTATATATATACATACATATATATATATGCATTGCCCTTCCGTCAGAAATATACAATATTAAAATCGACATGCAATTCTCAGGCGAACATTATCCATAGTAAATTATTTATACCCACATAAGAGGCTATAAAGGTTATTACATAGCGTCATATCCAGCCCTAATAATTAGAGTCCTCGATGCGCTTTACACTTTAGTCTCTGGCAGACCTTTTCAAATGAACTACATCGAGACTTCACTGGGAAACACCCAGCCACGCTGCAATTAATGCACGTCGACTATCCATACGCAAATAATACTGTCAATAGCCAGGTATTTTTTTCTTACAACCCTGTGACTCGGGGCGACGTGATGATAATAATGGAGTCACTAAAATACCTCTAGCGCCTCTGTCCTCGGGAATTCAAAGAGGCGCAACACATAACGTCATTAAGCGTGTTCGCGAACGGTCGGACTTGCTCTGGCAGACAAGAGGCGCCACTGGGGTATGGGACCACGCATGTTCACGGTGAGAATGCGATGTAAACCAAATTTGTTTTGAGTTTATGCGCAGAATATATGCGCCACCAAGCTACTACTATCGAATAGTCAAACGATAACGCCTTACAAAATTATATATTTTCTCCACTGCTGACAATGTATACCCCATGAAGTTACCATACGTGTATGTCAACGTATGTGTAAGCACTTGAGACGTATGCCCTTTTGATAAAACCGTTTTAGTGCTTAGCTAAACGTCTGTTCTCCACCGCCTGACTATAATTATGTGTTACGGTATCTGTGAATAGCGCCCGGTGACTGCGCCTTCAGAAACGTCGATTCTGGAACGTAACTAACTGCAAACATTCACAACGGCACACATGTTTATCGATATTTTGTTAACGGCAGCCTTTTGTTGCCGAGAGTTCCAAACTACAACAAACTATTACGCCTACTACTAGCATTGTTAAGAAACTTCATGGCTGCTATTAATGTCATATTGCACTTTCAGGCCGAATCTATAAAGCGACTGTAAACATCGACATAATACTGTAAATCATCAGCCTTCGTGACGCGCGTTGGTCTATAATTACTTGTAAAAACAACATCGCAGACACCATTACAGGATCCCACAATGCAATGAAATATGTGCGTTGGTCTATCTTATTTCGAGCAACCTATACAATCATCATTTCAACCAGGCCTTGGTCTGAAGTCGCATTGGTAATTGAAATAGTTTGCGATGATGACATACCGTAGAGTTCACATATAAATAAAATTAGACCCTACTTAAATCCTGGCCATCTACATTATTACTTTTTACTTAATAGGTAACACGGAATCTGCAATGTTACCCACGCGATAAATGTATTACTACAAATAAGCGGCCAAAATAAGCATATCAATAAGACGTTATTTCGAAAATTCATATGTTAAACAATATGTAACGCTAAGGATCAAATGTAAATGTTAAAATAAGAACGAAATCACTACATTTATGCAAATGCCTACAACAACATTATTAGTACGATTATAAGTATTATTTATAGTGAATAATTATTGTTGTATACCCGTGGTTTAAACTTGTTCAAGTACTTTAAATAATATAGGGCCTATATTTCATATTAAAACGAAAACAGTATTGCAAATTTTTACTGCAAATATTATGTGGCATTAATATTAATAGAAAACTAGTATACATTTAGTACACATTATAAAAATTATTTTATTTGTGACACGATACAACAACAAAATAATAATAACATATTACAACTGTCACGTGATGTCGTGCTTGCTAAAGGCGTCTTGTGGAATACTGGAATACACTATATTTCAATAAACATATTAACTATTTATGTTGCTATTATTGTCTCGTAAAATTTAGTCTTGATGGCTACTGATTACACTGACCAATGAACACACATTTAAAAACCAGTGAAAGTTCATTTTATTTATAAAATTAATATATAATTTAATTGTCAAAAATTACAAAAGCTCTGTTGATGCATAATTATAGGTAGCTGGAAAGAAATGCTCCATGTGAATTGTAATTGAGATAGTGTAAGCAACTTCCATGGCTTAAATGTAAACACCTAGGCCAAAAAGAGGGTTAACATGAGCTCTATTAATACCCCTAGCTACGGACATGAACCTTAGACAGATTGGGTTAACCAGCAAAAAACGGTAGCTTTTTGAAAGTTGTATTATTTGTGGGAAGCAACCCAAGCGTGGTTCCAAGGCTGTCAATAGAACCCTAACTATGATTGATTCACGCCGGTTCCCACCAGTCACTCTGCCAGGAAAGAAATTCCCGTGTAACCACATAATACGTCCAAGTGGGTGGGCTCGGCCTCGTTGATTTACACAACTGGCAAGGCTCTCAAATGTGACCCAAAACGTGTCCGTTGTTGCGTAATAACGACATTCTTTGACACTGTCTAATTGACGTTTTTTTTCACCGCGGGAGAGCCGTGTAGTAAACTGTAGCGTTACCGCCATTGAACTGAAGTTCACGAGTAGGCGTTAAATTCGATTCATGTACGTGGTACTTTAAAAAAAACTAAATTATTTCCTTCATGTTTTTTATATATTATATTTAACAATTAACTTTTTACCGTCTTCCGAAGTAAATGGCTATAATACCCGCAACTGCAAGAAACAATAGTTGTAAATATTTGATTTACTCCTTTATAACCAACACAAAACACAAGGAAATTATGCATTGAATTTAAAATATGCAACTCATAAAGTTCACTGTTTAATTACCAGGAAGCTGGTTTGGTTATACATAAATAAACAAAATATATTAATTTAACGCAATCTAAGTTTACAATTTTAAATAAAAATATTAATTTAAAATAGGAAATATCTTATGCAAGGTTGAGAAGCAACATGTCGTAATCAACCGTGAAGATAAAATAGTTTAGTTTTTCTTGTATTACTGCAAAACAATTGCTGTATTCAACTAACCATATATCTGTTGTAAATCTAGTATATTGTAAGTAATTTCCCAAAACTGTATAGTTACAGAAACATTCAACATTTCTGGCCAACCAGGATATAACAGTTTTAATAGTTATTTGTTTAGCAATGCAATTATAATAAAATGTTATCATGTAAAAAAAGTCAGGACATTAAATATAATACTTTTGCTTGCAATATAATTGCATATATCATATCTGATATCATCAGTATGCTCTCACTAATGTATTTTATTTGGAATTACATCATATCGAAATATTTCTTCATTTGTATGGAACAGCAAAAACAATGCATGAATAAAATATATTAGCAATAATATCAGTAGCAGGAATTACAAACAGCAGTAATATCAGTATTACGGATTAAAACTGAAATAACTTCGGGTACAATTTCTAAAGAAATAATTTAAATGATGTTAGCTTCTAGTAATAATTAAAACATTAATACTGTATAACGGTATAATGATAATAATAACAATACACAAATATAATTTGTATATATGTAAGGACAATACACTAAATTTGCAATTTAGTAAAACGAAATAATTATAACGAAATATGATATGCCCCTAGGCCTAAATATTGTGAAACATGGACACAAATTTTAGGATAACAAATAATCGAAAATCTCCATTAAGGTAACCATCCAGACAGTGGCTAATAATGAGGTGTGCAATTTTGATTTTAGATTTATGTTG